>JBAMHV010000009.1:12959295-12973765 GCA_037177535.1 Pseudomugil gertrudae | reverse complement strand
TATTTATTTATTATTAATAAATGTTTATTTTGTACACTTTAACTACGGCATGGTCTCCCGTTTTTGTTATGACCCAGTGCCAGTCATAACAGTGGGTACGTGCATCAAACAGACCACTAAAGTATAGCATGGCACTGTTTCGGTGTAAACGCATTAACATGTTCTATCTTCTTTCACAGACTTATTAACTCACCACAGGGCTTTAAATTCCTTCTGGAGGTAAAACAATATAACAAACTAATGTAATAGCAGGAAAGCTTTGCACAGGTGTAAAGCATCTTGCAGCAGACATGCAGAGGGTTTTTTCTGCTTGTGCAAGTGGTATTTATGTGCAAGTTTAGTAGCATTACTGAGCGTTTGCGTGTAGCTCTGAGGGACCTGTAAGGATATTGTCAGTCTTTCAGATGTCTCAAAGAAAGACAGAGTGATCTTTTACCCTCTGGGAAGAAGGTGTGCAACCATGCTCTGCATTTATGTTCTGTATTTTCAAGCCATCTTTTCTTTTTCTTACCCTTACATCACCCGCCTACATCCTTCCCTCATTCTCCTCCTCACACCAACTCATGCTCTTGAAATACGTCACATTGCAGACAGACCAACACTCCCTCTATATCACATTCAGACTTACCTAGGTTGACTGGGCTTTGTGTATGTAAGTAAAAGAGACCTTGAATGCTTGCTTGACATAGAGGTTTTAAAACCTATGACATATCTGCTTTAACTGTACTGTTACAATGAGGAAAACACACCTTACAGCAAACTGTGTGCTGACATATATATGCAGTCACATACATACCATCAATGTGGTATATCTTAAAGATTGTATTTAATTATTTTTTGTGTTTATTTGTTAATTATACTTTATAGTTTTATAGCTTATAATTTAGCTTGTAATGTATAAAAAGGTTCAAAAGCTGCTCCTTATGTCTTGCCACTGAAATCATAAAAACTCACATTATGCACAACAAAGAAAAAATATAGCTTTTTTTATATAGTGCACGTTAAGATTTTAGCATGTTCTTTAATTAATTTAATTAATTTGCAAAACTGTTTTCTTTTTCTTCCTTTCATTCTTTCTTTCTTTAACCAAATATCCAATAAAACTGATAAAACTGCTTAGACACAAGTTAACCTGAACACACTATGTAACTAAGTTTAATTTTCTCAACTCCTAATTTAAACCAAAAGATGTGTGATCATAAAGGTTAAAGTATATCCATCCATCCATTTTCTACCGCTTTTCCCTGAACGGGGTCGCGGGAGCCAATCCCAGCTCACAATGGGCGAAAGGCAGGCTACACTCTGGACAGGTCGCCAGTTCATCACAGGGCCAACACACACAGACACACAACCATGCACACACACATTCACTCCTATGGGCAGTTTAGAGTCTCCAATCAGCCTATCCCCAAGGTGCATGTCTTTAGACTGTGGGAGGAAGCCGGAGTACCTGGAGAGAACCCACGCTAACATGGGGAGAACATGCAAACTCCTCACAGAAATATTCCCAGTTTGACCCCTGCCCCAACTGAGGCTCGAACCTGCAACCTTCTTGCTGTGAGGCCACAGTGCTAACCAACTGCGCCACCGTGCAGCCACATGGAGTATATTAAAGTTAAAAACATTATCAAATACTGCAATGGACTGGTGAACTGTTCAATGTGTTCCTTATCCCTGGGATGAACTCCAGTTACCTGCAACCCCTTCGCTGAAATAAGTGGTACAGAAAATAGATAGATGGATGGATGCTCCAGTCTCCAGCAACTATGATTTTAATTTAGCGCTATAGAAAATAAATTAACGAATGAAGTAAACAACTTCAAGCAATATGGGTATATGACTATTAAAGGAAGGCACGTACTCTTTAGGTGTGATGTTGCTCTTGAGCAAGGCAGACGCTTTTACCCGCTCTCCTTCTCCTTGTCTTCCCTGCACTTGACTGCCTGTGTTATTTCTATTCTAAGAGCCTTTTCTCTAGTCAACTAGTCGACTACTCGACTTCAACTGATCAAATCTTTTCAACCTGGAGAGCAGGCGAAGGGGAGCCTGCATATCCCAAAGGAATGTATACGGTTGGGTGGCTGCGTGAGGAAAGTGGAAAGCTGTGTGTCTGTCAATGCTGTCCATTGAGGACGTAGAAGACGAATACATCATTTGATTTATGCTAACGGTATTCCTGGTGTTTAGCGTTAGCAGGTTTCTGGTGACTTGCAACCTTCTGAAGCTGCTGAGGGTGAACACAGACAGCGAGGTCAGAGATAAGAACACTGTGACTCTCACCCTGACTGAGCAGAACCGCAAGCTGGATGCCTTGCTGGCTTATGCATGGTGCACATGCACACACTCGCATAAACAACTTACAGATATACTTTGGTTGGTCTTTGCTGTTTTCCACTTCCGGACTCTTGTGTTTGGACTGAATAGCTACGACCGGGCTTGGGCGAGTTCCTGGGGACCCCTACTTCTCCCAACCCTTCACCATGTGTGCTGTGATTGTCGAATTATCTGTGCTTATCTGTGAGATGTTCTTTTAGGCACCCCTATATTGTGCCTACCACCTTGCACAAAGTAGGTATATCTATTTTTTTTTTTAATCTCTCAACTCCCAAAATGTCTTTTTTTCCTTCCCAGACTGAAAAAAGGAGTGCTGGATAGTAGCTGTACGACCAATCCTATATTTCATGTGCTGTTTAATCTTGGATTGGCTGTACTGGAATGTTAATTTCGTTGATGTCAGGCTGGCTCAACGATAATAAAATCATATCTCATCATCCCTCATCTCCTCATCTCATGTAATCTGTACTCTTTGACACATTTTTTTAAGTTTATCATCTTGTGTTAATGCCATGTGATGTGTTAGTGATGTGGCTTAAAATCATTTGGAGAGCACAAAAATGTGCAGTTTAGATTCAGTGCAGACCTTCACCAAGTCACACAGTCCTCCCAGCCTATTGTGACTTACACCCCAAAATATTAGTCCTACCTTTCATTGATTTATTACAATGAATTCCTTGACCATAAAACATGTCCTTAGCAATCTGAGCATTTTTCATAGACATATATACACATAAGCTGAAGACAGCCCTATTTCACAAAGAAAAGGAACCCTTTAAAAAAAATCTGTGGATCCAGATGGTGATCCGGATCACCTCCATATTTTAATCAACTGTTCGATGTCCCAAATTGGACATTTCCTGAAAACATAATCAAAATCCATCCTTAACTTTTTGAGTTATGTTGCAAACACAGGACAGACAAACAAACAAACCAACGCTGGCAAAAACAATCTCCTTGGTGGCATAATAACTACTCTTTATGAGAACAGGCTGCATATGATTGAGGCTGGTGCTCCATGATGTTTGTAATTGTTGGCAAACCCATCTCAGGAATCTCTGCAAGCTTATGGAAAAGTGTGGCAAGTTGCTTGCAGGTGTGAATTTGTGTGACAATCTGTCAGTCTCAGGCAAGCTTTAGTAAATGAGATCAGCACAGTGGGTCCGGTAGGTACATCTCCTCTGCCAAAACAATTACTTGTGATCATTTATTGCTCTTGTTTAACTGGGACATGCCTGGAGCTATTTGAATATGTGCAATAACCTATAAGAGCAGCTGCTGCAGACTGTTGCCAGACCTAAAGCCGGTTAGCTGCTTTTACAGGAGCACAGATTGGTGTGTATCAGTAAATTTGTGTGAGAACATATGATTACTTACACCTCAGCTGCCACTTTTCATGCAGAGAAAATCTTCACTGCTCACACAGTCAGAATGTTCTGATGTGTCTGTCTGTCTTCTGTGTCGTCCATTTATACAATAATTGACCAAATTTGTATGTGTACCATTAATTCACATCCTGTCTTTGTCTTATTGAATTAGTCATTTTATCCCCCTTTTCCAGTCTGTCTTTGTATATTTTTTGAAAAAGCACTACTAGTTTTCTAGAGACATTGTGTTTTTCATTGTTTGCCTCCTGGTGAAGGGACACATGACACATTGTGGAAGCTAGCCACCCTGGGGGAATACTAATAGAGGCAAACCATGAGTCGATGAGCCAGGGGAGCCACAGAGAGACTGAGGGAGAGCAGACAGAGTCAGGGTGAGACAACGACAGCGAAGTGAAACAGAGATTGTCATCAGGAGAAATAAAATGAAAGGAAGTCTGAATAAGACAGGGAGAGAGAAAAGTATAATGGAAATCTAAATTAAGAAAAAGGGAGAAAAGGTAGGACGTCTGAGTGCCATGATGTAACAAGATGAATGGAAAATGTCACTTACTGGTGGCAGAACGGAAACGACAATGGATATTTGAAGGGAAAAAAAGAAAATGCAGAAGCAATGTGGACAGCAAAGCAGGAGGAGAGGAGATGGGAAGGAAGGAGGAGTACTCGAGAAAAACTGTTGTGTTATGTCAAACTAAAAGGGGAGAGGAGACAAGAAAGAGGAAGAGCAGTAATGGGCAGGTATGGTAGAGGATGAGGTAAATGAACAAGAGCATCAGCTGAATAAAGCTTCTCCTCCTCACACCCTCCCCCACATGCTCAAACATGGATTTGTATGAAAATAAAAGAACAGATGCTTTTTTCCTAAAACAAAAGAAAAAAGCTTTAAAAGTATCATTTCTCCAATGGTCATTATATAAAATCATGCACATGCTATGTCCTTTCATAGTCTGTCTGCTTTAGTGTGTTAGGAAATATTAGCATGATTAAACATGTGCGATCAGTTTCAACATCACATGTAGCATTCAAGCAGGTCCCAAACTGACTTTTATTTAAATCTTTCAGTCTCAAAGCCCCCCTGCAGCTTCACACCAGTGGTGCTTTTCTCTTAGAGCGGTTACTATAGCAACACCCAAAGCAGACCGAGATAACAAGCTGAACATCTAGATGAGGTATAAAGGATGAAAGGGAAGGAAGTGAGGACAAAAAGATCCCAACACCCCCAAAAAAATTAAAAAAAAAATAAAAACCTCCTAAGTTGAAGGTGAAAAACAAAAAAAGAGGATTTTCAGCCTGACTAAATGAAGTCAGCTTTATTCAACAAGCTTATGATGTTTCCTACTGCTGATTGCCTAAAAGCAAAACAAGAAAAACAAAGGTGAAAACAGCAGCACTCATATGTGTCTAAGCACTTGAGGATAATTCAACAATCTTAATAGTTCGGGAAGTTTGCATTATTATTAACACAACACTTCAGAGCCAAAGGCAAAGTTCAAGACATGCAAAACACTGACGCTCCTTATCTGCTTATTTGTGTCAAGTCGGAAACATTTTCAAAAAAATGTGACTAAAGCTGCAAATTATGTCCTGAAATAAATTTCTTTCCAACACAGACTACTGAAACAAACAAAAATGGTACAAAAACTTCATTTTAAGGTTAAAATGTCTTTATGTGTTTGCAATAAAAACTAACATTTGTGTATTATGAGAAACTGTACAAACTGCATCAAAATGCTCTTAAACACATTAAGATTATTTACACCACAGCTGTCATAGTTTCAGTAAAGCTACAATTTTATCTTTTGAGAGTTATAAAACTAATAACTAATATACCTGTTACATACACAACATATATGATGGACAGCCAAACTACTCTCTGGAAGGACAACTAAACCCAGCACAATGGCAGACTTCACAGATCCACCACTCCTGAATCCGTGCTGTCAGTGAGGGGTAGTAACATCTGGAACACAAAAGAGTTCACCACATACACCGCTTTTAAATCCCATCTTTAAACCTGGATTTTAATATTTATATATTTATTTTATATTTTGATATGTGTACCTGCCTACAACCAAAGGCACATCTGCTGCTAGGCTAACTTTGTTACACATTTACATTTATTATTCATGTGCAATTGTTTTTTTTTAAATTAAATAAAAATCAACATTAAAGATGCTAAAACTTTTGCTGGAGGGAAATGGCTCGTGGGATTTATCTGCAGAAATGAAGCATCACATTGGCACTACTCTATAAAAAACAAAGGAAACAACACGATGTCATTTATAATTACTACATTAATTTCTCTATATTGTATTTTTAAATATATTTTCTTTCTATATTATTATTATTATACATGCTAGAGCAACACAGGACTGTGTTCTCTTCTACGTTTTAACAGCTTACAGAACAGGATGTTAAAGGATACGGTTTATGTTACATGGTACGTGGACTGCACCTGGATTCTATACACAATAACACACCACTATACACTTTTACTGCAGTGGTGTTATGAGAGTGGTAATGTTTTTTTTGTTGTTTTCTGCTTTTATAACCATGAATGCAGCTTTTTTCACTCTTTTCTTTGGAACTACTCTACTTATTGTGCATTTTCTTTTAGAACTGAATAATAAAAGTTTAGCAAATGGAAGCATTGAAAGAGCTCTGTCATTTTCCAATGTGGACTTTTCATCTTAAGCAATACGTAGTGTCAGGGCATCATTTCAGCTGCAGGGTTGGGGGGGTGCACTGCAGTCAATAGAAGTTCCCTGGTTTGCCAAGTAAAGCTAAAACATCACGGATGGCAATAAGCTGAGGGGGTAGAGGTGCGAAATGGATTTTTCTGCTGATATATTTATTTCACTCAGAATAAGTGTATCGTAAACTGGCCCAGAAAGAAATCTACATTTGTTGATACTCTGCTGTAATGATGTCAGGCCATCAGTACAACCAGTAAATATTGGGTTTTGGTATTGGTAATGTTTAAAAGTGCACCGCTGCCTGATTACTGACCCTATCTATCCATCTATCTATCACTTTATCACTTCATCCATCTTGTCCACACCCACCAAGTCCTCATTCCTGCTGGGCTTTCATTTATTCCTTGGTATAAATCCTATTTTATGGTGCCTCATAAACAGGTCAAGTTTTGTCCAAGTACAACTCCAACATAACTTGCACCCATGCTTATTCTACATCATAATTAAAGTAGAAGCAATCTATGGAATCAAACTCTGTGATCCTTTTCACTGACAAAGTCTGCATCACTGAATCTGTTATGATAAGAAGTGTTGTGATGCTTTTACCAGCTGTAGGTGGGTAAGCAGAGATGACAGGGCCACTAATAACCTGAGCTGTATTTTAAAGGAGCATGCTATGTTTTTTTCACTGGGGGTGACATTCAATTGATCAGTACGCTCTCTGCGCTCTGCACTTTACAGCCAGTAAACAGTCTTGGTAATCAGATAAGAGTTAAACAAACCCTGTAAGCATTTCAGCCCCTTCCAGCTGTGACTTTCCTATCACCACCCCCTCGATGGTGTTCTCCAGTTTATCTGCTATATCTGAAGGCTAATCTCCTTAAAACAGCAATCTCTTCATTCCCTTTCCCTTCCTGCGTATCCTCTAAGAGACTGGCCTTTGTCCATCACCGGACCTCTCCTTCTTCTCACCTGTCTGTGTGGCTGCCTTTCCTCATTTCTCTTTCCTCACATCTTCACCCATCATTCCTTTCACTCCAAGCAGCTCTGTGTCTGTTTCCCTCTGCCACCCCATGACGGATAGCTTTTTGTCTTATGCTGTCAGTTTCCTCCTTCCTAACCAGATGACACTAACCTCGTTTCAAGGTCAGGATCCCGTGAAAAAAGATCATTTTCAAACCAGGCAATTTTTTAGCCATTAAGAATGTAAGCACTAAGCAAATATGAACTTTTATAGTCAACAATGATCATTCAACAAATTGGACAAGTGGGAAGACAGATATGTATTAAGCAAAATACCAGAAAAAACCTGCACACTTTGCACCCCCCACACACAACTACTATCCCCATTTAAAGAAGGGACATATTTCCAAGTGGTAAAACTCAGAAAGGCAATCTAATTCGTTTTCTTTTCTATAATACTTATGATAAATGTGAAGAAGTAAAAGGAAATTGTGAAATAGGATGAGAGGCTCTTGAGACAAAGCAAAGATGAGGTCAGAGATGAGAGGAGAGATGAAGAACCAGCCCGAGGGGGAAGTGTTACACAGTACATAGTGGGAGACAGGTGGCAGGTTGGACTGCTGGTGATTGACTGATGTTCAGGCCAGAAGGAGATTAAAGCAGAGCCAGAAGGCCACCTCAGACAACACATACAGGGAGTGTCAGGTGTGTGCTGGAGAGGGGGAAGAAGATAAAACAAAGCAGGGGTGGGAAAGAGATACAAAGGTAGGGTTAGAGCCTAGGAGGTAACATAAATTATTCCGTCATTTCAAATCTGTAAGATGTAGCTTTAACATATCAAATAAAAGAAAAATAAAACAACACTCTACTTGTAAAAGTTCTCTATTTAGGATCCCACAAGGAAAGCACAGAATATAACCAGGTAAAATACTATAAATATCAACTATTCTCTTAAAAAAGCAAAAGATCAACATTAAAGGCTTAAACAGAAAAGATATAAATATGATGTTTAAGTGTTTATTGTTTTATGTTTATTGAAAATATGTGTAAAATTGGAAGAAAATTAAGCATTAATTATTTAAATTTTAGGGTTTATTAACTTATGTTTAAGAGTAAGACTGTCTGGATCCATCAGAACTAATTTATCTGAACTAAAGAGTAATGCAGAGACACTGATTCATAATCTTTGTGATGGTATTCATGTTCATATCCACTCTTTATTACTTTAAAAAATCTTTTAAAGGTAGGTTTTCTAGTTGACTTTTATTTACCTTTTTTGTCATTATTTACACATCAGCAGATATGAGTGGAGAAGTAGAGGAAGAACAAATGGCCATATATTTGTTCAGGCATATGGAAAGGTACAAAACAAAGAGCAACGTTAAAAAATAAAGAAGGGGGAAAGGGGACAAAATGAGGGAGGAAAGAAGAAAATGGATAAAATACAGAAGAAAACTGGAACAGTGGTAACAACAAATAGAAAAAAAAGGATAAAGACAAGAAGAGTAAGATTATGTTTACAGTCAATATACAATAAAAAAAATTATATGTATACAAATATGTGACATAAGACAAAACAACCAAAGCAAAAATAGAAAAGGATCAGCACAAAGATCTGTGAGGAAGAATTTTCAAACAAGTTGGAGAGGATGAAGGCATGTGTGGGTAAATGCAATAAGGTGAATCAGATAGCTGGCAAAAAGAAGGGATGAGCTGGCAGGGTGAAGAGGGAGTGTTCAATGGGCCACAACACAGCTGCTAAAAAACCCATCTAACTCCTTTTAGGAGACCAATTCACTCAAAAACTCACAGGTGGAGGGGGACACACATCCTGTGCCTTCATACTGCACAAGCACTAAGCTCAATGAGAGCGTTACACTGTTCTGTGTTGAGGTCGAAATGGGAATGAGGACATTGGATGCAACCAGTGTTTTATGCACACTGTAACTTATTATGCATATCAGGAAAAACAACTTTCTTATGCATTCACAGTAACTTCATAAGAAATAAGTTGTTTTTCCTGATATGCATAACAAGTTACAGTGTGCATACCATTGTGGCTACAAATATTTATTGCATTATTTTTTCTCATCGTTAATCATATGGTAATGAGTGTAGAAACATCCCATTACAACATATTGGCTAATAAGCAGGGAAATGTTAATTAAAAGTTGGCATGATGGAGCTAAATAAAAGCATGTAAAGTCTGATTAGAGCTGGGCGTGGGATACAAGCGAACTCACACAGTGCATTAGTCTAATGTGAGACAGGAGTGAGTGGGATGAAAAACTTTATGTGCTATGCTATACTACACTACATCTATATTGCAATCTGTCATTCATTTTATATGCTGCTGCCACTTCAGCATTGAGATGTGATGTATGATAATCCCTGCAGTTCAGGAAATCGCATACATACTTGCCCACTTTGCGCACAGGAGCCAGACCGTGTACAGGAAGTGATATAGAAGCCGGGAAGTGGCGACTTTAATATTTAAAAGTGCTATCTGTAGCATTAGGGTGTGTGTGTATTTATGGGTAGAAGTACTGTACTCACAGTAAGTGTAGAATTTATTACCTGGGACTAAATCAGTGTTGGAAGAACGAGAGAATGGGTTCATGCACACACGCCGTTAATGGTCCTTAAATTCGGAGCTCATCCAACCTTCTCAATTTGTCTTGACTATGAAATGAAGAATACCTTTTTAATGTAACCACTGAATTGGTAAGTGGAGGCCCTGAAACAATAAGCAACCTAATTTGGATGAATCCCCAATAAGAAATGAGTTTGGACCCAGAACATATCTGTAGCTATAATGGTGAATGGATCATTATTCTGATGCAGTGGACATGTCAATGTATGCTGTATCATTTTTTCCTGGGTCACGGTGAAGGACATGCGCATCTATGTGTGTTCTGTGAATATCATGAGTGTGTCCTCTTATGGAGCAGGCAGGTTTCCTGGCTATGGTCCCTCAGCTTGTGCTTCTCACAGATAAGCTCTACAGCTTATCTCAGTGAATGATTGAGCAGCATGCATGAATAAGTTTGTGTTTGTGTGTGGTGCGAGTTTGTGGGAACTAGATTTGCAGACCTACTAGGATATGAGAAAGAGCTCATTTTAATGTTGTAGGAGCAATTTGATTTGACGATTTACCCTCCAAGCAGCCATATGTTTCTATCCTATGGAATGCAAGCTTTGGTGAGTATGTATGTGTGTGTGCTAGTGGGTGTGTGTGGATATGCATGTGAAGGTTCGGCTGGGTTATGAGACTCAAAAAAGAGGACATTTGGCTAGCCCACAAGATTTAGGATACAATCAGGAGTAAAATCTGATTAATCAATTAAACTTGTACTGGTTCTCTTTAACAACGGCAGCAATAAGACATTGCACCTTAGTCCATTTTCTCAAGTTGGTTTGAATTGCTTCAGAGATTAAGTGACTATTAAGAGAAAAACATTGACAACTGACACCCAGAGAATTAACTAATTAAATCTGCCTACTTTTTCTTTTGCTATTGGTTGGATATAAACTTAATTAACTGTCCCTGAAACGGTATCTGACTCCATGGCAGATGCTAGACACGTCCCATGAAGACTTAATATACTTTTGAAATCTGTCGGGAGCAACCATGAGGCTTGCCATTTGTTGTTCTAATGACTTAAGCTAACTGGTAAATTGGAATATTTCCAAGCTCCTTATCTGTGCAGAAGAAATTGGCTTATATGGATGAAAATTGCCTCACACAATTACAACGGCAAAAAGGTAGTTATTGTAGTAATATTACTTTATTAGTCATGCAATTTGATTTCCGAGTTAATAAAGCAGAGACTGATGCAGTCACTGATGGGCAATAGGACAACTAGCACATATTTATACACAGCAAATAGATGTGTGCACAAGTGTAAAGCCAAAATCTTGCTACTGTCAACTCAATTAAAAATGGAGGCACACAGACTCCTAAATGGAGAAACAGATAACCGTAGCATCTCTAATCCTGTAAAAGTAGCAGCAGGACGGAGAACACTGTGTGACATGAGTGTTGGAGAGAGAAAGACTCCCTATAGTGATGTTTCAGTATTTGGATACACTCAGCTGGTAGAAAATCTCACACACTTATAGCAAATAACACACACACAAACTAAGCTTCTTCAGTATTCACTGCCCATGGTCCCACCTGGACACTTACGCAGCCGGAGGAGCATGGAAGAAAGGCAACGGGCAGTGAAAAACATTTCACCTCACAGTGGGTGTGGGTGACAGGGCTCAACTATCGCACACTGGGAAACTGTTAGGTATGCATGTCCATACTCAAAAACGGAAACATACCGAGTTGTTTGAACTGGCTGAACTTCCAGATATCCGAGAGAAAAAACAAAAACAAACTGTCTTGCGAAAAGTTAAATCCATGATTTATCTGTTTTAGTGCAGTAAATAACAGCAATGCCCTTTAATAAAAGAGCTATAATATGCTATGTTAGATTTTTGTAAACCAGAAAAAAGGTAAATGAAAAGTTAAAATCTAGCTTTTAAAATTTCTTTCTCTTCTTTGATGTGTGTCTCATCCACTTAATATTGTAAAATGCTTTAAAAAAGAAATGCAATTTACATGATTGGATAATGAGCAACATAATCTATAGCAGTGGATATCCACAAGATGAAAATGCAGGAAATGTTTCCTAAGGAATAACTTCCACTTGCAGGAAGGTAGATGTTCATCATGTGGGTTTCCTGTATTTATTATTCATCTTTTCTGCATACAAACAGCACTGGAAAACGGACTAGTGTGTGGTTTTGGCCACCCTAAAACAGAGTCCACCCCTATCAAGACCTGTGAAGCAAGCCCAGACGAAGACCGGGGCAACAGCTGGAGTGGAGATTAAATACTTGAAATAACAACTAGTTACTGAAAAAACAGACTTGGTATGCAAAGACCAAATGATTTATAAGTTAGCACTGAGTTTTTTCCCAAAATGGCTTGAAAACAAATACAATGAAAGCAACTGAGAAAAAGGTGTAAACTTAAACTAAAATTGAAGGCTAATGGGTTTGCATTCCAATAACGTCTTTGCTACCAAAATGCCTAACAGGACTTAAAAACTACACCTTTAGTTTAAATGTAGTAACACATACACACACACAACACAGATTTTATCATAAAAAGTTAATAACTGACCTGTTATTTTAGTATTTAGATGCCCCAGTTTGACATACTTCAGGAGTAGCACATCAGTAAAGACTATTACACACCTACCGGTACTCTGAATATTTTTTCTGAATAATTTGCATCGCAATATTTTTTATTGAATCAACGTTATGTTAATGAAACATGCACATCAGTGACAAAACTTCTACTTTATTTTATAGAACTGAGGTTGATTTTCTTAGTATTCACATTGGACAAATACACAACTAATCAATTAGGCCTGTTGACAACATCAGCTATGCAAAAGTGTCACTTTGTCGCCATGGTCCAGCCTCAGCTCCAAGCCAAGTTCTCTCATTTCCATTATAGGATGTACCTGATGTACTAACTTTATCTTTTTGCCAGTATCCGTGCAATATTGCCGTTGCTTGACATGTAATCCATGTTTGTTTTTGCTACCTTGCTCATTTTTTTAGAAACTTCAGATTCTTTTTGCAATTTCTCATTGCACTTGTGTACATAAACAGAAACATTGCTATTTCACCTCTGAATGATTCCCTTCTGGGGATCTTCCACACCAGTGGCTTTGTTTGGCAAGGTTACATGGTTTTTGCAGTGGTGACTGCCTCCGTCTGAGGCTGTGGGGGTTTCGGACTGCAGCCCTATGGCTGTGATGTGGACCTGGGTGGTTTTGAAGGTGAGACCATCTATGATTGTGGGTTTCTGGTGTGAATGGATGCCTAAGATAATGTTTCCTCACAGTAGCATCTATTGGAAATTTTGCTGTGTGCTGTGTATGTGTGCGTCTCCTTTAACATGCATTCATTGATTTGTGTATTATAAAGCACTTTGTGTTGCTCTATGCATGAAAACAACTTCAAAAATTACATTTGATTTAATTCGGTTTGAATTATTCACCACTTTGTTATGTTTCTTTGCATCAGTCCTAGTGAAGCTTAAGAAGGCACATTGACGCAGTTTGGACATCTCCAATTCCTTAGTGCATCATCTCCTAGGAGCATAAACAGATCTAAACTGCTCACAAAAATTAATGACAAATTGTGTGTCAAACATTACTAAAGATGCTTTAGGTATGCATGTTTATTGGGCTTTAAAGCTCTGACTGCCTGATCCCTGGTCAGTGAGTACAAAGCTGACTTCAATGTCATTGTCTTTTGGAAATGTGTCAAATTCATGCTTACCAGACAAACCAATTACAGATATACTGCAGCTAGGAATAGATGATTAACTAAACCATGTCTGGTGCAAACATGAATACACAGGTTCAACAAAATAAGGCTTTTTTTTAAATGTCAGTCCCCAAAGTTAATTGAGTTAATTTACCTTAACTTCGCTTCCATAGCAAAAGAAAGACAGAAACGATTTCCAAGGTAACCAGAAGAGAGGAAAATGTAAATAGTGACAGCATTGTAGAACAGGATAATCAGGAAGCAAAGAAAACGGAAAAAAGGGGGGTATAAAAAAAAAAGAAAATAATCTAACATCATTTGTTCTAAAAGACAGCATCGTGTCTTAGCGCAAAGCTGGAGCAGTTTCACGTCAGTAGAGTAAAAGGATCGCATTTAACAGTACAATCGGTCTGTAATTTCAATCCAGTGGGGGATGAAAATTGTGTTCCTGTCTGAAGCCTTAAGGTGTCCAGATTTTACTCTCTTTTCCTTTCACACTCTCTCTCACATGCCTCGGCCTAAAGAGGAAGAAGAAGGGGGTTATGGGGAGTGAGCGGGGTTCCATATCTTTGTGCTATTCCATCCTATTCCTTCTCAGCTCTGCCCAAAATGGATTTTTCACAACTCAGTGAAAACTCCTTCATAGCTTTTTACCCAGGAAACTAGTTTTCTGTGTGAATGTGGCTGTTTGTGCATGTGTGCCATTTATGTATTAGCTAGCTGACTATTCCCTCATTTTAGCTTTATAGATAAAAG
>JBAMHV010000009.1:12935374-12959191 GCA_037177535.1 Pseudomugil gertrudae | reverse complement strand
TCTATATATTCTGTATTCTTACAGAAGTATAGGAGGAGGATACTGAGCAAGTTGTTAAAAAATAAATAAATTACTGATTTAAACCTATCTAACTGGATAATATAACATTAACTAAAAAAAAAAACAAAAAAACAATGGTAACAACTCTGCTACCAAAAACTACAGTCAGTTTATGGTCTCCTGAAACATTTCCACTGAAAAGTCTTAAATAAAATTGATATTGTTGCATCAATAAGAATCAACAACAACTTAAATAAACAAAAAACACCATGGCAACACCCTGATATGGTCACAAATCTAAAAATGCAAGACTTTTGGAGTACGCTAGAATTTAGTTCTTGGACCTCTTTTGTTTAACTGCTTCCTATGCTTCAGCCATTAAAACCACATCATGTTGTCTAAACCTTAGGTAGTCTTGTGATCCTGTTCAATATTATTAGTTAACATAAAAAAAACTTTAAGATCAAATTATACTTAAAATAAACCTTCACTTAAATTCTGCATAATGCATTTAGGAAGGTTCATGTTGCCAAAATAAAACCCGTGCAGGACTCAGGTCGTGATGTTCCTAATTTTCCAATATACTTTTTGTGTTTTGCTTTTTCTTCTCCCTAAACAATAATCTGCATAACTTTTTGTCTTGATGCTTTATTGTATTTAGAACTTCTATTTGATTGCTGCTTAATCTGTTTGCAAATAAATCAGGAACCCAAGCAGCGCTTTCTGTTGGTGTTCATACTGCACATTATCCATGAAAGCAGACCACAGTCTGCGTAAAGGGGACCAATCAGCAAAAGAGCGAATGTGCCTTAAATCAGCATCGTACATTTAGAAACATCAACAGAATTTCAGAAGTCTCCCCCCCCTCAAAAAAACCAACAAAAAACCCAAGCAAACAAACAACTAAACTAAGAGAAAATCCTGCATTAGTCTGGCCGCCAACATTCTGAACATGTTAGTATGTTTATAAATCATTCTGAAGGATGCAGTGGTGACTACTGTGACATCATCAAACTGCGTCGTCACTTGCAGCATAAGGAGATTGGAAGTGAACTCGCCCACAACTTGAAATTGTTTAAAAAGTCTTCAGACGTCTAAATTCCTGCAAAGCTGAGGTTCTTTTTTTAACCTGAATTGATTTTCTTTTTCTTGTCTTTGTTCCTTGGAATGGGTCAAAATATATCGGTATTGGTTGAGATTGGTATTAGAAATTTAGAGTTGGACAAAATCAGAATATTAGGTATTGGTAAAAAGCTAACATCCCTAAATTTTTCATTTACAATAGATATTGCTAGTTTGCTCAGAAAATAAGAAATAAACATCTCAGTGCCATCAAAACAAACCTAAAAACATTTTTCTGGGCAAAAACTGAAAAAAACTGTGTTATGTATACATCTATATTTTGGTCAAATCCACTTTCAAACATAAATATAAACAACATAAAAAAAGTCCAAAAAAGATTAAGGATATTTACATGCCTAAGATGCTTTGGAGAAACAAAAATCAAAGTTTTATTTGGTCATAAATATGTCCAGAGGAAAACTAATCATGTTAAGAGTTTTACTTGTTGCCCTTAAATCTTTTTTATTCAGGATGTTGCCAAAAAGGAACTGAAGAGGCTGTTAATTATCTTTCCAACAAATCTGCCAGTTTTTATTGGCTGCAGAGTGATCTTCTGCAAATGAGGGCTGTGTATGTGCTCATGAAAGGCATCTTACACACTTTACTGAGCGTGTGCTGTTGCATCATGCTGTGTTGCAGAATTCCAAAGTGCTTTTAAAGTTGCAACAAAATACAAACCGTGCTAACACCTGGAGTGTATTTGGCTCTTTAACAGCCCAAGAGCATCTACATAAAACTCCAATTACACACACTCATAAAACCTCACACAGTTACAATATATCACCGCTCTAAACTAGATTGATGACAAAAGGAAAGGTGGGCATATTTCAAAATAGCAAGAAGGTACCAGAAAGAGAATGCATCAAACTTTGCCCCCCAGCAGTTCATGGCTTCTTGTAATTAGAAGCCCACATTAATGCCACATTAATGAGCATCTGCACACACACACACACAAACAGAAAGAGGGAGATGGAGAGCAAAGAGAGCAAGAGAGGACTAAGAGAGTAGAGTTAAATCCTGACGTCAAATTTATGTCCGAGCCATATTTACTGCTTTAATAAGAGTTGGGTAAGCAAAGAGTGCTGCTGGAGGGCACACAGCCTGTGTCAGCAGATTTTCAAATGCACATATCCATGCACACGTCCTTGTCGACGTGACCTATTTAACATATCTGTCACTCTGACCAACACACAGTCTTTCAATTACTCACCTTTACATAGTTCT
Organism: Pseudomugil gertrudae; assembly: GCA_037177535.1. Classification (NCBI taxonomy): domain Eukaryota; kingdom Metazoa; phylum Chordata; class Actinopteri; order Atheriniformes; family Pseudomugilidae; genus Pseudomugil; species Pseudomugil gertrudae. Next base: position 12,956,845 of record JBAMHV010000009.1, on the reverse strand, counting down.
CATGTACACATTGGCAGCATATGATCCTGTGCACACATTCCTCCGTTTCTAACGAGCTGAGGGGGTCATCTTCATCTGGCTGAAAATGGTGAGCGAGCTCATCTCATACTAAATCACTGAGACAAATAAGAAATTGAGCGATGTATGAAGGAACAAAAACACCGAAGGATGAAGGGCATTGGAGAAAATTGGCCAGATCTAATTAAAAGCCCCCTCAGACACGTGCTGCCTGCAGAGAACTCACTGATAGAATCATCCTGCCTATCTACATTGCAAACAAAGCCTCAATAGTATCACACTTATCTTTTTGACACAGTTACACAATCAGGAAAGAATCGACTTAAAAACATGGTGAGGCTTTTTTTTCTTATGCTGTTCACATTTCTTGGTTTATTTGGTTAAATGGTTCCTTTGATGGAAGTGGAGGTGTTGCTGTGAGAGAGCAGGAGAAAGCAGCTGGCCACCCCGGCAGCTTGCAGAGGCAGGCTGTGATATCTGACTGCTGGGTCGAGGTGGGAGGATAGAGGATGAAGGGGAAGGGCGAGATAAAAGTCTGGTGATAAAAGCAATGAGCACCGAGTTGGGCTGGGTATAGAATCCCAATCAGGCAATAATACAACCCCTATGCGGCTATGCTGTGTTTGGGTCTGAAAGGTAGACGTGAAATTTCATATCTGCAGTAAATGGGTGGCTTTCCCATCTGCTGGTCTGAGAGCAGCACTATATTACCTATGAAGAAAAAGTATCATGACATAATTTTACAGGAATACATTAAAAAAGAGGGACACATGACAGTAAAAGAATAAGATTGGAGAAAATGTACACACTCTTTGTGTTACTCGTGTTCACATGAATATGGACATCAGACTATCGAGATTCACACTTAGAGCCTTTTCTGTCTATGACAGTGTGAAAAGCTGCTGAAAAACAGTGCAACAACAAGTAAAGGTGGTCTCCGTCTTATTAAAGCTGCCAAACATGTTAATGCAGAAAATGATTCAGCATCCAGGGATGCAATAGAGATATGAGAAGCAAAGAAATGATCAGTTTTCTGTTCAAACTAGCAAAAAAAAAGGGGAAATAACTGTTTCTTCCAGTAATAACATCTTCCTGTTTAATAATGTAGAACAAAAAATATCTACTGCCTTTCTCTTTGTTACATCTTTGTTGATCAAATGGGAATAAGTGTCAGTTAAAAAACCTGCACTGGCCCGATAACACAGATACAAAACAAACAGATGACATGAAAAACACAGTGACTAAATAGAAACCACACGGAACGCAACCGCAAACAAATCCTCCAGGTTGAAAGGTTAATACATGTGTTTAAAAAAGGAAGGAGGGTGTTGTGGTTATTTTGCAAGTCCATTGGAGAATCGTGCATTTTGGTCAATCCGTATCCAAGTTTTAAATGTGACATCACATACCTGCAGCTTTAAACCACCACACATGTTTTAAGATGTTTTTCAGAATTCAGTGAGTTTAATCGACCAGCTGGAAAAGTTTGATTTGTTATGTTTCAACAAAATGTATGAAAGCTTCATTACAGTCTGTATAGTTCTATGTTTAGTGTGGAATACTTATTTTTTTATATTATTCTTTAACTTATTACAATAATTATATTTTATTTAATTAGTTTTTTCTTGTCTATATTCTCTGGTTGTTGTGGTTGTTGGTTTAGGAACAAACTATTTGATAAGCTGCAGAAAAAGACCAGGATGTGCCATGCAGAATCACAAAAGAGCCATGCAACATGGTAAAAATCCTTTTTCAGCTTTTAAGGGTTTAAAAGTCTCATTTTAGGAATGTACCTCACAACATTATTACCTTTATTATAAGTTTGAAATTACTTGCAATATGATCCAACATCGCTCCTTCATGTAACATTACTACTCGTTTTGTTTGAAATGCTTTTTTTTTTGTTTTTTGGTGCAGAAATGATGAAAAATCTAGTTGAAAGCTCTTTAAAGAGAATCAAACAAGTTTCTGTTCGGGAATGTAAAACTCCTGAAACCTAAACAGCTTTTATCTGAAGCAGCTTGTGAGAAACTCACAAGGGATATCTGCAGAAGCTGTCTCCTGCTTCACCATCTTAAAGCTGAATAATGTGCGTGAATATTTACTTGCTCCTTGTGTTTGAGTTTGAGGCTGCTTACGATATTTGCTTGAAATGATTAAACAATGTGTGTCGTTCCTTCACTTCGTGGGTAACTTAGACTGGTTCATTTAAATTAAAACAAAATAATTCAGTCTTGACCTTCACTTAAGTGTTTGCTGCCATGCATAACCCATTATTCCTACAGGCAGGAAGGTTTTACAGTGCTAACAAGCATATCTTACATACAAATTAATTCAACTGTCATTACATTTGTGCAAAATAATGCTCTGACATTAGATTAACCTGAAACAAGAACCTGAGATAATTTTGTCACTAATACAAGAAGAAACAACTTTTTAACCAATATTAATCTTTGATCTAAAAATGTTTTCATTTATCTGCCCTGATGCTAACATGTCTGCCTTTTAGCTTCATGCGTCTTCAAAGACAGAAACACTTTAAAAGCCACATTTGATCAAGTTTTCTGATTTTAAAATGAGCTAAATCCAAGACTCTGAACTGTAGTAATAGGTTTTTTTGCCTGCAATACTCGGAAATATCTGAAAGGCATTTTGATGTTTAAAAACGCACCAACGGAAACCCTTACCCAGGGGCGGCTGGTATAAGTGGGCTAACGGGGCTTAGCCCATCCTGGATTTTTCAGATAAGATGAAAAAATAATACATTAATGAATATTTTTTTTAAAAACTGTGAAAAGGTTGTTCTAATTCTTGATTAACCAACAGTACATAGAGCAAAACTAATAATAACACAGAGCAAAATGTAAACAAAAAACACCTAAAAATGGGCTAATCATTTACAGCCCAAGCGGATCAATATAGTTTCACTGGACTCTGCGTGATTGACAGGTAGTGTGACACGCCCCCTTTATTTGCTTCTCGTTTGGACTAAATCTGCGCAGCCCCAGCGGGCAAATTTTGACCAATGACGGATCACTTGATGTGAGTGAAAGAGTTCTGTGGAGCTGAACTGGAAGCAGCTGAAACAGTGGAAATCCACACCAGACTCAGAGGTCTGCCGGTCTGTGGCCGCTCAGTGCTGCAGCATCATGATCGAGCAGTCAAGAGCTCGCTTTGAGAAAGCCTGACACCTAATGTTATTCGAACTGATAAATCCAGAGCTGTTTTCACAGTTTAAGGCCAGTTTCCCCCCAAAACAACTGCATGTTTTCCAATGATCTGCAAAGAGAAACTAAAAAGTGAACTGATCTTATAGGGTGACCTAAATCTTGTATATTGTAATGGGACACTTTTCTGTTAAAATGTGGTATATATATATATATATATATATAGTATATATATATATACTATATATATATATGTTAGCCCTCCCATTCAGCGTGACCACAAATAACCAGTGTAAACTCTGGTCAGCACCAGGTGAACATCTTCCTGTCCACACAGACACATGATTTGACACATTTTTGAACAAACCATTTCACAGTGTAAAAGTAAGCTCCATATAAATGGAAATGCCAGTCACTGACCCCTTTTCCCACCAGACTGGGTGGACATAAAGTCGGAGAAGAAGAGAAGAGGCAAAGAGGGAGGTCTGACCTCTGGCTAGTGCCCCCCAGGGCCCTTCCGACAGACGGCTTTCACAAAAGAATAGGAGTGAAGAGGAAGACAAGGAAAGGATAAGTCATTTCTCCTTGACATTCAAGAAAAGGCAGGGTTTCTGACACAAGAATAGACTGCAAGGGAGGCGAGAGTCTTCCAGGAGAGACATCTCACACCAAAATAATGCTCGCTGGTTCACATTATGCCTGTGTGCTTCTTTGTGTGCAGTCACTGGATAATGTGAGTAGTCCAGACAAGAGATCAACCTCATTCATAACAGATATGTGCTTTGGATCATTCACAAGACAATCAATTTGAGCACAGAGGCAATAATGTAATTTATTTGGTCAGATGTCATCAAGCATGTCATGCAGAAGATCAACGAGTCTTTCTCTGAAAGTCAAAGTTAATGTATGTGATCACCATTCGCACAACATTGTTTAAATCAGCCGTCCTTTTGGTGTCTCAGTGAATCAATGACTTGTGATAACGCTCAGTCAAATTCTACCCAGAGAAAATTAAAACAGAATGGAAACAGCAGCAGTATGTAGCAACGGGAAGCGGTTATAGCCGAGTGATTCTAATCCACCCACTTAAACTTTGATAGGACCTGAACATATCAACACAGTAGAAACGATGTTTAGAAGTGCTGCAGTCTAACAGAAATCACTCATTTATTACCCATTATTTACTTAAGGGTCTTGTTTTCAGGTTTGTAGTTGTAAAAGATTTCACTAAAACAGCACAGTCTTCAGATGATCAAATACCTTTCTTTTGTTTTTGCACAGATTCATCAAACCCTTGCTGGAAACACTAGAAGACATCCAGTAACTGGACTGAGATAAGACAATCTCATCACGCAGAATGTGTTTGACTGTAAGAAAGCACGATAAGTGACATTTCTCCAGAGGCAAACTATTACTTATATAGACAGTAGTAATCCAGCAGAACAGTACGTGCTGCAACATCTGATTTACTGCTGATAAAAGCCACTAACATTGCTCTGCAGTTTGAGGCCTGATCCTGTTAGTTCAGTGTACTCTGTTGTTTTCAAATAAACCAAAGTTATGGTGCAAAGGGAAATATTCACAATGTTACTGACACCCCATAAGTCTTTTCTATATGCTCACTTTCTTCTTTGCTGTCGGACATCTTGTGATTGGAGGAGGGCATTTCGGATGAGATGGAGACATGCAGTAAACACTGGGGGAACAGTGGAAGAGCATGGGGTTTCTACTGGATTTAATATGGATGGATTGTAGGTTTATATAGCAATAAAAGCCTATTCAATCAAAAAGCTATAATCCTTCAGAAAGGTTAAAAGAACTGACTAATTATTAGAAACTTTTATACCATAATTACAGAGTGTAGATGATATATATGTGGCACAAACACAGACAGTACCCAGAGAGAACATGCAAACTCCATACAGAAAGGCCACCGTCTGAGCCGAGGCTCAAACCAGCAACCTTCTCACTGTGAGGCTGCATAACCAAACCACTACACCACCGTGCAGTCCTCCTTGGCTGGTATAAAGCTAAATTCCACACTGAACTAAAGTTTTACAGCCTATTCTGATCTCCAATTGAGCACTTTTAATTAATATGGAACAAATACCCCCAGTGTTATAAATGAATAGTGTGTAACAAGCTTTGTTTTTTTCACTTTTAGTTGATAAGAAAAAGCTTATTGTTCCATAGATATTACAGGTTTTTGCTGCAGTCTTCCGTGAAGTTCTGTGTGAAAGCATGTGAGCATGCGTTTAGGGACTAGATGCAACCCACTAGAGGCTAAGCACCAGGAAAGCCTCCAGCTTAAAGGGTGTTTCTTTCCTATACACACGGTTGCATGCATTAAAGATGAGAACTGCTCACACTTAAAATACCAGTGTGAGATCTTCCTGACACTTGCAGGCCTGTGTGTGTGCAAAGATGCAGAAAACTGAAACATGCACAGGCACTGGGTTGACTAGAGAGGGGACAAAGTCTACACACAACTCTCAGAGAAAGGTAGGGACAGAAAGGAGAGAAAACTCCATTTAGAAAGCAAACAAGATGTTCGCAGCTTCTTCATTTATGATTTAGAAGCGTTTCAGCTGCAGCAAAAGATAATGATGGTATCTTGTGCATCATGCATATACCTACAGGAAAAAAAAGAGTGCAGTATTCATACATTCATGTATGTGTTTTGTGCGCATGTGAACACCTGTAAGCGTATAAGTCTTATTCTACTGTGCACTGCGTTTCTCATGTTTAAACAGAACATATGGGAAAAATCCATGACTATGCTCAGCCATCTTCCTCCTCACACGCAGGGGCTTTGGAGGCAGGATGGAGAGTCTGATGTAATGCAGCTTCAAACACCAAGAGGTATAAGAAGGAACATCACACACCGTCACAAAAAAAAAAAACACAACGCTCTTTCTAACTCTCATTCTGCCAGACAGATAGATCACTGAGAGCAACAAGCTCGGGGAATAAATAAGTGAAGGTATGGAGATAATACACATATGGAGAAGCCACATGAGAAACAAGAAAATAAGGGAAATCACAAGTAAGGCTAGGATAAAATGAAAGTAAGAAACACAAAAAATAAAACATACAATACTGCCTTGGGGATATAAGGAAAACATTATCACATGCAACCAAAGTGGCTTTTGACTGTTCCCAGTTTCCATAGTTATCAGAAGAATGGTTGCAGAACAAGGCAACTGTGTGCTCAGAGAGCTGTCTGGGAGATGAGGAGCTAAATATAACTTTTGCATAGCCTCTATACTCTAAATTTTACTACACCAGCCCCGTTATAACTCATCAAACAAACCTACTTCTAACAAAAGGCTGAACTATCTCATTTAAGCTCAGGTGCATTTAGCTGTGCTGTAAATAAAAAGAAATGACAACCATAGTTTTAATACTAAATTCATACTACCGGTAAATACTAAAGGGTTTGCAGTGAATTTCAGATTTAAGCAAAGCTAAAGCAAAGACAGTAAAACAATAGTTTGGGCTATTTATGCTAAACTTAAAAAAGCTAGTTCATAATCAGTCTTTCTCACACTTTAAAAAAGCAGAATTTTATAACTTTTTTATTGCGGTTTTACTTAAGACGTGTAGGCTGTTATATGTGGAAACGTAATCTTCCGTGTAGGATGGAGGGGTGGGTATAAAGATGTCAATAATGAAGTCTAAGAGACACTGTGAGACTATCACCGGTTAAAGAGAAGCCAAAAACTATCTTTCTGGTGGAGACAGTGAGACTCCATGAAAAGGAAATGGCATGAGAAATCTATGATTGAAATCTATGATTTCTCATGCCATCATGAGAAATCATAGATTTTCTGCTTTTGTGAGCTACCTCCACTACAACAATTTGTCTTTCTATCTGCAAAAGATCTGCTAACTATATAAGTATTCTGATCTTGTCTGGCAGTGAAAGATACATAATGCACTAGAATGGCTTACAAATATTTCACACCTTTTTGGTTGAATCTGGATAAAAGAAGTGAGAAATAAGAAAGAAGAATCTGTTACAAGAAGCACCAATTTCCAGGTTATTCTTCTTTAATGTTTTGGCAAACTTAAATTCTTCATGTTAATACTTGATCTATAGAAATCACTTTCTACGTGCAAATGTGTATTTCATATGCCTCACACACCAAGCATTAATACATAACAGACAACTGGTCAACAGAGAGTAAAACAAAAAATGCACGATACAGAAACTATAAGAGAAAACTGTTTCCCACAACGCTGAGTCTTATGTTTAATTAATGCAGTCACACATTGGTTTCCTGAAGTTTCCAGCAGATGATTTCTTAATTAAGCTCCAGAATCTGATCCCTTCTGTTCTCTTCTTTTACTTTATAGTTAGGGGTGGTCTAGCCACCATTAGTTATGCTGCGAAAGGGTCGTTCCATGATGCACTGAGAACTTCCTTTTCATTTCTATCGCTGTCACCTCGAAGATCGAAGTCAAGATTCAATGCAATCTATTGGTTTCCCTAAGCTAGGCTATTGATTATGAATTGGCTCAAACTGATGTCTGTAAAGTGCCCTGAGAATACATTTTTGTGATTTTATACAAACAAAGCTGAAATGAATTGAATTATATAAAAGAGTGATTGATCCCCTGGGAACTAATGACACTGCTCTTCAACAGTCTGAGTTGAACAAAAGTGCCTTTAAACATCTTTTTAACATCTTAACTCAGTGTTGAAAGTCCGATACCTACAGTGGGTCATGGTTCTGGCCGTTTCAGCAGCCTCCTCAGTCTTAACACATGAATACTATCAAGTGTCAAGTGTTGCGTTTGGGTTATATTGAAAATTTAACCTACTCTGGAAACATTTCCCTGTTTTTAGCAGAGGTGATGTGCATTCCAATAAAGCTAACATCCATGTTAACTGCTAATATAAAGGTACGTAATGCAATCTCATCAAGCTGAATGCCTCACCACTTCTACACCTGTCCTACCAAAAGCCACATCCAGTGATACATCTATGTGACTTGTTTTCCCATCATGACCACTGGCAGAGCTTCCTGTCTGCTTTGCCATTCCTCATAAAAACAATCTTAGGTTTATAACTCTTGAAATACCTTGCTCTCTGTTCTTCCCCAAAACGGTGTTTTTAACTTCAATTGCTGTAAGTTGCCTGCTCCGTTGGCAGGGTTGCTGGTGCAACTATCACCCTGTCTGAATGGCTAAGTGTTACACTGCAGCCCTATGGTTGTGGTAGGGACCCCGGCAAGCCCCTGGGGCTTGTGGTGGAGCCCCCTGCGGTCATAAGTGGGCCGTCTCCTAGTTGGATCACCAAAATATTGTTTATTTCTCAGCAGCATCAAGCCAGATGTGCATTATGCTTAATTTTGTTAATATTTTCATACATTTAATTAAGACAAAGTAGGATAGAGAGGAAACGAGACATGTGGAACACTGTGTGTGTGTATGTGACTGTATGAAAGAGCACATAATATAATTTAAAATGGCTTTGTTATATACTTTGTTAAGTGGAGGCTTGTTTGATTTCAATATGCATAAACTGTTTTTATCATGTAAAGAACTTTTTCCTGCTTTTTGGCATGAAAAATATGAATAATTCAAAGTTTGATTTGATCCGACCAATCAGTTCATTATTTAGTAATTCTTCCTGTCAGTGAAACCACAGCATAGATAAGAGGAGGACTGACTATGAGGAAAAGTGCTCATGTGTAAAAGTCAACTGTTTTTAGTGTTGTTAAAATGGAACCAGCATAAAATCTGGATGAGCAGCACGCCATGTGGGGATCGTAATTGGCTGATACTGCTACTCTCTTTCAGTGTTTAATAAGAGTAATATGAGTCACTTTGTTACCCAACCTAAAAGGTTTCATGTGGCCATTTATTGAACATTTTATGAGGCATTTTTCGTCCTGAAAGCCATATAAAGATCCATTCTCCACCAAATTTTTATCTCCTCATCCTTCTGCCAACCTATTTGTTTATGACCGAGTAAACATGTCAATAAATATGTATATTGATGCATCAAAATGAAGTTGATGCTAAAAAAAAAGTCAAAGCCTTGCTTCATGTTCTCAGTGTGTTTTTCTCTCTCTTACGCATACCCTCTGCTGGCTACATTAGTATTTATACAACGTAACCTCAACACACAGATTGGAACCAGATCCCAAAGTGTTGGATCTTGAAAGGAATGAGCACTCAGGAGGAGATGAGATGAGACGCAATGAAAGTAGCAATAAAAACACTCAAACACTTGCTATTTGTGTGAATTAGTTGTGTAGCATTAAAAAACAAGACATATTGGCTACCAGAAACTTAAAAGTATTTTGCATGTCTTTATGAAATAGAAAACTGTGTATTTTAATTATTTACTGGAATTTAATATGCTAGACAATAATAATAACACTAATGTAAATGTGATACTCCAAGATGAGTTTGAAAAACATTTTAACGCCTCTTGAATCATTATTTAACAGGATAAGAATGAATACCTCTCCGTTTTATTATAAAAAACAATGAAAGAGTCATAATGAAATTTACAAAAATGATTTATTTGAAAGTAAAAATAGGAATAGCCCCTTATGAAAAGCAAACCTGACATTAATAAGGCACACAATGTGGTCTTCTAGACTTCTTGTTTATTTTTTCATCTGGTTCTTCCTCTTATTGATCTCTCCACTTCTCTTCTCTTAACTCTGACAACCACATACTGTACATGTATTGTATTTAGAAGAAATAATAAATATAGGAATAAAAGATATACAGCATATGTGTTTATATATATATATGGAAATAAAAATGGTTAACATCTACACTAATCTCTTATAAGAAACTGTTATGAAGTGGAGAAAACAGAAGCTGCCCTAAAATGACAGGCTTCAGACACTCATTCTCTTATCTGACTCCATCAAATTAAGCTATAACTTTATATGTATTTATACAGATAATGACTACATATTAGATTACTGTGAAAATATAGTTAGTTTACTTTAAATAGATTCTTTGTCTTGCACGTAATCTGTTTATTTTCCAGAAAAATGTAACAAACATAAACATCATTCAAGTTTTTCCACTGAGTTAAGGTTTGTTTAAAAGTTTGTAAAGTTAATATATATATCATAAAGGGTGTGTGTGTGTAAGTGTGGAGGGTGATGAGTAGGGGGAAGAGGAGGATGGGTTTGTTTCTCTGTGTATGGTGGTATGTGGGTGGGATGGACTGTGGGTGAGGATATATGTACGTGGACGTGTGTGGGTATGTATGAAGGAAAGTGTGTGTGTGTGTGGTGGTGGGGGGTGAGCAGGGGTGTGTATGGATAGGTGGGTATGTGTACCTGTGTGTGGACGGACGGTTGGTTCCTGACTGCCCTGCAGGATCAACCACAACTGAAAGACTGATATAATATTGGTGATGTTGATGATAGAAAATGTGTAAAATGTGCTTAAAAATGAAAGTGTTTGCTGTCTTGTTGTTCTTAATATGCACTATAAGATTAACTATTATGACAGATAATCCAAACAATGATCTTCTATACAGAATCCTTTGAGAAGGATAGATTGTGATGGTTTAAATAAAACAGGAAAAGGTGACTGGATGATGTTGTCACATTGTCAGCACTGTATTGGTGATGTGAGTGATGTCATTCAGCCTAGTAATGACTCTGTTTATATAAGGTACAAGGCTTAGTGCACGCTTTGATGGGAATGAAAATGATGAGAATCACCTCTTATGGCCTTCTCTGTCACAAAGTGTCACAGCTGAATATCTTTCATTAGAGTAGACTGACAGGTGAGTTGGTCCAATATAATGTATATTGTATATAATTTATATAATATATAGGATTGAGTGTGAGTGTGTCTCTTTGTGTGTTGGCCCTGTGATGGACTGGTGACCTGTCCAGGGTGTACCCCGCCTCTTGCCCAATGTCAGCTGAGATTGGCTCCAGCCCCCCCGCGACCCCATTCTGGGAATAAGCGGTAGAAAATGGATGGATGGATGGATGCATATAATATGATATAACTTCAGTGCACATAATAATTCAAATCAAATATCCACTCTATAAATTCAAAAATACACATTTAATAACTAGGACATACTCTTTTGACCTGCATATCATTTGCAAATTGCTGGGATGGGCTCCAGCCCTGAATTTGGATTAAGTGGTAGAGAAAGTGAATAAAAACATTTTCTTCTGTTCATTTCAGTTGCTGTAAAATGATCCAGAAAACCAGCAGAAAGTAAACATTTAAAGAGTTAAAAAGAAAACATTGGTTTGCACACTGCAGGGCTTTAACTTTCTTTTCTTTTACCACCATTGTGGCATTTCATGCAAACGTAATGGACATCAGGGGGACACAACTCTGTTGGAATTTGTGCGCTGAGTGTAATATTGAATTTAGTTTTAATAACTGTGTTCTCTTAATTCTCTACAACTGTCTTTAAAGCAGCAGTGGAAAGAAAGGTTGCTAGTTCCCCCAGCTGATATGTGAACATTGCTGCTCCTTTTGTCTATATTAAATCTAAAAACTACAGTCCTTTCTTTCCACCCCATATAATTATAGTGGGAGAAGGTTGCAGATGTGTCAGTGAAGCAGCAGGAAGACTGACTCCTGGAGAGAGGATGTATCCACTCACCCTGTGCCTTTCACCACAGGGAAAGAGACGCAGTGTTCCAAAGCGGAAAGGGCAGCTACCTCATTTCTTTCAGTTTTAGGTGGCCGACTTCTCAAATATGACTTTAAAATCTCTAAGTGCAGTCTCGCAGGACAATGTACTGCTTGTGTCATTTACCCCAGCAAACTATTTTTCCCTTTGGTAATCAAATTTTCTCTTTTAGAACCCGTTTCTTAAACATTTCACAGTGTACGTGCATTTTACTGTAAACCAGGATGAATTGTGGCACAGTGCTTACTGTATGTTATTAAAATGAATGGAATTCTTTAATCATAGTCAGGGAAACGTTCAAAACTTCCAAAACCTGCTTCTTTGAGAGATGAAAATAGTTAAAATTATGTTAATAATTCAGTAAATTAGGTCCTAGAAGAGAGGTATTTAAGGGGTAAAATTTCCTGTATCGTTATGATATAAATTAATCAGAGCTTAAAAAGACTTTGAGAATAATTTCCACAGAGATGACGTGACTGCAGACAAACTGATGCTTAGTAAAGGCCAGATAGGTTTTAACCTCTCTAATCAATTTTTTTTTCAAATAAGATGTTATGATTGACAGGTTGGAGACTGGCGCACAGTTATTTGCATAAATAAATAGGTACATCCAGTGCATGTTCACAGTTACCATGGAGATGATCGAAGATATTGAGGACACAATTGCTCAGGGTTTTTATGCAGAACTAGACAGGTGCTCCGAAAGCGAGTCAATTGTACCAAATACGCATGAGAACATGCATATTGTCAACACATATGCACACCCAGTATAGACCTTTTGCACTTTATGTAAATGTATATGCAAATTCAGCTTTTTCACAATGGCTTCAAAGATTGAGAGATTTTTTTTTTATAGACAAAGGGAAAACTTCAAAGCAAAGGCTCTTGGCTGGAAAGATTCCCAACACACCAAAAGTCCTTTCACACTTCAACAACATTAAAACAGTTTTCATCCACTAACTTGAAGTGCATTAAAAAAAAGCCTGGCTTTCTGCCCGCAATAATCTTCTAACTTTTACTCTTCTAATGTGCTGCTTTCTTCTGTCTGTGACAGAGTAATGAATGATTCCTATCATATACATCAAGCTAAAGGAGAACAACTTCTCCCCTTATCCTTGCCTCATAGATCAAAAAGACCCAACATGGAGCAGACATAGATCAAACACGCCTGTGAGAACCTCTCCAGAGCCTCAAATGCCGTTCGCATATCCAATCGTAAAAAGCACACATTTAAGCAGAGCACTACACATGAGATCACGTTTAAAAGATATATAGGCATACATTTTATAGTTTTAAATCACAGATAACTGAGAAATAACGGGGGCCTACAAGAAACCTGATGTTAAATCAAATCACACTCAGATCAGTGAGAAGGCACAAAGGTTTTACTTGCAGCAAAGCATTCACACAAACCAGCAAACAAAGTGGCCCCAGCCAGTGGACAAGGGTCGTCTTTCAACCAAGCTGGTTCCAGTGCTGGTTCAGAACCAGAGCCAGATTAAGCACTGGCTCCTGGCTCTTAAAACTGGTTTAGTCCAGCACTAACTCTGTGCTGGGCCAGAGTTGAGAACTGGTACACGCAGCTCGTGTCTGCAGCTAAGTAAGAGAGGTTACCTGGCCAAAATAAGAGTTAAAACATGGACCCACATCCCAGGAGGAGGCTAGTGTGTCGTCGGCAAAGATTAAAAGTAAATTCTAATCTTGATGACCAGCTGGTGAACTAAACAATCAGCGCTCTCATCTTTGTCACAGTTGAGTTAATCCTCCTGCCTGAGGTGGACGACTACGGTGAAAAATCAGAACTGCAACAGACTCTGGTAAGTGTTGCTGTTCTAGTGTTGTTCATATGCGACAGGGGGAGGCTGTGACTTTAGATATTACACACGTAAACATGTTTTAAATTACATAACGATGCAGAATCGATGAGGCTCTTTTGGTTGAAAACAAAACTACTTCTTTGAAAGTACCAAAGTTTAATCAAACAAGCTTTCTCACTAAATGTCTTACAGTTTTGGTCTGTTGCAAACATTGTCATAGCATTTTTGCTCAGACAAACAGTAATTTATTGTGTTTCTTCCCTAATATCACATTAATATGTGTGTGCTTTGCTAGTGTTAGAACCTCTATCTTCAAAAAAGAAGAGAAGATTTATTTAATATCCCATATGATCTCAGTTTTTTCTGAACTTTTTTCTCTCCCCCAGTGCCATCTTCACCCCCCTGCTTACATGCAGCACGCATGCTTTTGATTCCACTTTACAACTCAGAGTCTCTCTTCTCTGAAGATGCTCACAGCTCCCTCTGCCATGGCAAGTGTTCTGTAAGCACAGTAGGAATGCTGTCAGATGGGGTTATAATGCCTCTGATCTGGTTAATGGACAGTAATGGTAGATGGCTAATGAACAGAGGAGGAGGAGACCTACGAGAAGAGCAGAAAGTGATTGTGAGAGCTAAAGTTGGCTGAGGTTGAGCTATTCCAGAGGTTTCCTGATCTGAGTGGGTCAGAATGGAGATTAACCCCCACCTTCCCGCTTTTCCTCTGCGGCCCTCCACTGCTCTTTACACCACTCTTTGTTACTCCAGGGATCTCATTATTGTAGACTCATCAGCTACGAGGACTGAGCCTGTTTGAGAATGAGATGGGCTGAATGAAGATGGGGACAAACTCTGTGTGAGAGGAAGCGGGTGTGAGAAGAGCAAACTAAAAGAAGAAAGAAAGGATGACAAACTAGAGGCCTGCAGGAGAGGGAAAAGAGTAGAGGAGATAACTGGTGAAAATATGAGTGTGCAGAGTGTTGAAGTAGAACAGGAAAGGATATTGCCTTAGGTAGCAGATTGTTATTACTCCTGTAGATGGTTGCGAGATGCCTCCAACAGATTTATGCTTTTTTATATCCTGTTTGCATGTGTGAAGGATAGCACATCCATGTTTATATGCAGCCATATGAGAGCATGCATGGAGCAATGTACTCGTTTAGTCTAAGTAATGTCAGCTAAATAGCATGTGTTTTAGATAAATAACCAATCATAAGCTCATGGGGAGTTTGCAGCAAGCTACAACCGCCAATCAAATTCCCACATACCAGCTGTAAAACACTGCTTTCATCAAAATGCAGCACACTGCCTGCTGCACATTTCCAATTAAGAGACCCAACAGATTGTGCTCACATAACTGTGAATTTGAAAGTAAAATAAGGGTTTCCTTTCCAGTCCACATTCTTTGCGTCCATGTCAAGATCATGATCTTGCCCTCCTCTGTTGTCGTTTGTCAGTTCTTATCTGTTTGTGTAACAGCTTTCATCGATTTGCTCTGGAGAGGTCATAAGGTGATTTTAATGTAGCACATGGGATAACCGGAGAGTCTATATTTGTGTGCATCAATAGAAACATGCAAGTGTGTCAAACACTTGCACATCCACAAATGCAATGCTAATCATTTATCTACGGAGGATACAATATCAGACACACATACCTGCAACCTGTGCAAACATTCAAACTCACACCCAGATAAAAAGTAGGCTTGTTGAGGTTCTTACAGTTATTATTCTCATGACTATCATCCATCACGCCCTCCTTTTTAGCCATCCGTTGTCCTATCTTCTTCTCCCAAAGACATTAGCTCCATCCTCTTCTCATTTTCCCTCTCTGCCATCATGAGTCTCCAAGATATCTTTCCAATGGACTCTCACAAAATCAATGGCTAATTTGAGCATCACTTCCTATTAGAACATGTGTGCATGCTGGGGTTTTCTTCTTAGACTCAATAAATCAAATTCAAAGTTTTAGATATTTACTTCACATTTAAAATATAGCTTTATATAAGATGGGTTTTAACTTCAGTATGTCTGAGTCCTTTTCTATGTTCACAGCAGGCATAAATATTCCACTAGAGTTTGTTTCCCCGAAAGATACAAATGCGAGAGTCGCTGTCTCTCAGGAAGGCAGCTACGGTAAGTCTGGGCCTATTTTGACAGTAAATAAGTTAATAGGCAAATATTATGACTATTAAATGAGTTAAGCCCGATTGATGTCAACTCTGCGGGAGAGGTGTATAAATTCATTTCAAACTAGACTCCAACTGACACCAATAAAACATTTGTTAGCATCCATCGTCAAATATACTGGGTCTGTGTGTGTACGCAGATGTGTGCAAGAGTGTCTCTGCATAGAAAAACTATGGGAGGGGAGAGGGAGGGAGGGAATGACACAGAGTGAGGGTGAGTAAGGGGGATTAAGTCGGGTAGAGGTGGCTGCATAGATGAAGCCGTCACTTTGCTCTGTGAGATTCTTGGCAGAGAAAGATGAGAGAATGATCTCCCACACAGTTTGCAGAAACGCTGACACTATCACTCCCCTTTCGCCCAGGCCCCAGAATAGGAGGGGGGGTGGGGGGTGCAAACAAGCCACAGAGATAGGAGCAGATCAATGTTCACAAACACTTTTCGCAAACAAGCAGCCATGAGCACACAAACTTATTGCAGCCTAAGCATAGATTAAATTATGTGTGTGTGTTTTTTCTATATGTCAAAGTCAGCTCAGTCTTATTTTCCCCTTCTACTCACAATTCTGCTCTTTTCTTCATCATCCATCACCTAAAACACTTCATTAGTGATCAGACAGCCCAGCAGCGGTATTGGTTTCTAGTCACAGCTCTGAAATGTTTCATCTTCATCCTCATCACAGCATTTAACTTGGCTTGTGACTGAATAAAACTCACAAAAATATCCCAACAGGCCACATTCAGCTGTATTACACAAGGAAAAGATGTGGAAACATTCAGATTACTCTACAAAAGAACACATTCAAAGCTAGAAACAGAGCAAAGAGCACAAGCTGCCTGAAAATAATCTACACTAACGCTCATTAAAAGAAGGACCGGTGAAATACACTTAGTACCCATAACAGCATGCATATCTTCATTTATTAGTAATAGCTGGTTTAAAGGCTCTGCTCTTTTACATCTGCAGCAAATTATCAGGTGCCTTTCTCAAAATTATTAAGTAGATTTTAAGAATCTGAGAGTAAGTTTAAAATACAGCATGCAACACTACGAGTATGACCTTGAAGATTTAAACATGATTAGTAGCTGTTTGGACGAGTGAGTTTAAAGAGAGTACCAGTCAAATCATTTAGACGCAAAATTGTTTTAAATTAAAATTATAAGCTTCTGTCCCTGAAAAGTCTGCGTCTGATTTGTTTTGATGGCACAGTGACATTTCTTATATTCTAGGAGCGTCATTTCCCTGAAGCATGCTTGTCTGGGCAGCTGAAGTGGTCTGCACTGCATCCATATGGTTGGACTTATGGGCTCAACATACAAGGAGCGGTGTTGCTTCTTATCCATTCATTTCCTGTGGAACTTGCACAGTGAGGTTAAAATCGCTGCCCTCCTTCAGCAAAGCAACTGGCAACATTTCCTCCACGTCCATGTAGACGTGCACACGGCAGCTTGCAACGCAACACAAGCACGTTGAACAATGTTTCACTATTGCAGGACACTACAACCAATCAGAGCGAGTTTCAGTGAGCATGAATCTTTCTAAATCATTAAATGATGATAATGATCAGGATGTTTTGTTGTGATGAAACCAGGAGTCATCAGCAAGATTTCTGTCAGTTTGAGCAAAATCCACTGACTCTTCATTCTTTATGCTTTAACTGTCGTGTACTGTGTGGAAAATGCCAAAATTCAATCTAATATCATAACCAATCACATTTTTTAGAGACAAGCAATCCAAGAGTTTGATGCACAACACTACCGCGGTCGCAACCTGCGTGGGCTTCACCTGGGTGGTGAAGATTTCCCCTGATGCCGTCTTTTATCGCCCCCTGCGTGCTTAGACTGACCCTGATCGAGCCAGATGTTTCTTTCTTTACATTTTTACATGTCTGTTCAGTTAAGAGACAGAAACTAGATGATAAATGTTTGTGTTTACGTTGAATTGTTTATTGGAGTTCACGTGAAAGTGATAATCAGTTGGATTAAATTGTTGTAATTTTTAACATGCAAATATTGTTTTTATTTCCTAAAGCATCTTGTACGGTGCTTAGATTTAAATGTATTTAATCAGACAAAAAATATTTAAATTAATTCAGGTTTAAAATTAGTTAACTTTTGTTTGAAACATTTTCAAAAGCAGGTTTTTACAGATTGAAGGAAAAATCTTGAAATAAATAGTCAGAATGACGAATGAGGAGTTGAGATGAAATGACATTAAGTAACAGTAAATAAAATAGTTATTACTTTACATTTAATTTTTAAAAATAAAGAAACATGTGAACATTAAAAACCTTGTTCATTGTGTATATCCACCAGGCACTTTGCTCCGGCTTTCCTTATTTGTTCTTGATGCCTGATTTCAATTTTGTCTCCACCAAATTAGATCCAGGTTAATGACATGATCATTTAACTTCTTTACCTTTGAGAACTCCTGAGCTGCTTTTGCAGAATATATTTTAATCATTCTGTTTATTCTGTGAAATGCTGACCAACTATCTGCATTTAGAGGATTTTGATAAAAGATTAGAATTAACCTGACTACTTTTGTCTGTTTTATGCTTAGCTAAGTTGACCAAATACCACTGGATGTTTGCCTGTGCTTCCATCTCCAGGAGGTTGATGTAATGCTGCTTTCTCCACACAACTTTCCTCCTTTAACACTGATGCTCACTGTTCCTTAACTACACTCATTACAAACCCATACTCATTATCTTCACCTCAAACAGCTAAAACAACCAAAATTCAGTGTCAATACATATCTTAAATAAATATGAGAGGGTTCTTGTTCTTATATCTGCCATTAAAGAATAAAGATCTAATAAAAATTAAACAAAAAAAAAGCTTTTTCTAGGGGACTCCAGCTGGACAAGACACTGTAATTATATAATTCTGTGACTTTATAAAATAAATAATTCTTTTAAGCCACAAAAAACTTTTGTTTAGTATAGAACTAATTATTGGGTATAAATAGAAAAACTTAATCAGGGTTGTTAAGCAAATTTTATTACATTTAAACAGATATGTGAGCCGTGAGCCCTTGTTTTTAGCCGTTTATCTCGACTCCAGCATAGCATTTTCATGTAAAACTCGGGTATCGGGAGGTGCTTTATGCCATTACCGATCTCTTCTTTTCCAGGTGTAAAGACACTGCATATTTTATAATCTTACCCCTTACTCATTTTGGATCAACCACAAACTTTCTGTGTTACAATCACTAACACAGCAGCACCAGCACGTCAGCTGACGCAAAGCAGCAGTACTACAGTACTATTGATTTACTATCAACAGGCCAGGCCCAGCATGACCAGAGCAGGACATGAAGGGTTCAGGTCTCCACCGCGTAAATAAAACATCTGAATCTGGTTTTTACAGCAAACCGTCATTTCTCTACACCAACTGCAATATCACGTTGGCACTGATGCAAACAGTTAAATTCTGGAGGATTGCTGTTCAACACTGAGTGTAAATCACGGATGTATTTCGATGCAAGATGAAGAGCCTGTGCTGCAGTCTTCTCAATGTGTGTGTGTGTTCAATATTAGAGTTCCATGAAATATGTATGAAGTATGTTAGAACCTCCCCTACTCCCCTAAAGGGCAGTGGCAAGGTCTTTCAAACCAATATGAGTGAACATGAACTACCCCTCCACTCACAACACACACACACACGCTCATACACAAAGATGTAATGTGGGACCTTGGCCTTAAACTGATAAATGTCTGTCCTTCAGAGCACGCAACAGCCACTGGAGTTACAGTATAAATGACGACAGACAGCTTAAAAAGGAAGGGCAGAGCACGATAGAGAGTGGAAGAAAATAAAGTGGAAGTCTGAGTGTGTGGTTGTGTGGGGTGTGGAGGGAAAAGCAGAAATCATTGTTCAACATTAGCCTCTAAAACCTGTTTAATGAAAAAGTTGTAGGGTCATTTGAAGAATAGATGATGATGATTTGAACTAAACAGAAATGCAAAAGTAGCGATTGGCCCAACAAAGTGTTGATTAAAAAGCTGCAGCATGACATAGGGGCGAGTTAGCTCGATGTTGCAACACAACCCAGTAATGCAGCCAAAAAACGGAGCAAATGTAGAAGATATTATTGATAAGTATTTTTTAATTTGTTGTGCATAGGCTTTAATGTGCACATGCCAAGCAAGTACGTTGCAGTGTCAAAGTCGTACACAATGACTGCTGATTGATGCCTGCACTGCTCGGACCTGCGCACAACTACAGGTGAAGAGACAGAAGTTTGAAGACACTTTTACTCTACTACATATAATGAAATAAAAAATCAGCTTTCACACATAATAAAAACCTGGCATCTAATATTTAGTAGAAACTAGATTTCCAGATCCTGTTTTTCTGTCAGTGAGGAAGAGTCTGATGACTGCATCCTTTTTGCCTTTCCTTTGATTACAGCGTCACATTTTACATGGCGGTCTCAAGCAAACATTTATCTTTAAACTGCATATCCCTTTGAGGTTCATAAAAGGCTGCAATGTCTCACTCATCACTGTGATATGTATGCTAAAAATGCCTGGCGATGCTTATATGCATGGTAACACACTGGCTGACTTTGGTCTACAAAGCTCTTCTTGGTCTGGTGCTTTCATTTTCAATGGAAAGCCATCATGCCGTGCACGCTTGTGATTTTTAAAGTTTGGCTATTCCTTGTGTGTGCACCCTGCTCAGGAAAAGAGTGTTTTCCTGAGCAGTCCCATCGGCATGGAACAGACCAGTTGTCTGAACTGACTTCACGACATGTGGCTGAGCTTCTGGCCAGATTTCTCCAGTGAAAGCGATCACATGGTCTGAATGGATTACTGCGGAGTAAATAACAGTTAAAAAGAAAAAGAAAACAATTACCATGAAACTAACCTTGGCTGCTGTGTGTTTATATAGTTTGATTAAGGTTTGTGGTTAGTGATCTTAGGTGTATCATAATGCTGAGACAACACAGAAATTTTTAAATTGCAAGCTCTATAGCATTCACAAAAAAATTATCATTATGGATGATTTATTTATGATTGTTAGCAGATATACTAATATACCTTATATTTTATTCTTTAAAGTGTTTCGTTCAGTTATTATGTAATGTAACATAAAATAAAAAGTTCATCTTTGGTCTTGTGGTCCAATTTGATAGATTTCTTGTCTAAATGTCCTGATGTGAAATAGTCATGGCTAAAACTTTTTAACTTTTTAAACTTTTTTTGTTTTATTGTTTGTTTGTGGGCTTAGAAAAACATCTCTTTGTCATAAACTTTATTGTTTTAAAGTTATTAATTAGTTATATGTATTTGCTTTTACTGAATCTGATTTTTCTATTTAAATCTGCATTAATTATTCAATATTGATCTTTATTTATTCATTTAATTTATATATTTTTTATTTTATTTAGTTCTTTATTCAGTCCCAATGAGGCATTATAGAGTTAAATTGATGTGCCACCTGACTCCAGTGCTTTTGGCTTACTGGAAACCTAAAGCAAAAATGGCTCTGAGTTAAGACCTCAACAAACATTTCAGAGGGAGCAGCCTAGAACATCCATGGGCTCCCACTTAGTCAGTGGCTGCAGAAGAATTATATAGGTTGATAATAAAGTGTACACACACACACACACACACACATATATGTATG
>JBAMHV010000009.1:12920500-12934844 GCA_037177535.1 Pseudomugil gertrudae | reverse complement strand
CACCTCCCCCGCCGCAAGCCCAGCATCCACCCAGGAAACGGCAAAGGGAGGTCCCAGCCAGAGCCTCCCACAGTCAGAGGGAACGGGCCCTAGTGGGCCCAGGACGGGAGCCGCCAGCCCCCCCAGGCACCGGCCGCCCAGGGCAGGCAGAGCGCAGGCCCGGGGCCCCAAGCATCCGAAGGAGAACCCCCCCACCCACCCCACAGGCAGAGAAGCCAACCAACGCCCACGAGGGGCCAGGGCCCCCAGACTGCCACCCCCCGGAGGCCACCCCACACCCCAGTGCACCAGACGCACGCCCCGGTAGTCCTCTCCATCCACACACTAATCCACACACTCCTCCACACCCCCAATCATCCAATTAAACCACACACCCCCCCCCCCCACACACACACACACACACACACACACACACACAGACATTACATCATACTTTTCTGTGCAGTGTCTCTGCAGAGCGTGGGCAGGCGTGGGTGGGTAGCTTGTGTGTTTTGGTACGATCCCTACACTCTGAGAGTTGACAGACACATAAAGCAGGACATCAGATTAAGCATGTGTGTGTGTGTGTGTGTGTGTATTTACGTACATGCATCAGCGTCTGTCACTTAGAACTTGAGGCCATCTAAAGGCATCTTTTTCACATCTCTTTATCTTTGCTTCTGTACCTCCAGGATGGCTTTGTTCCTCTTCCTCCCTCTCTCGCTCTATATCTTTTACAGCTGCTTTTTTCCCTGGCTTTTGTTTGGCTGCCATGCCCTGTGAGCACTGTTTAATTCTTGCCCAAGCTCCCCAGGAGAACGAGGGGGTGAGGAATGAGGGGGGGGGCAAGGGCAGAGGCACTTCATTAATCAATCAACCAGCTTTGAAAATTCCCCTAATTAAGGGCTAATTACAGATTCAGGCATATTGCCAGCTGGCCTCCCACCCACCTCCACCAATACAACCCCTGCAGTCCCCATATGACACTTACAGAAAACACCCCTCCCTCATTCCCTCCTTTTTACTCTCTCCTTTATTAGTCTTTTCATTCATGCATTCGCTCAGTCATTTGCTTTTTTAATGCTCTGCAGATAAAACAGATCACAGCTGATAACTCAAACAGCAGATGAGATTTCTGACCCAAATCCTTTGACACACTTTCATCTCACACCGCAGTGACCTGTTTGATTATTATTTTATTTATTTTGCAGTCTTACCATAGAAATATTTGTAGTCATCGCAGGGTTATGGAGGTTCTCTGGAGGGATCATCTCACCCCAGTGATGGCTGCTGCGGTCCTCGTCTTGAACCTCTGGGCTCCCTTTTCGGGACATACTGGCACGCCAGGCCCGTTGGATCCTGGGGATGTAAAATACGTGCATCTGTGTCATGTTCAATGATGCCAAGTGGGAGAAGTAATTCAATGTAGGATTTATAGAAGCAAGAGACATTTTTATGCAGATAACTGAATATCAGAGGACTTTACATAATTAATAAAGAGTTAATATGTTAGATTTTCTGACACTATGGTTTAAAGTCAAAGTCCATCAGTGCAGAAAATGAATTAAAAGAAATACAACTGCAAAACGTAAGACTGATGGAGAGAGAAACTGAAGAATGAGAGAAATAAATACTTATTGCATAAGATTTTATTGTAAGTTTGATTAGAAATCACTTGTTACAGTACAATGGCTTGTTTGCAGGTTTTACCTAAATAGAAGCATCTTGTAGTTTCTGTTTCCAAATGAAAGAGTATGAACTAGTATTTAGAAAGTACACTGGTAATGTTAAGACATTAGTTTCCAAGGAAAATGAGACTAACTGGGAAAAATACAGCATCTTCCTACAGGATACTGGAGGAAGTTTAGGAAATGTTCTGAAAAACACATTTATGGTGTAATGGTGGTTCTGTGGCTTAGAAAAATCCAACCAGCTCTTAGCTAGTTATGTATAGAACCAGTGTGTTTGGTGGGGGGGACAACAGAGAAGTAACAAGCAAACTCGACACAGATGTGAATAAGACATTCTGCCACTGTAGTTTCTTCAGACAGCTTCACAGTTTTACGGTCAGACGTTTAACAGTGCAGAGTGACAGGTTGAGAAATGGCTTACAGTCATTGTTCTGCTTTGTGGCACTTTAGGGAGCAGAGGAAGCAAACAGTGAAGAGGCAGGATGTTAAACATTTTCAGCTTGAAACCAATGCTTTCCCAAGTAAACAGAAATTCAGAGAAAAACTATTCCTGACTTGTAAAACTGGGAGGAATTTATATTGAAGACTGGGCAGAGAAATTATAAAAAGGCCTCTTACACCTTTTACTGGTCTGAGTGTAGACAAAAACACAATCTGAACACATTTTCAGAGTAGCTCATCCCGAATAAACAAATAACAATCTTTATAAAACGGAGTTACAGTCTGTGCTGCACATAGTGACAGGATACATCATATATTTATGTAGATTTTTTGGCCTCATTACTTTCAGGAACACGACTAATGAAGTGACACATTAGGTTATACCACATTTCTCTTCCCTCTTTGTGTCTAATATTACTATTTGCTTTCTTTACATTTTTCTAAACAGTGCTGTGTTTGCATTTAAACCTCACTCAATCACACTGACAACAGTTACATAAGTTTTAATTCTTCTTTCATTCAGAAGAGATGAAAAGTGACCATGTAAAAACCCAAATACGAATGAAAATGACAACTCTGAATTAAACTTAATCCCAGAGTAAGTGGCTGGTTTATTGCTATTTTTTATCTGAACTGATTAATTCCTTTGTCGTGTAAACATTCATCCTCTTTAATTCTTCCATGTTGTAGCCGAAAAGCAGGAAGGAAAGTTTGTTTTTCCGGTAGACATAAGCATGTCCTCCTGTCCAATCAGAACCTCAAACCCCCAACCTCAAGCAGGAATTATGTTTCCATGTAATCCCCAATTTCATTTGGTTTTACTATTTCCACATAAAAGAATACTTCAATTTGGTATAATTTATTCCAAAAAATTCCTTACAAATGAACAAACGTCATGTAAAGTAGCCATTGATCTCTCCCCATCTGTCTCACCTCAGTTCACAACCATTACAAATATCTCTCCCCATCAATCCCTTTGAACCGGGTAGTCACCCCAACGCTGGGGTCCAGGATAGAGTGTAGGATCAATTATCTGATGGAGAAACACATTCACCTCCAGTGGAGCAGAGAGACAGCTGAACCAAACAGAACAAATTAAATTAAGCCATAACTCCCTGTTATAAAACCAATACCTGTCTCCCTGTCTTTGTCCATCCTTATTTTCCACACTTTTACTCTCCTTGGATTTTCTTTCCATCCTGTTCAACTTCCTTTTTGTGACTATATCCTGACATTTATCTCTGCACATCTTACCTTTTTTTCTAACCCTAGTCCTGTTAACTCCAAACAGAAACAGCTCACTCTTTTCAATTTTCAACTTTGAAAGAAGTGAAAGCCTTAGGCGAGAGCTGTCCTTCACTGTGCACCTAGAAAATGGTGAGCCCGTGTTTAACTAAAATCGTATTAGGTGGAAGTCTATGAGGATTCAGGCACTGAAAATGACACTCTGACACCATAGCACAAAATCTGATCAGGGCAAAGAATAAATTAAAGCAAAACATAAATTCATTTCTCACATGCAACCATCTCAAAGGGTTTCAAAGGGCAACGGTAAGGTGGATATATTCAAACATGTGGAAAAGAGTCAGTGGTGATTAATATTACCCAAATAATTCACAGGTTAATACTCACACAATAGCTTTTATTTCTAGATGCTGCTGCTTGTCACGGTGATGAAGACTGTTATCATCCTCCTCACTTCTACGTGAACAGCTTCTGACACAGGAAAAAAAAACATAGAAAAGGAAGTTTGCACCTAAATACTGACAAGCTAATATTTCATATATATTTTCAGTGTATATCGACTATATTTTTCCCCCG
This sequence comes from Pseudomugil gertrudae, assembly GCA_037177535.1. Lineage (NCBI taxonomy): Eukaryota > Metazoa > Chordata > Actinopteri > Atheriniformes > Pseudomugilidae > Pseudomugil > Pseudomugil gertrudae. Next base: position 12,930,912 of record JBAMHV010000009.1, on the reverse strand, counting down.
GTGTCTTACCTCTCAACTTTTTGAGGTGCTTGTCCTCCGCTGTGGCTGCAGTAGCGATGATACCGCTTCACTTCTTCCTGCACAGTAAAAACGCCACAAGTTTTTAGTTCGATATGCCTGTTTCATAGTATTGAGTCAGTAGACTTTGCAATATTTTTTATATATGACTGCCCAAATACTGTAGTATTTAGAAAAGTTTAAGTCAAGATTATTCCATGTGTCTTTTAAGTCACCATTGTTGTTATGTCACTAATGGGAAGGCGAGCTCAAAGTTCAGTTCTGTGTTCGGTTGGTGGTTTTAGTTGCAAATGTCCAACCCTGCCTCATATGTAGAGCATGTTGTTTCATAATTTTGGTTCGATGTCCTCTGCTTGCAAGCTTTGACTCAAGACAAGTAAAAGCCACTGATTGATAGATCTGAGCGATCTTTTCGGTGCGTGAGGTTGTAGAAAGTCAGAAATATAAAGAACGAGTCCATCAAGTGGTTTATAAGTCAACAATAAAACCTTACAATCAATCCTAAAACATACAGAGTCAGTGATCTGAGAAAAGTACCGGGAAGATGTGCTCAGTCTTCCTTTGTTTGTGTCTTTATTCTTACAGTCATGACAAGGATATCTAGCTGATAACAACACATAAGGCATGACAATAAGCAGGTTGGGAGGGTATAAAGGAGTCCATCACACTTTCATAATCATTTATAATAACAAGGATTTAATATAAGCTTAAAACCTCCCTTTGAAGAAACTACTTTCAACTAAGTTTATCTTTAAATTAATTATGACAAAAGAAATTCTGTCTTTAATCTGAGTCACTCATCAGTTTATTAACATTAAGAGAGGCGGTGTGCCCTCAAGTTGTTAACAGAGCCATGAATAATCATGAGCAAGGAGATGTAAGGGAAGGTTCTGTGGATATGCAGCAGCATGTGTGGAAGTGCAAACTATAGACCAGTGGCTTCAGGCTCATCTCAAGCCGCTTTGAGCCTCAATGGAACAGATCTCTGCTTCTGAACAGTCAAAGTGCAGGTATTTTTCCATGTTGATGTTCATGTAATTTCAAGTATAAAAACTTCAGTAAAGTGAAATATGACTCAAGCTCCAATAACTACAATACATGTAGTATGAAAAAAATACTTGTGGAGAGAAGTTATTAATAGATGCGGGCTTCAAGGAGCATATAAGAGTGTTTCATCTCCCTGCGACTGATTTTTGCTGTATTCGCTGTTTTGAATGCGTCTTTATCATTGGCATTTCCAGCTGCAGGAAACAGCTGCTCCCAAGGATGTAGAGTCCATTACATCATCATGGTATCACCAAGGGAAACACACAAAGTCACTATCGCAGATATATATAGAGGGCAGTAATACCCTAACGAGCAATACAGCACTCTTAAGAGTTGTTGAATAAATAGTTTAAAAGTTAGTATGTATTTGACTTTAATTACTGTAAACCTTGTATGCATATGTCCCTCCAACCCATGATGGATGAGGTACAACTTTAACAACAGTTTGGCAGTTTGTATTTTAAAATCAATGCCTTTAGTTTGTAATATGACCTGAAAACCTCAGACTTAAAGAAAGTGTTGGTGGCCTGTGTTGCTGTTTGCTTACAACTGTACAGACGCTGTGTGTTCTTGCTGTATTAGTTGTACTGTTCTGAATGTTCTTGCTCCTCCACACACTAAACCCAGAAGATTAGCAGTTCAAGATACCGGGCAAAGAGCCAATGAAGGTTTCAATTTAACAGCAACAACAAGTGTTAGAGCGTATTTAAAGAAGAGTTTAACCAGATGTTCAAGCCAGAGGAAAGAACCCATGACAAATGGCAGTGGTGTGCTAAATTTGGGAGTTTTATCATTTATGTTGAATTATTTAACATTTTCTCTGTGTTTAAACTGGTCATTTTTCATTTACATTCCAGACCAGGAGCATTTTAATTTACTTACAGCCTTGGAGCTAGATAAAATACTCTGAAGTTACATAAGAGATGCCAAGGTAACAGTGTGATCGCTGGACAGACGGTATTTACAACCAGCAGGGCAATGGGAACCAGCAGAACACACTGTTGCAGAGATACACTGAAACAAAAAAGAAGCTTTAGTGCTGGGCATGTAAACAATGTAATAACATTATTTTCAATATCAAAATAAGGGCAATCAATAGACGGAGAGGCGAAGTGAAGGTAGACAGTAATAAGCATTAAGTGGCTGAAAAACGGGAGATGGACGGAAAGAGGAAGGAAGAGAGAAAACAACAGCACCCAGCAGAAAGTCTGCTACCCTTAATTGATGAGTTATTAAAATCATAATTTCTCAGAGTCCCAGTTCTATCAGAGAGATCGATGACATACATACCCCAAACACATACACACACACACTTATCCTCCTGACTGCATAGGGGATGGTCCAGCCTTTGCACTCTTCTGGTGTGGCCTCTTAGTGCTAAAGTTCCCCACAAATAAGGCACAAAAATAACAAGGAACAGCAGAAATGCACCTGTATGCACGCTAGTATGCAGATCAATGTGAACACACACGGATCGGTGCAATCTCCGTGGATTTGAATGCAGTGTGGGGACGTGCTGAAGCATGAGACCAGTCACGGTCTAGCTGTAGCTCAACTTGCCGATCAGCTCAAGGAAATACCCAATCAGGAGGGCTGTACTAGTGGAGACGCTCATTAATCGCAACATTGGAAATCAATTTACATGCGCAGCACGTGCAAGGAGTGATATGGCAGTCAACATTTACACTTTTACCCGAGTCCCTGAGTACAAAACCAGCCTGTCAAATGGTGCAGGTAAAAAAAAATGTGATTGCATGATCTGAAATGGCATTTTGTCTTTGCATTATTGCTACGGCAGCAGACACTGATGTCTTCTTGTAGTTTTGTTTTGTTAAATCCAATTAGAGGTGGGAGAAGGGTAACAGCCACACAAATCAAAGAAGAAATTATGCTTCTGCCACAGTAAACTGGCAAAGAATATGAAAGATAAGCTTATGTATGAAGTGACTCTGCAGTGAGTTTCACAGCAATCTTTTATTTTCACACAACACTGATGCATTTATACAGGAGCAGTGAAATGACCAATAAAACATAGCAATACCAAGGCTTCAACAAGAGGTTTGTTCTACACACACAGCTGTGAGAAATACTGTATCTAGATGATGTAAGTGAAAAAAAAGAAGCTTTTTATTCATTGGTTTTTTAATCTGATTTTATTGTGACTCCTCTAATCCTCACATTTCCTTATTAAAGGCACTTCAGACTGAACGTGACAGTTAATTTGTTAATTTCCTGCTAAGCTAGTGAGTTAGAGAAATCTTCCCAACTCCAATGCAGAACTGGTGGTTTTGTAGTTTTAAAAAAGGGGGGAGGGGGACATAAGCATATCGATAAGGAGGAAGAGGAGGATTATTTGTTAACAAAAATCCATCCAGAGATGTGGAAGTGCGCAGGGTATGATGAGTGTAAGGGTGAGAGAATAGTCCATTAGAAATGCAAAATGGGGCATTTGAGACTATTCCTCTTGCTACTAAAAGCCAGTAGAGCTGCTCTGGTTAACATATGGTGAATGAGAGTTAGATTTTACACACACACACACACATCATTGGTGAGATCTTTCATTGATCAAAGACTTAGCGTTCTAAATGAATGGGATAGAAATCACTGCAAAACTGGTATGCGGGTCTGCATCTGAGCATACATGTTTGGGAATGAGCTACACGAATTTAAAAAAATGTGTGTGTGTGTGTGTGTGGGGGGGTATTCTAGTTATATTCTATGTCATTCTGAACCACACAGAGCACGTCTGCATGTCTTTTTTATATGATCATGTGGGGCTAAAGATACCGATCTGTCAGTGTGCCAGCTCATCTTGCTCTTGTGCTGGTTACGATAGTACGACTCGATTGTGAAGCATTTCAGAGAGCTGCAAACAGCACTCAGCACTGCTATCTCCCACTGGGGGGAAATACAATGATGCACTTCTGAAATATGACACCAAACTCCCACTACGTTCATCCCTCTATATGATCCAGAGCGTTGCGCCTGTGTGTAACTGCTGCCCTGTCCTACCACACAGAGTCTGAATGACACCCAAGGTGGTTGGATTTCTGCTTCTATTGAGCAAAAACCTGTTAAAAAAGACAAAATGCAGGGACTGTTTTTTTCTTTGAGTTCAGTGAATTAAGTGCAACAAGATGCATTGTGCACAGTTGTGATGAATGACTTTTAGATTCCAGCTGTGAGTGTTTTGTCAACTACTTCACATGTACTGTATATTTTATGCTTAACCCCATTAAATGCGACCCATTTTGCATGCTGTTTAAATAAGCTCACTGTAAAATGGTTAACAACATGGCAAGGCAGTATAATTCAGCTGTCCCATTGATTATGGGGTAATAGCTAGATAGATTAATGTGTTTCTCAGGAGGTCCCGCCTCGGCAATGACTCTGAATCACTCACACAAACACGGCAACAGACGCAGCCTCCATAACCAATAACCTGCATTCATATTCTTACTCATATTTCACACTGCTGATTAGTCCTTCACCGAGCTTCCTCACAGACGTCTCCTGTTGTGGCTTCTCAATGTAAAGCAGAATCTGTTCAGACATTATAAACTTCAACAGCCGGGTGAGGCAGTGGAAACAAAGTCAAACAAATCTGGACTCAAAATGAAGAGAAAATAAAGTTAAAGGGAGCACGCAATGAACACGAGGCGCGAGGGAGTTGCTCTGTCATAATATCTTGCAGAGTAAGTAGGAAGCTGTGATGGAACAGTGCTCTCGGATCTCACAGGCTCAATATCCACAGCCAGCAATAATGCGCAATACTACATCACCGGCATTAAAAATTCACCAGCTCAATACGGGCAGGTGAACTTGTGCGCCGACGCTCAGAGAACACATGAAGAAATCATTGTTTGTTCAAGCAAAATGGACTTATGTTGTAATTATGAGTGCTCCAACGGCTCTTTGTAAACCACATAGGTTATTGGGTCTTGAACATGAAGCCTTGGTCTCATCGGGGCGCCTGTCACTGCTTCAGTACATTCAAGCAATTCCTTTAAATCATGTATAAGCAAAGGTTGCAATATTGATACTTTTCCAGATCGTGCAATGAGAAAAAATCTCTAACTGACTCGAGACAATTTACTGAAAAAGCTTTTTCCCCAAATCAAGTTGAATTCAGCAAACTGCCACCTGAATGTAAAATGAAAAGGAGATATCTATAAGGGAAGAAAGCAAGTTTACCTCACATTTATTTTTATGTTGTTTACTGCATCTTCATAAGGGAAGTTTTTTTTAGCCTAAATACCACAGGGAAAATGTTACTTTCCATTATAAAGGCAGCCTATAGTGAAGTGAGAGGTGCACGCATCAACTTGCTGTGTAGTGAATTACATCATTGCTGAGATGAACACACTATACTCACACATAAGCCAACAAATAACGACACCATCCCGGAGCAAGCAGATAAATCTAAAATCCAGTAACACTTTCTTACCTGGTTATTAATGCACAGAGCAAGGTGCTTCCTGTCGCGCGCCAGACTCCCGCTGCGCAGCCTCACCTCCTCTCCTTGGTACATGCCTCTAAAAGGACATCACTCAAGTTAAAGACAAAGAAAAAACAAATGTACAAATGTGATTAAAGCTCTCAGTAAGAGAGCAGTTTGTAATGTGTGTGTGCAGCGTCATGCAGGATGCTTATCACTCATCAGCTTGTCGCTGCGCGCGTGGAGCATCTCTTATAAATTAAATTAAACACTGTTGCGTTACATCAGTGATGAAGATGTGTCGCAAGACGTGATACCAACCTGCACGCGCCGTTCCTGAGCATGACGAGCTCTTTTCCCGCAGTCTGGCACAGATGAAGTGAGCACTTTGAGTCGGGAGCAGCCGGTGGGAAACAGACTTGGAAAATTCTCGCAGCCAATGGGATGCTGAGCTCGTGCACGTTTTTTTTTTTTTTATTTAATTCTTCTAATAAATGCTGCGCCCCCAGCACGTGTGCTGACGGCATCATTTAACTTGGCAAACGGCAGTAAATGCTGCATTAATTATTGGGAATGTAGGATCTCTGGGGCTAGAAGTCTATTAAGGGTTTTGTAAATGCCCTTCTGTGTGACAATCTATTTGCACTTAGGGGATATGTAGTATTATTTACACTGATGTGAGCAGAACAGTTGCACAAACACTCCCAAGCAAACATCACAAAGCATTTGGTGAGATGTACTAATATACAACATAGGTTACCTGGTCATTAGTGTTTACATATTTAAATGGATATTCTCCTAGTTTTTTTTAATGACCAGTTACTAATAAAAAAATAATTTTCTTGATTTCCTACAGTTTTTTTGTTTGTTAGGTGGAAATTTAAACAACCCCTTCAGATTTCCTCCGCGTGCATGCTTCAGATGTCACCTAATGACCTGGCCTGCCACGTGGCCTCTTGGAAACATGCACACAACTTTGAGATTTACTCTTTTTTGTCATCTTCTTGTGCAAAATGGTGTTTTTCTTCAGTGTCAGCAGGTATCTCTACTCTGTGCCATCAGCTGTTGTGCACCTCAGGGTCCACGCTAATGCCCGCAAAACTAATAGAAAGAGAAATGGCAGACCTATTTAAATTAGTTTTTTTTATATAAACTTTGTTAGCGTAACAAGCCATACAAAGGCTTCAACGTGTGAGAGGGATCACATTAACTTGGCTACATAAATGGTGATCATACTTATAATCAGAGCCTAAAGTTGGTCCTCAAAGGACCACTGTCTATACTCCAACCATCTTGGCTTATGAATCCAACAGCTTTTGCACAATGACTGAGTCAGGTGAGTTGGAGCAGAGATACAAGGAAAACCTGCTGCTGTGGCTCAAAAGGACTGAAGCACGACATGTTTTACATGTACTGTGTGGCACTTAAGTGTAAGAATTAAACACCACCTAAGCAGTTATAAAAATTATTTTATTGTTTAAAAATATAATAAAAACAGTAACATTTAACATTTTAAAAAACTTGAATCCATGAAACATTTATTGAATATGGCCGAACTTGTGCTTGATTACCAACAAAAGTGGAAGATTATGCAAAAATAAGAAAATTATGCAAATACGGAGAGCTTGATTAAAAAAAAAAACGCAGCTCTGGCCAGAGATGAAGTTTGCAGGGGTCTGCATCTCTGCAACAGAGCATAGAACAGTGTTATGGTTCCATAACATTTTACATAACGCAATCCCAGGTGAGAAAAAAAACTATTTTGTTTCAATAAAAAAAGCACCGTAAAATGTGTCAATAGTGTGTGTGCAACAATTATCCAGATAACTGAAGCACCTGAAAAACCCAGAACACCCACACCCATAAATACCACTCCCCCAAAATATGTGCCAGTGTTTCAGAACATTGTTCCAGGAGTGCAAGGCTGCATGACAGGTGTCATTTCAGAATACTCCTGTGGGCAAGTGATGACAGATGGGTAGAGCAGTGATCTGGGAGCTGAGGGCAGAGAGAACAACACATTAAATGAAGAGGGGAGGCTTCTACAGAAGAAGCAGCAGCACTGTAGCAGTAAAAAGAAAAATAATCCTTCATTTATTGTCAATATTGATGTATTGCCAGAGTCAAGACATCAGGCAGAAGTTGGATTTCTGTTGAATTATCCATTTTTAACTGTGTGCATACCTGTGCTCCCAGCCTGGAGAGATACCGGTTGCGTAAGCCAAAAGCAGACATGGGGGCCAGTCTAGCCAGCTCACCCTCTGTCGGTTTACTGGGTCGCCTTTTAATCCTGCAGGGATAGCAACGTGGCCGCCTTAAATTTCCCCTACAGCCACTCTAATATGAGCACGATTATGCAAATATAACTAATAAGATGAATCACTGCGTCTTGCAAAAAGTGGAAAAGTAAAACAATTTGATAGTGACAGAAAAACTGCAGTAATAATGTGATGATTCAAATGCTTAAAAATAATCCATGTTTAATTGCATTTTACTGGTCTTGATATCAAAACTGATTTGCTTCTGCAGAAAGAATTCATGTAATCTTCCAAGACGTTTTCAAAGAAATTTTCTATATTATTTGTACAGTCAATTGTCATTTCTAATATTTCTTTACACACAGATCAATAACAGTTACAGCTGCATCTTAAGCTGCAAATGTCAGTTACAAAGTCTGCACAACAACATAGTGCAAATGAGTAAAAGGTGATAAAAGCAGCGTGTTTCTGACTCATCGACAGTCCTCACTTTAATGTGCAATCACAGCATTCTGACTGTAAGCTACTGACCATCTTCCCTCATGTGCTGCATGCTTTGTTTATAATCCGACTGGGAATTATTCGAGGTAGTGAATGTCAATCATCCACAGTCTGCAACCCCGATATTGACACAGGGAGACGCATCTCCGGCCACATTAACTGGAATGTTGAGTTAAGCATGGAGAATTTGTTGCCCTTGTCAAATAAAGCATGTTGTGATATGGGGGCAGAGCTTATTACAACTTAAATCACCTGAGCTTAATTAAAACTACAGAACATCATTTATGTGCGATTCTTGAAAAAGGGTCACAATCATTTTTAAAAAGTTCATAAAAAGCTAAAGCTGGATATTATAAGTAAATTTATCCAAAAGTGAGCCGTCTATTTTCTTATACAATTACAGTAATGTACCGTTTGATGATGTAACAGAAAATACACTTTTATGTAGCTCACAGCTCAGCAAAGAGCAGATCATTTTATACAATAAAACAATTGTGTAATAAAGATTAAAAATAAAGAGTTTTAAATCAGCCAGCATTAAAACGGGTCGATGATGCATTTGATTAAAAGCGAATTTGAGTCTGTCTAAGGAGAGTTGACTGTTAAAGACTTTGGCTAAAAGTTATTGTGAGTGCTGACATATGAAATGCATATAAAAATGAGCTGCTGAGTGGTCCACAAAGGCAAAGCAGCAAAAGTTCTGCTTAAAGTGTTCTGGTAAATTAAACTAACATCCACATATTTGCTCCAACATTTAACAACCTAACTGATATTGTAGTCCTATATCATAAGTTGTGACATTATAATGAGTACAGGTTCCATCCCACTGGAAACAAAAATGTCTAAAAAAGTTGTTTCAAGCATTTTCTTCTGTAACTGTAGAAACTTTGTGCTGCAGGTTGTCACACCAGGAGTGAATGATGAGTGAGTTCAGGTAGAAAAACAAAGTCAGTGAGAAAACTGCAGAGTGCAAAATGGGTTTCGTCATTTGTCAGTGTCCTGGTACTGGATATCTACACAGGGTTAGCAACAGCCATTCCCAGACAGTCAATTCAACGTGCGAAGAACCACAGATGACATCACTGGGCGGAGTCAGAACCGCAGCCCCGCCCACCATGGCGTCACACTCAAAGCTCTGGGGTGGACAGTGCAGCCTGCTCGCTCTGAAGCCCAGGACCATGTGTGTTCGCTCATCATCATCATCATCATCATCTGGAAAATATCAGTCACAGCACGAATCACAAAAGATTAGTCAGTCAGTACAAGTCATAAGTAAACACACATTCAATTACAAGTTAGAATATTCAGACACAGAAACACATGGAACCTCCATTTTTGTGCATTGTGACCAATCATGCAAAGATTTAGAACAAAAAGTGCTCATAACCACTTTTAATGGTGCCAGTGAAAAATAATCTAAGCTGCTAAACACAGAGGTGCAGCAAAGACCCAGACCCGGTGAGTTAAAAGCCAAAAAACAGCCACACGTCAGGTCAGTCACGTAAAACAAAATCACTTCCTGCTTATGTTACAGTGAGTTAAGTCTCTGTTGTCAGTCTTACTGACACATATGGTTTAGCAAAATTAAAAACTTACAAATAAAAATAAAAGGTCACCTATAAAGACAATGAAATCTTTTTCAACAAAGAATATTAAAACAAAGCATATAATTAGATTTTTACTGCCCCATAATGTAATGTAAAACAAAATAAAGCCTTCTAAAGAAAGAGTTTTCTGTCACACACATTAGTAATTTTGTTGTTTATCCTCTACCAAAATAAACAACTTTAGTAGAAGTTTGTTGTCAAGATTGTTTGTTTGGCAGCAACATTTATTAAAGGTGTGTAAAAGTTAGGGAAGATTATTTACATTTCGGCTTATTCTGAATAACTTCCTGTAAAAATGGCCCTTAAAGTGGCTTGCTTTGCTGCAATAATTTGGGGGCACAGGCATTCCTGATTATAATATGACAGCAATTAAAAACAAGATATTATGTGAGAGCTACTTTTAGTTTAATTTGCCAATTTCTTGCTTTTTTCTGGCTCTTTGACACTTTTATCCCGATCCTCTAAGTCAGGGCTACTCAATTAGATCCTACGAGGGCCGGACCCTGCAGGTTTTCATTGTATCCCTGTTTTAACACACCTGAC
>JBAMHV010000009.1:12860683-12887408 GCA_037177535.1 Pseudomugil gertrudae | reverse complement strand
TACTTCACACATGACTCTAGACCGAGTTGCATTAACAGGAGTGTTACAAGGGTGGCGGTGCCAGGGGGCTCGAACCCTTTGACGCCGCTTGCGGCTTTAATTGATTGTTGGTTTTAGCGGGGCACCTGGGAGGCCAGTCAGATTTTGGGAGCTGGCCCATGCCCTTCCAGGTCACCTTTCTGCCCCAGTCTTAGAGTGCACTTGCCTGCAAAGTGCTAAATTCATGTTTTCCTCTAACATTTTATAAGTACACTTAACACATTTCTGCACAGTTTATAAGATATTTTAGGTACCATGTAATCAATACAATGCAACATAAACCTGGTTGCAAAAGCCATTACTGAAACAACATGAGCAATGCATGCAAAGAAATGTTTGCTCTCAGTGATTTGTAGGAAGTTACAGACTTTTATCCAATTCCTGAACTTAAGTTCTTCTTTTTCTTCCTCTCACATGACCCAGGCTGCCTTCTTCCCTGCATTTACTTAAGTGGCACCAGTTTGCATGAGAATGCTGCAACTTCCTGCGTCTGGAGCAAGATCAGTATCATCAGCAGTATTCACTTCCCGACTTAAAGCTTATCCTGTCTCTGTTTGATCACTTTATGGTCTTCTAGTTTTTCATTTAAGGTTCATTTAATTATATTCAAACTACTCTGAGGCCAAATTCTCAGACCTGCATATATCCCTGCACATCTTTACATTGTCACCTAAAACACATGCAGGTATGCTGCATGTACACTTTTGCTTCCATGTATACCTGTTTTCCACCCTGTTGTATTTGTTTTTTAAATTTGCATGAATCATTCACAGAGGCATGATGAAAGCAAATTTGAATGCACAGTTGCAAACTAACATGCAGACACATGCAAAGCTGCATTTGTGCCAGCTCCCTCTCCGACAGGCAGGAACACAGAAATGATGAGAGGAAATAAAAAGCCCAACACACAAGAATAAACTGAATTTCCATTTAGCCTCCCCCGAGCCTCCTCACCTTCCACGTGGCCTTTGGGTCAACACCTACTTCTATTACTTTCTGTCAGTTGCCAGACGATAAGTCGACAAAACACAGCTGCTTTTTAGGCTGCACAGCTAAGATAATCCCCCTTTTTTCACCTTGTAGATGGAGAAAAAGTGTTCACTGTGGGATATTACCTTCAGCAGCTCTGCAAGGAGCAACAATAATCTTTGGTAAAGCGACATGTGGTTGAAGCAACAATGAGATTAGGGGAAAAGTGACAGATAAAAAAACATAAGCCTAGACAATGATCTAAGGCAAGTAGGGTGAGCTGAGTTGTGACCTCTGACCTTTAAAACACTCAGTAGTTGATCACAGGGTAGTGACTAGAATGGGACATTTTAACACATTGACAGAAGGACTAAAAACATTGATGGTGGCCTGTGTTTTTGGTTTGTGTGTGACTCTATGTATTCATGTTTATGCATATTCATTTCCCCTGGCAGGGTTTCAGGTTTGTTTCTCTTCTCATAGCGAAAATGTGTAGGTCACTATTATTTTAACAGTGTGAGGTTTCTTTAGCTCCTGCTGGTGTTCAGCTCATCGTAGGTTCCAGCAGGTCTGCCTCCCATATGGTTATCCACACTGACATATGCAAAGTTGCTCTTAGGGAGGGGGAGATTGTGACTGAAAATAGTGTGGGCTGCAGTGTTTTTAGTTTTCTGTTGATTATTATACCACATTTACTGTCATGCTTAGTTTGTGCATAAATCATTATTTCCTGATTAAAATCAAAACTTTACTGAAAGACCTTTTTTTTTCAGGATATTTGATGATTCGAGGTTAGTAAAGGCTAACTCAAGTACATTCTATAATTTCTTATGAGTCTCACGGGTCCAGTAAAAGTGAGTTGGCTGCCTGGATCACAATCTTTTGAATACATATGGACTCCAAAACTCAGTGACATCAGTCGGTCCAGTTGGCTCCTAAGAATTTACCGGCAAATCTTAGGCCCCTCACACTGTTTTCGTAGTAACTGCTTTTATTTGTTCTTCTAAACCAGTACTTTTATCTGAAGTCTTGCCCATTGATCATTGACTGACCCACAAAACACTACCTGGCTTACATGACAGATCTTTCCACAACTGCAACTTTCTTTTTCACATTTTCCTGTGTGGTTAAAAAGACTGACACATAAATATTAGGTAAATTTTGGATGTGCATCAAAGTGGACCTTAAGGGGTTTTTGTTTAGTCACTGTTTAGCATGTTGGATTGTGTGTATAATAAAATTACTTTTAGTTCTGTATTTGATTTGGTCTTGCTTTAATTTGTATTCTTGAAACTTTAGTGACAGCTCTTACTGTAGCATGGTTTCAGAAATTAAGTTTGAACTGTATCTGTGATATCTAGTTGACTTTTGATACAACTGAACCACAGTAAAATGATGTCTCAGTGATTGTGAAGGTAATCTGAATATGTTGGAACTAATATCGGGAAATTTTAGTTTGCCAGTCTTTTGTTTTTTGACACAAATGTTTCATCGGTGGATTAGCCATTCAAATATTATTGTGTGGATTCAAGCATGCTAATATGTCAGCTTGATAATATAATTATACAGCTACATAGCAACATAATAAAATGATACAACTACATAATTACCACATAACTACATAATTATATAGTTTTGGCTGTGGCATCTTTGATCTGTTAGCTAGCAGTGAAAATAAAAAGTGCACCTCAGGACTGTTAATGTTAATTTTACAATGACCCTTCATACTAACAGCCATTAAGGATAAATGGCAAATAAGATAAATAACACAAATAAAAAAAACAGGCTTACTTTTGGTTTTGTTGTCTCATGAACACACGTTGCAGCACACAGCGTAATGGTTAGCGTTGCAGCCTTACAGCAAGAAGGTTGCTGGTTTGAGGCTCAGCTGGGGAGGTTTGAACAGTGGCCTTTCTGTGTGGAGTTTGCATGTTTTCCTGTGTATGCGTGGGTTCTTTCCAGGTACTCCTGGTTCCACCTACAAACGACCTAGATGTTAGATAAATTGCTAAATTATCACCTATCACATCTAAGTTGCTTTTGTTAATACGTCTGCCAAATGACTGTACAATAGAATAAAGTTATTTATGACAAAATGGCAACTAAAAAAATAGAGAGAGAGAGAGAAAAAAAAGAAAAGAAAAAAGCTCAAATAAAGAGGACACAATCTTGTCTTGGCATTATTACTCCTAAAAGTTTGAATAATGCTCGCCTTCTCTCAGAGCTATAAATTTAAATGACATAAACTTGTCCTACTGTTTGGCCAAAAGTTTCAGAAAGTAACTATAGTGAGCATGAACTGCAAGAGGGTCCTAAAAAATAAAGTAGTATAATCTAAATAAAATTTAGAGGGTTGGTGTTTGCCTGGTCCTTTTGATTAGCTGGTTGAAGTGAGAATGAAGAGCCATTCAGTGAGGATTGGAAAAGTGATGGACAACAGTCCACTGTGAGAGACTGGCTGCTCTGGGATACCATGCATATTTGACAAGATGACTCTGTGTGCTTAGCAGAGACTTCTGTGCACACTGTGAGCAGCATGCAGGCCAAGGGACAGGTCACCAAGTGTCAGTTTCAATTAACCACAAAGGCGGGGAAAATATTCGCAAGGTCGCGCTCATTAACAAAGAAGGTGTCAGACACATGCAAAGGGGGTGAAAGTATCAGATTTAAATCTTAAACACATATTAGGTTCTGTAGGGAAGTAAATAAAAGGGAGGTCAGATGTAGCATATGTGTTCAATCAGGGTATGCCTGTGTTCGTGCTCTGGACACAGAATAAGTGTTGTGAAATGTATTAAGGAATGTCTAGAACAATTTTTATGATCCAAACGACCCACATGACTTCAGTAGCAGCTGCTGAACTCAGAACTGTTGCCAGTGTGTTTCTTCTGTGATCTCACCATGCTATCTAAGGTTGCAGACAAGCAACAGCAGGTGATCTAAATGATGTCATGTAAAATGCTTTAAACCAGACTTTGTTTACGTTTTGTTGTTTGGATTTCTTCATTTCTTCTAATTAAAAGATTTCCATAATTAAATTCTAGTTATTGTGTATTCTGGTATTTTTCCAGCCTTCTGTTTACAATTAGAATTTGAAGATTGTCGATGCCATCTGTTGGTTACCTTTAAGGATAACAGTCAATGAACATGTCATAATCTTAACAACAATTTATAGATTTTTAAATGGTTAAAAGTTTAGACACTGAGATCTGAGAAGTTTCCAATCATTTGTGAGATTTTATCTATAAAATATTTGTTTAAGTGAGATGTAACTGGATGAGGCATTTGTATAAAGCTATCTGAAGCAAAGCAAAGACTTATACTGCTGTCTTGTTTTTATTTATAGGTGTTCAGTGTTTCCTCAGCTGTGTGTCAGCTCCTCCACATTGCATCTAAATTACACTCACTGGCTTTACAGAGGAGGAGTAAATTAAATGTTATTTCCAGAAGCATGGAGGAAATGCTGACTGTAGACCTGTCTGACTAAAGGAATGCACCAACACATTACTTTCTTTTAAACTGTCTTCTTTATTGGTTATTTTCTTTTTATTTATTAAATGATTTGGTTGCATATCAATATAGTGTGTTGAAACAGGAGGAATGGAGATGTATGAAGACAGAGTATGCCCCAGCTAAACTATTACTGATGCTAACACAATAAATTCATGATCAGTAAAACTTAAATTAGGAACTTATTTATTTCACTCTCAGTCATTAAGCATTTTTCTTTAGATTCTGTTACATTAAGACCCCACTTGATAACTTAGATAAGATAAAGCTGTCAGGCAGAAACAAGGCTGTGCTGTGAAATAGCGACACCACTCAGTGCAGCCTAATTGGGTGAACCTGGCTCGTTTAAAGGCTTTTTGCCATTTGCAATTCAATAATTTAGAAGTACTTTGATGTTTTGGGTGTTTGTGTGACGGTAGACAAAATGACTGGGTGTAATGAGCACACTACCAATTCACAAGTATATTTGCTGGGGATTACAACCCACATATGCACCCGATCATATTGGAGAATCCCTGCTGAAAATCTTCCACTAGCTTTGAGGCAAAGACTGGAGAATATGTTCACATTACAATGCGAACACCAGTCCTTGTGATACGCACAGACTTTGTAAACCATGCAAAGCTGACACTTGCTTTATTTATTAGGACCATTTTGCGGTTAATGCTCACCATATTTACTTTCTGAAACCTTTGGCCAAACTATGACAAATATTAGTTGATTTATGATGGCACATTCTTCCTAGTGCCTGGCTCATATACTTTAAGTCTAATCTTTGTGGCTCCTGTCGTCCTTACCTTTAAAACGTATAAAAATATCTGAAAAAAAAAGAGACATGGCACGTAGGATGTTGCTGTTCTGCTGCATGTTTACTATTGATGAACGCACTGACTGGCTTTGATTTAAAATATTAGTGGAAGTTAAAATTGATAGGTTAAGGAACCTGGAACCTCTATCACAGACTGACACATCCGACCTTGAAAAGAGGTGCAAAGATGGATTGATGTAACTTGTGGTTGGAAGGTGAAGGTGTAGATTTTGCAATGTTGGTGTGAAATTCCAACAAGATCACAAGTACTAAAAGAAATACTGATCTTTCATAGGATCGTCTGTGTTCACAAGGCCGTGCGTGATGGAAAGGTCTATTTTAACACCAAAAAAAAAAAAATTTCCACACATTTCATCTCAGAAAAAGAGGAGCGGGAGATTCATTCAATTCCACTCAGGACTTTTTGTGTGTGAGGCTTTAAAGAAGAAAAAAGAAAGATTTTTGTGTCTGAACTCACTGTTGGTCAGCTCCCAGCAGTCCTCTCCTGAAAGCTCCGTTTCCATGTTCAAGCTGTTCACATTCTAGTTTTAATAAGGAATTCATACCACAGACCAAAAGTATGTCCTACTCTTCTCTGGTTTCCCTGGTTTGTACACTTTTCCTTTTCTTTTCCTTTTCCTGGAAGCTCCTTTTCTTGCCTTTAACCATCAGTCCTTGTTTAAGGTATTATTTATATGAGCATACATGACATCATGTTCACTGTGAAAAAAGAATGAAAGATAAATGTCTGTTTCAAATTAATTTGAATTTCTAAGCAGGAAAAGCACACGAGTAACCAGAGTCTCATCATAACCTTGGGTTGTAAATAATGATTAATCGCTTTTGTGCCCTACAGGTTGGTTTTTTGTATATATTTTGATCCAGTAATGTTAAAACTACTTGTTTTTTTTGTTTTGTTTATATTAGATATTTTTGTATGGTGTCCTTGGGTGTCCAGAAAGGTGCCTTGAAATAAAATGTAATAATATTATTATTAGATTTTGTATATATTTTGATCCAGTGGTGTTAAAACTACTTGGTTTTCTGTTTTATTTGATATTAGATAATGTGTAGTTTGAGTTGGGCTAGTTAAGGTTTTGTTTTTATTTGTACATATTTAGCTAAGTAATAATTTTGTGAATATATTTAATATATATTTTTGGTTGTATATTTACATAGGAGTTTTGTAGTATTACTAGATATTTGTTTGATAATTGTTAATCTTAGTTTATTAAAGCTGCTCTTCCTTTTGGTAATATTGTAGGAGGCCTGTTTTGTTTTTGTTTTAGTATTAAATTTTCATAACTTGGGGATTTGGCCATCCCAGTTTGTGTTTGTCTGGATTTTGTTAATTTGTTCAACTTCTGTGAACCTCAACTCCATTGGTTTAGGACCACGTGTGTGTGTGTGTGTGTGTCTACCGATACTCTCTCAGACATTAATAAATTCATTTTTACCTTTCAGAACCGCGCAAGTCTTATGTGGTTACAACCACAAACAGGGTCGTAACAAACAAAAAAGCCCAAATATTGAATGACAAAACAAACTTTTATATCACATCTCGTCCAATAGCTCATTTCTTTCGATGGGTGTAATGCATGGTGGATAAGTAGATTAAGAACAAAACATTTAAATGGAAGATAAATTACTGTTGTGTCTGAAAACTGTTGAAAAATGTTGCAGGCTGCTGAATCTTAAAACTTATGGTTGAATTAAACTGGTATAATAGCTGCAGAGTGATAACTAGATAATAAGATCTGTGTCACATGAATGGTAATAAAATAATAATATTAAAAGATCCAGTTTGGCAGTAAGTAAAGCAAGTAAGTGTAACCCACGAGCATCCCACAGCCTGATCCCATTTCCGGTCCTAATTTTATTTTGACGGGATGAACCCTATAAATTCCGGGGCAACCCCATACTGAACTCTGCTCCATGGCTGCTGCTGTTCCGGTGGTTGGCGTGCTCTAAACCTCCAGATTTTGGAGGATCTAGGATGTGGCATTCGATAAGAACGAGGCCGATCGATACCGCAAAGCCTGTTTTTGTGGCTACTCAGCGGTCAGGTTTTTTTTTTTCCCCTTTCCGCCCGATCTCAACCAAGATTCATGATGGCAAGCTACAGGAAGACCACTGCAGTGTGGTAGGACATTGAACTGTTCCTTTATCCAATTCTCCTACGGACTCTCAAACATCGGAGAATAATTTTTTTGGAACTAAACCATTGAACTGTTGTGGGACCACAGGACCAAAACCTTACATCATATACCCTTATATATTCCCCTATTTATACTCGTCTATATACATAAAGTATTTATATTGTATTGTTGCATACCTGTTATTTATTTTGATGATAATAATAATATTTTTTTTTTCTGAACTATATCTGACTTCTGTTTTTATTCATGCACTCAGGCTCCGTAGTTGAACCTACTGATTTAACCATCTAGGGCCATAGTTAGAGCCCTGGGTCAGAGTGCGTTACATAAGCATGTAAATAGTGCAAGAAAAAGACTTGGTGGTGATTTCCTGGAAAACATCTTGATTTGTAATATTTTTAAATCATCTTCAAGGAGGTCATGGAGTGGATGTGCTTCAACCTACCTCATGTAGTGTAAAATCAAATTACATTTTGTTTTTTACGTGGTGGTAGCATTTTGTGTCTTGCTTTCAGAACTTGTGACTAGAAATTTGATTCAGAGGAATTTGTTTCTGATAAAAATGAAATAATTAAACAAATCGTATTTCTGTCAGTATTTTTTAATTAAGGTGCAATTTAAATGGGGAGTTTTACTTTTTAACCTTGGCCTATACAAAAGTAATGTAACAAACAGGGACATCTCATGCATAAAGTCCTCATAAATATCCATGTAATTGTAAGATAAATGCTATCACACACCAAAGGAATCACAAAACAAGAAATGAACAAATAAACGTTACACCATCCACAGTGGGCACATAAAGCACATGATAAACAATCTGTCTTTAACAGCCAAATATAGACGATGTGGTGCTTTGTAACTTTGATTTGTGTTTGATTATCGCTGAGCTCACATATGAAAACACTTTTCTCTCAAATCATGAAGCTACTAGCCAGCATTCCAACGTTTATGGAAGGCAATTCCCTCTTCCCTCATATTCGTTCGAGTCATATCACACTGCTCTGGAATGGGTCTAGACGTTGGAAAAACTTTTTCTTTCTAAGATGGATATGTTGGAACACAAACCCTAAAACATAACCACTACCTCACTTGTATCAACTAAAAAGCAGCTGTAAGGCACTGAAACAAAAAGTTGTGTTTGGGGAATCTTTCATGCTCTGCAACATGCTAAGCAAATGTTCTGATACATATTAATCAGGAGCATTTTCTAGTGCTATAATGAGTTTATTAATAGAAGGAAAAAACAAAAATAAATATAAACAAGAATTTCTCAGTCTCATCTCTAAACTGGAGTTAAATAAGAAAGACCTTTGGGTTTTTTCTGCTGAAGGTGAGAAGTGACAGCATTATTTATTACGCCTTGTGCAGAAGAAAGTGTGTCATTACCCACAACTGGTGCAATTTACTATGTGAAATTGCTTCCAGTTGTTATTCTTAAGGCAGAGGTTATATATCTTAAGATGACATTTGGATGTAATTAATTGTTCCGAACAAAAGAAAAAAGATTGTAAATCTACTGGGTAACTAAAAAGATTTGTTCAAACATAAAATATTTTATAGTGAACTATTTCAGTCAAATTTGATCTCGCATGAAGCGAGATCAAATGTGCATTTTTCTTAATTAAATGTTTGTGTCATAAAGGTGTTGCTATTTTCCTTTTCTGTGTTACGCTTATCCCTTTTCTTTCAGATCAACTTGCAAGAGAGTAGTAAAATCAGCACACCATCAACAAACAAAAATCAAAGCCTCCCCTGTTGGTCCTGCACACTGAAATGTTGGGTGAAGGGCTGTTTTCACAGCTGGAAAATTCAAACTGCCTGGACAATCACAGTATCAGCCAGACCCATAAGTTCCTCCTGAGGTAAAATACAACTGAATAACTCTAATGAGCTTCATTTTAATATTTTATTAGTCCAGTGGGTTATGTTTCAGACATGTAAAAGTTTGTGTCATACCAATAAAGAGTAACAAGAGATGAGCTGCATTTACTTTTTATTTAATATTTTTTTTCCACTCTGGAAAGTTAGAAACTACAAATATATACAATTAATATAATGTATTATTGTAGAGTAGCATAATGTATAACATTATTGGAAATTTTTGTGTGGAACACAACAGATTGATGGTATATATGAATCATTCTGATGCTGAAAAAACAGATAAATCTGCTTTGATAAAAAAATACAAAAACTACTAAATTTTATTTTGGTATGAAAGTATGGTGCTGTCCATGCAGATAAATCTCCAGTGTAAAACAAGCCTCATATATTTCTAGAGAAAAGTTGTAAAATTGACTGAACTGCCTTTAAAACATACTTCACAACATGCTACTCCTGTTGTTCTTCGAGTTTGTCCTTAAGCAAAGGAACATGCCATTATAGCAACAGCGTCTGGAAAATGTCTAAAGGAGGTGTAACTATTTTTCTTTCAGTTAATTCATTAGATATTTCTTTTGCCTTTCTGTATGTACTGTAAAAGTATCTATACTGTTGATACTACTGGTCAGAGAAACCACTTTAGGTTCAGCACTTAGGTCTTTTTGTTCTCATGTTCACTAATCCCACTGAGAACCACTAACAATATGAATTAGTTTATGCTCTGTTTGCTTGGTAACTCCAGAGTGTATCTTTTGTCAAAACAAAACTAACTAAAATAAACTCATTTAAAAATATCTTTTCTTCTTTTTCTGCATGTGCTGCATTCTTCTGTGGTCTCCCCCTAAAAGTTCCAGTCCCCATAAATCTATGTGTCAGATATCATCAACACAAAGTATTGTAACAATATGTCTTGTAACCACCAACTGATTTTTTAAAATCTGCGCAAATACTTAATAAATTATGGTACTGATACTCCAGCTACAAAAGTATGACAACCCTCTGAATCTTGCCTGTGATTGGACGGTCGTAGCACGGGGGTCCTGTGTTTTACTGTAATGACAACTTTCTGGGTGAAGAGGTATATTTTTCTGCTTTCTGGTGGGTTTTGAACTGTTTAAATACATTATATGGTTCTGGTCACATCCAGTGTCACATCCCGTCGACAGGTCTGTCTTAAGAGGGTTAACATTTAAAAGACATGTATATTGTCTTTATTTAAAGTACAAGAACATATGTGACCTTTGAGTCTGTACCAAGATGGTTCTTTGCTAAGCACTTATATAGACCAGAGTCGGATACTGTGGGCTTCTGGATGATAAGTGTTCCCTGAGGGTGTAGCAACTCGCTACCCAAAGGCCGTCCCTGATTGGCTGCTGACAGAACTGAGTGATCAGGAAGCTCCCAGCTGATCTCAGGCTTTGGGATTCCTGTGGCAGCACAGTTGAGTCGGATAGGTGTCCCAGTTACTGCCCTCACATTAGAAAGTGGCCCTGCTGTGATTCGTGGAGAATAAGCAATAATACTAACTGGGACAGTAAGCATCGCCTCTCCAGCATCATTACGAGCCCTGCAGATGTAACTTCCCCGATCGTGCAGAGTAGTGTCCCGAACAATTAGAGTACCATTCCTCAGCAACTGATAACGCCCAAGTACTTGAGGTCGGGTAAGGGTGTGGCCACCTGGAATAGTCCAGTAGATTGTTGGTCTTGGACTTCCATCTGATAGACAGTGAAGGAACAAAGGTTCCCCAAACACGCTTCGTATCATACCTTTAGGCCTTGTCAAGATGTAAGGTTTCTGCCCAATGTTCAGTATAATTAGCTTCTCAATATAACCCAAGAAATTCTTGGCACCACAGCGGTACTTTCCAGAATCCTCTTTCTGAGAGTTGTTGATGACCAAAGTGCCATCATCATCTTGTTCGTGGCGTGAGCCTTGGCTCGATCCATGATTTAACAGTGTTCCATTAGGCAATGTCCAAATAATTCCTGGAATTGGGTGTCCATCAGCAGAACAGTTTAAAACTATGGTTTTCCCAATTCCAGACACAATGCGTTCATTGAAAGGATTCTTGAAGATTGGCCTTCGGAGCATACTGGTAACCTCCAGCTGTACCACCAATGCTGCTTCACCCCCATCATTTCTTGCCAAGCAAATAAACTCTGCTGTATCTGTAGATCGCACATTACGAATTTCTAGTGTCCCATTATAGTGGACATTAATTCTGCTGCCGAAATATGGTGCTTTCAGAAATATGTTATCAGGCATAATCCAAGTGATAGCTGGAGTAGGATCACCCTCGGCTTTGCAGTTAATAAGTTTCCTGGAATGTTTCGGGGCTATATCCTTAATTACAGTCCTATTCTGTCGGTATCCATTGATCACTGGTGGCTTTCCATCTATGTCCAGTTTATAAACTTTTCTGTTTTCTCCTCCAGGATTGCGAGCCATGCAAACATATTCCCCTGCATCAATTGGTGTCACATCCCTGATATCCAGAGAACCATTGACATGCACTAAGTAACGTTCATTTGATGCTGCTATTACATCATTGGTGGGAAGTTTCCACAAAATCTTGGGTTGAGGTTCTCCAAATGCTTCACAGTCAAAGCGAATATTTCCTCCAGACTTCACCCTGGCATGGGTTCGGCTAGGGGGATGTATCCTAGGTGCAGCTGTCACCACGGTGATGTGTACATGCATCTCATCTTTTCCCACCTGATTCTCAGCATAGCAGGTATAATCTCCTTCTTCTGATATTCCAACCTGAACAAACACAACACTGGTTATAGACTGAAAATCTATTAAATGTACTTTGTTAATAAAGTTTGTGTTTAGTTTTGTGGTTTACCTGGTTTACATAAAGTGTTCCATTCTCAAACAGGGTATAGCGTCGTGCTCGTCCTCTTATATTGCTAGCATCAGACTGTAGAGCACTATTGACCATTGTACCGTCTGGTAGACCCCAAGATATTTCTGGCTTTGGTGCTCCTGAGGCTTTACAGTCTACTTTCAAGTCATTACCATAAGGCACTTTTTTCTTCTCATAGAGTTTAGACTCTATTTTGGCTGGCTTCATTGATATGCTGACTTTCATAAGTTGAAGATCATCTCCAATTGTGCTTTGTGCAACACAAATATAGTCCCCAGCATCTTTATCACTTACTGTGTTAACAATAAGAGTACCATTGGCCAGAACCTGAATTCTTCTGCCCATCCTGTAAAAACATATGACAAAAAAGAAAGGGAGAGAGTTAGCTTCCAGAGTTTGAATATACTGTGCTTAAAATATAATTTTCCCTAAACATAATGTTAGTTTTTAGTTTGTGTAATTTTACTTTCAGCTAACAATGAACTGATATGAAAATAAAACATGTTTGAGGTTTTGATATTTTATTTGCTAATGTTTTCTATTAAATTTTAACTGGACTGAATTCTATGACGCACTAAACTCCGTTTTACTACCTAAATGATTTCATGTGTCTTTATCAGTGGCTCCACTGTTCTTTGATTTAGTTAGACAGCTCAGAACATACATATATACAACAAAAAATCTGGTTAAACCTAAAACAAAGATGTGAAGATGGAAACAAAATACGTAACCAGTACAGACACAATTCACTAAGAAATTCATATGTCCCATTTTCTGATCGCTGCTGTATATGTTTAAGCATTTGTACAAAAACAAAAATTAGGATTTGTTTTTTAAAGTCCTGTAAAGTCACATTTTTCCAAAAAAGGTTTGTCTCCATTGGACCTAAATGTTTGCAATGTTTACTGTGACTTTGCATATGTATAGGCAATACATGCATTTAAAAAAATGCACACTTTTGCAACTTAGATGATCGATAATCGGTGTTGGTTACCTGTGCCAATAGTCAACAACAGCTTTTGAAGGTAGCTTCCAGATGATCCTTGGCTGAGGATCTCCTGTTGCTAAACAGTTCAGCCTCAGCTGGTCCCCAAAAGACAAATGTGTGACAGCGTCAGATGTCTCCATTATCTGAGGTGCAGATGCTTGTGTTTCTACAGTCAGAGTCACCACCCTTCGCTCTGAACCAGTAGAGCTGGTAGCGATACATTCATATTTTCCACTATCTGCTAAAGTCACATCTTTTATAAGAAGTGTTCCATTCTCATACATTGATATCCTTTTATTTCTTGCATGTCTGTTAGATTGAATTATTGATCCATCTTGGAGGACCCAGTGAATAGTTGGCTGAGGGGTACCATGGCCTGTGCAAGGTAGCCACAAGCTTTGCATCACACGTGATTTCAGTTGCTGACGTTTCTCTTCTAAAATACCTGGTGGAGCTGCCACCACTTGTAGTCGAACTGTAGCAGTATCAGCTCCAGCTGGATTACTGGCGATACATTTATAATAACCTCTATCATACACAGACACATGTTCAATGACCAGAGTCCCCTCAGAAGACACAGATACTCTTCCATTCTCTGTGCTTTGACCTCTGACTTGGGTTCTGTTTGCCAAGATCCAGGAAATCATGGGCATAGGCCGCCCCTCGGCTTTACACTTCATTTCTGCGGTATCTCCTGTATGAGACTTGATCTCTCGTAGTTTTGGCTCAAGGATTCGTGAGGGGTAGGCTACCACAGAGAGGGTGACAAGAAGTTTATCTGATCCATGATCATTCTCAGCAAGACAAAGGTACTGGCCTCGGTCCTTCACGTTAGCATTCTGGACCGACAGGGTTCCATTTCTTAACACCTCAAACTTGCCCATCCTTCCCATAATGGTCATTGTGCTTTCTAAAGAAAAACAAAACAAAACAAAAAAAAAAAAACATTTAATTTAAAACATACAGAAACTATACATTTTACTTAATTTAATATATGCACACCCCAATGCAATCCAATGCAACATTTTACTATTATAAATGTATACAATTAAAGAGTTAATTGCTTATTCATATTTCAGGTGTCTGACATTATCTTTGCATAACATTGTCAGGTAATGATAAAAATTGCACATGCAAAAAAAGAGGAATGCTACTTTTACATAACCAAATATTTTGATTACGGTACTCAGGTGCAAGTGTTATAAATATAATTCATGTAGTAACAGTAAGAAACTATTAGACTGTGAATTTACCTGTGCCTGAGGACAAACGTTTCCAAGTTATAACTGGTTGCGGGTTTCCAACAGCCTCACATGGTAGGAAAGCATCTGAGTTTGACAAAACAGTAAAACTAGCTGCATTTCCACCAACTATTCTGGGCCTTTTTGTTGTCGTCTTTGTAGTGAGTACCAACCGAGGAGTTCTTGAAGTGGGAGCTTGGTTGCCAGTGCCATGATTATTTATTGTAGAGATGTGTATTTTCTTATTGAGTGGAGTAGGGGTATTGTATCTTTTCTCAGTTGTAAAGATGGTAATTGTGTCAAAGGTAAGGCCTTCATCACCATTGCCTTTGGCACTTTTGCTTTGCACTGTAGGTCGGATTCTCTTGGCTGGTGGCCTAATTTCGGTGTCTTTGTCCTTTTTCTGTATTGGTGGACTGATGTTCCTGAGGGATTCTGTCCGAGTTGTTTCAGGTTGCATTGTGGTAGTCGGCAACAGTGGAGAAAAAGGTTTATAAGTTGTAGATGTGAAGATCGGGGTTTTGGCAGTCGTGTAGTTAAGTAAACTAATGGATTCCCATTCAAACTCATCATACAAGTCCATTTCTGTAGATGTTTGGTCAATGGAAGCCTCAAGTGTGATTCTGTCTTCTTTCTTGGATTGTGTGTGTAAGGGATTGTATAGAGAAATAACCATTTGAGATTGTGTGCTTGGCTCCACTGGGGTTTCCATAGTTGTTACCTTTGTAGTTGAAACAGTTGTAATTGTATGAGTTGCTTTAGTGATTCCAGGTTTCCTCAGTGGTCTCTTGCCTCCAAATAGCTTCTTTCTGCGCCCCTGTCTCCCTCTAGTTCCATTTGGTCTATGTCTGACTACAAGCAAATTATCAGGTAGTCCCCCAGAGCCAGATGACAATTTATCAGAATTTTCTTCTGAATCTGGCTTCACAGTGGGTGGAGAAGGCAGAGTCTGTAATTCTGCAGAGATTTCAGCAGTGGTGGAAAAACCGGACAAAGGAGACGAACTTGTGGTTTGTGGTTGAAAGTTTGGTCCCGCTGTTGTAAATTCAAAATCAGCAGATGATAAACCTCCATAGTCATCATCAAATGAACTCTCTTTGCTCTGTATATGTATAGATGAATGGCTGGCTGGAGGCTCAGATTCAGGCAATGACAATGAGGGAGTGGTGGGCATAACAGCAGTGGTTGTAGCTGGAGTCACTGTTATAATCTGAACTGTTGTCATGTGTTTTGGTGGGGTGTGTGGCCTCTTTAACCTGCCTAGTATCTTTTCCCTTTCCCTGCCTCCAAACAGCCTGCTCCATGGAATTCTTCCACGAATAACCTTAGAGGCAGTTGTAGTGGTGGTTGTGCTGGTCATTGATGGTAATTTATATGTGCTCAAAAATGGAGAGCCTGTAGGACCATTTTTAAGGGCATCAGAAGACGTTATGTAGTCAGTGGAAACATCTGATCTGGCGTCAGTGTGACTGAGGAGGTCAACTGAAGTAGCATGATGATTTGTGGTAAAAGCAGGTTTTTGTGTTGTAGCAGGTTCCTCAGATTTGCTTGGAAATGCATTGGATGATGCTGTAGGGTTAATACGATGAACATTAGCCTGCCCTGTCTTCTTATTGTCTTCATCACAGTCACAGTCTGAGAAAAGATAAGAACATGTACGGATTTACAGAAAAAACAGGCATTGGTCATACAGAAACATGTGGTACAAACTGAATCCTTAGAACAACTTCTCCTACCTGTGGTCAGTTCAATTCGATACGGCACAGAGGTATTTCCTTCCTTCCTCATAGTGGGTTTTTTGAGTCTATTTATAAAGGATTGAATGTCAGGGATCCTGTTGGGTTTAACTATCCTTCTGCGTCCATGGAAGATCCTACGACCACTCTTTCCTCTGCCGTTCTTGCCTGGAATTATATGGATCTGCTGCTGGGAAATGATTGTGGATCCTGCAGACAAGCGTGGGGATTTTATTGTCTGGGTAGTGTGGAAGGTAATCTTGTCCTGCTGTTTCTCTGTAGTGGTGATTGCGGTGAATGTGGTCTGACTTTCAGGGTCTGTGTGGATGACCATTTCCACTGGTCTGTCTCTCAGTGGAATAGCATTCGGGTCTGTAGTAAAAGACAATGCTGGGCCTGTGAATATTTCAGCTGCTGCAGGTGATTCTCCTGAAAACTTGAGTTGAGTTTCTTGTTCATTGTTCATCATAGTAAATTGTTCAGTGACTGGTTGTATGTTTAAAGGTGCATTGCTGGTTTTTTCCAGGGCATAAAAATCTGTTGTCTCAGCAGAACTTGGAAGGTGCTTGAACATGGAATTCACAGGAGTAGAATCAGACAGCATATAACTGTCCATTGACGGTGTGCTTATGTTTTTGTTAATTTGACTTAAATAGTCATCATGGTAGAATGGACCCTCTATGTCAGCAATTTGTTTTAGCCCCATTGTCAAAAAATGACTGTCAGCTTTCTGTGTAGTTGTTATTGTTTCTGTGGGTGGGTAAACTATCCTTGGGACAACAGTGTAATGGTCTTCATAATGACCCACGCCAGAGCCAATTTCACCATCACCAGTAAAAACAGTATGTGGATTTTCCTGTGTTACTTCCTTAATAATTGTTTCATCCTTTAATCGGGAGCTGTGATGAGCTTTTTTCATAAATTCAGCAAATTTCTGTGGGTCTATTTTCCTGGATGCTTTATTATAAACCCTACTGCTCCAAATATGTCTGTTGCGAGCTACTCCCCTTCTTATTTGTCCCAGTCTACCTCCTGAACTTCCTCTGTCCTGTAATCTTGGTTTGGGGTAAGGTCGATCTGAGGTGATAGTCCTGGATTCCTGACTAGTTCCTTCAGTGAGACTGGGGGAAGGGATCTCTCTGAGGCTGACCTCGTCTCCTGCAGAGAGAGAATTTTCTATTACCATCCCAGACCCCTCATTGTGGACGGTTGCCACATCATCACGCTTTTCTTCCCTGAGTGTCACCTGAGACACAAGCATGTCAACTCCCATATGATTAGCAACTAAACACCTGTAAAATCCTCGATCCCTCTCCGTGAGACCCTGAATAAACAGTGTTCCATTCTTGTACACCTTTTTGTTCCCTTGGGACTTGTCGAGGATTGTGTGGTCAGGAAGAACCCAGGAAACCGAGGCCATAGGACTCCCAGAGGAAATACAGTTCAACACCACATTTTCACCAAGTGACTTTGAGAGTTGAAGACCGTTGACTTCCGATTCTTCCACATCAGGAGAAAGAACTGTTACTCGAAATGTGAGGATATCTGCATCCAGGTAGTTTGTAGCAATGCACCAGTACAAACCAGTGTCAGAGGAATCCGCACCACGAAGCGTTAATGTTCCTTCAGCTGTGATTATGATTCTCCTGTCCTCACTGGAGTAAGGAGCTCTAACCTTACTTCCATCTGGTAAAATCCACTCCATCAGAGGTTTTGGGTCACCCTGGATTTGACAATTCAGCAGTGTCACACCACCTATGTTAAAAGTAAACATTTGTTAGAATAAATATGCTTTTTATAATGCATTGGATATTTTTATTCTTTGGGGTTCTGAGTTTTTTTTATTACAAACTTCCCTATTTCAGAAATTTCAATGCTGACTTCATACAAAAAAAATTCAATAAGTAAGCATTTAATTACAGATGAATGTAGACTGTAGTGAAGGTCACATTACTGAACATGAATTTATCAGAATTAACCTGTGATTCCCACCTGTAATTACAGTGTGCTCTGTCTTGGTTTGATTATCTCGCTTGATCATGGTCCAGGAGTAGCGATCCCTTTTAGATGGTGTGCTTTCCACACGCAGGTCAACCACAGACTGGTATTTAATGTGCAGAGTAGAATAAGTGGTAGTAGTACGGTCAAGTTGGAGGCTCACTTCTCGCTGCATTAGCCATGCAGGAGATGCTTTAATCTCAGCCTCAATGTTTGTGATAATTGCTTCCTCTCCATCCTTTATCTGACTGTATCTGTACATCATTTCTGGAACTCTGGCTAGCAACACACCTCTTTCCAGCTTCATAGGAGAGTTACTGTAGGTGGCAAGAATCTGCCACAGCTGTTGGATGTGTTCATAATCACTGTTACATACCAAATATGTAGTTATGCTAGTGATAATTGCAGTTATATTGTTTCCTTCCTCCTCCTCCAAGGTCTGACTCAGGTTTTCAAAAACAGTGGGCCTACGGACAGTGCAGGACAGACTTGCATCACTGTGAAATTCATCTGTCAGATTCATTTGTATGGAGCCGAGTGGAGCGATGAAGTCCTTTGGAGAGACCAGAGTGAAGTCCCCCTCCTCCAGGCTAATGTTCTTCTGCTTAAGATTAGGTTTGATCCAGGGTTTCACGCATGTAAAGGCATCACTGTGGAGCAGGAATAGAGAACTGTTGTGGTTACAGGCTGGGTTTTCACAAACAGGACACAGCTGGCCTCTTGGATATCTCCTGTCTTGTTTGCATTTCAGCACACCTGGAAATAATTAGCAAATCGGTCATTGTTTAGCTGGTGATATGGATTAAAACAGCTTTTGACACATCTAAACTGGGCAGTAAAATATGTGAGACAGAAAAAGCTTCCACTGCCAAATAAAATTGTAATATTTGTATATTCTAATTTTGGGAATAACTAAATTTTAACATGAATTTATAACTTCTGGTCTTCTGTTTCATGAAATTTTGCTGTAGCCTTTGAGATGAAAATAAATTATAACTGACTTAAAGTTGTTTCTGAAAAGATTGATATGTTTTCATTAGATATGTTTTATCTAAACTCAATCCAAAGTTTTAAGGAGAAAAACATATGCCTTTGTATCTGAGCATATCCTTTCTAATGTAATTCTAAGGTAATGTAATAAAAAGACGTTTCCAAAGGTTTTTAACATGATAGAATCAAAATCTTTAAAAATTTTTTAAAAATGATTCACTGATGCACTACTTTACCTGTCTTCCTTTGTGCCCACATGGAGAACCACTTCATACGGCAATCACACATCCAAGGGTTGCCATGGAGGAAGACGTTTTCCAATTGACTACATCCAGAGAAAATATCTTCAGGCAGAGTGGTCAAGAAGTTGTCTGACAAGTGGATGGTTCTTACTGAGGACACCTTAAAAACTTGGTTGTGTCTCAGGGTGATGAAGGTGTCTGGATGGAGCTGCTGAAGGTGGTTGCCCTCCAGATTAACAAGTTGCAAGCTGGTGAGGCCATAGAAAGCCTCTGGGTTGATAAATTTGATGTGGTTGTGATCTACATGGAGTCTCAGCAGACTGTTGAGTCCTTTAAATGTCTCTTTGTTGATTTCCTTTATTTTATTGTTTGACATCTTCAGGATCTGCGGGAACAGTTGAAGAAGGTGTCAGTACACAAAAGTGCATATTTTTAGAAATAGCAATAGATGTCTCAAACTGTTTATATTGTCAGAAAACGTGTAAATAATCTCGAGATGATTGTTTATCTAATACATCTCATAAAAAACACTAACACTAGTAAAACATTCTTTAGTAAAAGTTGTTTATGGTGATTAAAATCTTTTTTTAAAATCTGTTTTTATTCTGGTTATCAAAGACTGATGCTGACACATTTTACCTGTAAAGACTTGAGGTCTTGGAAGGCTCTGTCTTCAATATTGTGTATAGTGTTGCTATGCAGCATCAACAGCTCCAGACTCTCAAAACCCAAAAGATCATTTTCTCTCAAGATAGATATACTGTTGTACCTAACAGCACAGAGATAAAAAAGTAATTCAGCTTTTCTTACTTACTTAAAGCAAATTGCTAAACATAGAAATACTTTCACTAAAGGTTAACATACACAAATGATTATAAAGTCATCTTTAAAACACGACTTCTGCTTAGGTTAGGGATTGATCTTTGTAAATCTGATCTCTTTTAAACACATCTGTAAGAAAACTATCAGGAATCTCGGTCTTTTAAAACTTGAACTGTCTATGTTGTATTAATAATTAATATTAGGGCAAACACCTCATCATTTTGTTGTTTTAACCACTATTCTTTATCTATGTGAGAAGCATCAGGTTCTGAGATCAACTATTTGTGTAAAGTCTTGAGTTTTACCTTTCTAGCAGGTAAAAGCAAACAGGACTGTACACGACCGCATAGCACCTGAGGGTGTGGTAACACTTAAATTTCCTTGAAATTAATTTCAGAAGAATATGTTTAGGGTTCAAGCTTGGACTTGTTATGAGTGAAAAAACACAGCTGTTACTATCAATAGTAGTGAAGCTGGCCTTACCCCAGGATGTCATAAATTAATAAATGACTCTTAAGGGGAATATTAAATAGCCATAACAGCAAATATTCTTTGGTTAAACTTGACACGCTTACTTAAAATTTCCCCCTAAAGACTCTGTTGTAAAATAACTTTAGTTCTGGCTAGTCTCATGCTCAAATTTTGTTTTCTTGTGCAAGAATGGAAAAGACCTTTGAGTGAGAACCACAGAGAAATAGTATTTCACTAATGAAACTGAATGAAATATAACTCTGAAATCAATTAAATGTCATTTTAAAAGAAACTAATTTTTCTTATGCTACACAGCAGGAGACAAGCATAAATAATGTTATTCAATTACCTTTTAACAGCATTTCAAGCTTGTTAATTTGGCCATATACTAGCTATCAGTACAATTTTGTTAGCCTCATGCTATGTTATATTTAGAATTAAGAGATTTGTTTATATTTGTGTGATAATCCTGATTTATTAAAGCCTATAAAACCTTAAAATAGGACTTTGGCAGTAATGCTATGGGGCAAGAAATTTTATCTTGAGCATTACTTAGCTCATTTATTAACAAAAAGCTCAAATTTAAGTTAAAGTTATGAAAACACTGAAAAATATTTAGTCAGTCCATATTTCTATTTCACTTCAGACCATTTACTTTCTATAGTAACAGAAGCTCCTTTGTGTTGGTTTATGTTATGGCTGCTGGTTGTCTGTAGTTTAAATAAATCACTGTAATTATTCCTTCCTTTACAGTATGCAGCTGTTTGCTCTTCTAAATGTGGCAGCACTTACCCGAGGTTAATTCTTTCTACAGCTGGTGGGAAGTGGTCAGGCATTGCTGTCAGATACCTGAAGGTGCAGTGCACTTCAGCGGGAACATGACAGACACATGATTTTGGACAGTCAGCACTCAGCGGCTGCAGGACAGCCAGAAAAAACAGAACTCTCAACAACCACCTCCGCTGGTATGAAACGCTGCAGGCACACACACTCATTCTGCACAGAGATGGAGCTTCACCGAGGAGATGCTACACTCTGACCAGAGCCGTTAATAAATCCTACCTGAAAAGAGAGGGGAGGCAAGTTAATGTACTAAACCTGAAGTCTAGTTAGATTTCCCTTTACTTACTTTTTCAGCATATGTATGAATTGTTAGATTTCATGTAAAAGCATGCACATGCTTTCCATGCAAAAGTTTGTAAAATGACCTCTGAGATACATCGTAGTAAAAGGGTGATCCGTGAAGGGGAAAAACTGCAGCACAAATATAATACATTTTATACAAATATGAGAAATGTATATCTTTGCTAGCATTCCACTTTGTAGATTTCTATTAATTAATTAATAGTTATTATTTTAAGTAAAAAAACATGACAGTTTGTGACATGAGTTTAAAATGTATATTCAAAACTTTGCAGAAACATTTTTAATGAGAAAAATGTGCATTATATATAGTTTTCCTCACCACACATTAACAGCTGCAGAAAATAGGCTTGCTGCACGTGTAAGAATGCATAAATGCATAAATCCTGATTGAAATAGATTTAAGTCCAAAGTCACTTGCAGTAGACATCCAGTTTGATCTCTTAGATGAGTGCACTGCATCTGAAGTCCAGAGTCACGTCTGTGTGAATGCCTGCAGCTGAGTGCACACGCCGGTCTCCTCCGCCCCCTGCAATCTGCTGTAATTCAATCCTAAAGCAAGTCCAGCTATGAAGTACTGAAGGAAGTAGCTTGCATGAAATACCACTCATCTGCCAGAGTCTTAAAGTCCAAGACAAACACAGAATTTTTCCTAAAGCTGAATTACTGAGGAATAAAGTGGAATTATTAATTGCTGCCAAGACAATAAAATCTGACTTAATTGATGAGGCTGTTGTCCATCGAAGCACAAATTCAATAAGAAATTTGATTAATTTTAAAGCTCTTAAAACATTTTCTGTTTGTAATTTCATTTAGGGTCTTTCTTACAGTAGTAGAGTTTATGACTCTTGAACAAGAAATGACGTCTTCTTCAGTTTTTCTTCTTCTTTTTAAACTTGTCCTGTACAGAATGATGGTCTGACTGATGTGTTGTGCTGAACAAATTTGCTCTGTAAAGAGGATCTTCATGTGTATGTGTACATATATACAAAGATCCTCTTGGCAATCAGCATGTTTTTTTTATTTATTATTTGTTTTGAATACCTATTTGTTCAACATATTTTACATCTGTTGCTGGACCTGACTGGAGAGGACAGAAAAATGAAAGAGAAAACAGAAAAGAAAAAACATAAAAACATAAACATAAAAAAATAAAGAGAAACCACAAACACCACAAAGGAAACACTGTAATCCAACCAGACACTATTCCATCTGCTACACCTGTAAACAAACAAAAAGAATATCTCACGAGGCCCCTGCAGGTATATAAAGATCAACAAATGCCAAGATCGACTGAGATGTACAAGCAAAATAAATAAATACCTTTAAAAAAGACAAAGAAACCACAAGAAACAACTATGTATTTTAACATAAATCTGCAGTACACACAGGCATAAGAAAATGACTGAATAAACCTGAAGAATAGCTCAGTTCACAAGTGGGGGTGGGGGGTGGGGGGGGTGGAGCATGAGATCGACAGGCGGATCTGTCGTGGTGGAGAGGAGCCAGATGAGGTGGCTCAGGCTACTGGTTAGGATGCCTCCTGGACGCCTCCCAGGTGAGGTGTTCCAGGCACGTCCCTGCGGGAGGAGGCCCCGCAGGAGACCCAGGACACGCTGGACTGATTACATCTTGCAGCTGGCCTGGGAACACCTCGGGATCCCCCCAATGTGCTGGTGAATGTGGCTGGGGAGAGGGACGTCTGGGCTCCCCTCCTTAGGCTGCTGCCCCCGCGACCCGACCTTGGATAAGCGGTGGAAAAAGGATGGATGGATGGATGGAATAGCTCAGTGACTGTATCATCACGTAGAACGTACGGGGTGAAAATAACTCATAGAAAAGTGATCATGCTAAGACAAACCCTTCATGAGCAATGCAAAATTTACTGGGAAAGTTTAACCAAATTAGAAAGCACCATGAGGTCATAGTCAAATGTGTCATAGATTTTACTCTTAAAAAAAAAACTTTTAATAATTTAACTTTTTAATCATTTTTAACTAAAAATTCAAGGCTGTCATTAAATTTTTATTATTTATTTTTAAAAACATTTAAAACTTGTTTTGACCTGCATGAAAGCAGGCAGAATGATGGTCTGGCTGCTGTGTGTTGCTGAGCAAATTTGCTTTGTCATGAGGATCTTTGTGTATATATGTATATACAGAGATCATCTGGGTAATCAGAATTCTTTATTCGTTATTTATTTAAAATGAATAATTGTTCAACATACTCTACATATGTTGCTGGACCTGACCAGAGAAGACAGAGGAAGGACAAAGAGACAGCGGAAAGCAAAAAGGGAAAACAAACAGAACACAAAGAGAAGAAAGAAAGACACCATAAAGGAAACACTGTAATCCAACCAGAAGTTATTCTATCCGTTACACCTGTACAGAAAACATAAAGAATATCTCATGGGCCCCCGCAGGGAATCAAAGATTAACTAATGCCAAGAGGGCCAGAGATAAACAAGCAAAATATATAAATAAAAACAAAGAGCAAAAAGCAAAAACACCCCCACACACAACAAAACAAACAAACAAAGAAAAAACCAAACCCGAAAAACAAATCGTAACTCAAATCTGAAGTCTCGCGTAAGGAAAAATGGCTGTTTATGAATAAACCTGAATAATAGCTCAGTGACTGTGTCACCATGCAGAACGCACAGGGTGAAAAGTGCTCACAGAAAAGTGAAAATAAAAAAACATTTTTATTATAAATATATATAAACACAACCAGGCCCTCGCCTCTCGCTCGATGTGAGCTGGGATTGGCTCCAGCCCCCCCGCGACCCCGTTCAGGGAGAAGCGGTAGAAAATGGATGGATGGATACACACAACCAGTCAAAACTTTAGCACACATTCCAATAAGAAACTGTGTCCAAACTTTTGACTGTTACTTTATACACCATCAAATCTTTGACTTAGTTAACATTCTGACATACTGACTTTTGTGTCTAAATTTGAAGATACTGTCCTAATAAAGTCAGATTGCTGTGTTTTACGACAACACACCAATTCTAAATTTGACTTCGAGGCTTGCATGACTTTTTGCATGTGTTTAGAAGTTACTCAATGCAACAATCCTCACTGACATTTTTCAGTGTCTAAACAGGAAGCAGTAAACTCTAAACACTCTTCTTTGTGACCGCAGTTCAGACCGTGTGTTTTAACTCATTTGTGCTGATGCTCTATCACAAAGAAATCTGTTGCTTTATCACAATATCTGCCAAGCAAGCATGTAGAACATTAAAATTGGCAACTTCTATTTTTTCTCTTGATTAAACAAAAGGGAAACTTTAAGGATCTGGTTGAGTGGTATAGAAGAGGAATGACTGAATGAATGCTGTGGAAATGAGTGATGTTTGTAATACAGAGACACATCAAAACTTATAACCTTCAACACAGTTACCAATATTTTGTCACTTTTTTAGACAAATAATCGAGTTTTGACAAATAAACTATTAGTTCATCATTTATTTGTGATTAATTATGTGGACAACTAGTTATGGAAAGAGCTGACAGATATCTATCAGTAAATAAACAACGTGTCATGTGTTGATTATTAAGGCTGAATATGTGTTTGGGGTGAAAAACACAGATGTTATCGGCTATCATCCATGGGTGTGTCATTGATGTTCACTTGCACATATGGATAACACACATATGTTGATCTTTCTTCTCTTCCTTTCAGGACATCTATTTTTTTCCAGACGCAAAAGATTTGTTTTATTGATTTGTAATCATCTAAAATGAAGAGTGTGTGGGCAATCCAAATATCCATAAGTTACATGTCTAGTACCAACGTTTGCAAAGGACAATTAAAAGCTTCATTCTACCTTGTTAACAGTCCCACATGATTCACTTTCTAACATCTGTGGTTGAACTTCTTTTCTCAGCTCTCATAAGTAATTTTATGCAAACAGGACTTAATTCAGTTACGCAGGATTTCCTGCCTACCCCAGTTCAACTGGGCTTAATCTGCTAACAGAGCAGAATTTTTCTTTGAGTCAGACACATAGAACAGTTCATCACGTCTTGATCCAAGTCATCATTATAACGGAGGAGTTAAGCCTCTTGAGATGGAAAATTGCAATGATAAGAGGATTAAAGGGTTGGTGAGAGGAGACGATGGGACACACACAGCTTCCAGCAGGTTTTATTAGTGCCTGTTTGCATGTGCATCCCTATGTGGCCAAAGCAATATGATTTGTTTGTTTGCAATTTTGCTGATTGCAAAGTTGAGTCTGGTCCATTTGTTTTCTGGCCAAAGAAACTGTTTCCATTTTTACTGTAATGTGATCCAGATGATGGAGCATTATAAGCCCAGTTGTATTAGTTTTCAAACTGCAGTTCTTAAAACGTTGTATGATAAAAGGGAAGCCTTCAAGATTTTCAGCTGACTTTTATTTCTTAATTTTCTTTAATCCTTAAGTTTATATACACATGGCAACAGGAAATAACATGATTTTGCTATTATGCTCCCTCCTCTCTAGTAAGTTACAGGGAATGTGGAGGAGCAGGTTGGCTGTTAAAAATCACAGCTAGCTGGGAAAGTCTTAGGAATCTGTAAACAAGCTGGACTTTGCTGCTTTGTCTCAGGGATGACTGAGATTGCTCATTTGGAAAATATTAACATTTACAAAGTTTTGCTTGATAATATTTTAGCATGATTCATGTCTTTCTGTGTTTTTGTAACCTACCCCTACAACTTTTATCACTCGACACATAATTAGGGTTCGAGCCATACGAAGTATGGGAGAACCCTATTGTTATTGGAATGTTTTTTTTTTTTATTCTTCTTCTAAGCACAAAAGGGGCATTTTTCACCCCCTAGACCCCCATGAAAAGTTTTGAAAC
>JBAMHV010000009.1:12841513-12852483 GCA_037177535.1 Pseudomugil gertrudae | reverse complement strand
AGATAGATAGATAGATAGATAGATAGATAGATAGATAGATAGATCGATCGATCGATCGATCGATCGATCGATCGATCAATCAGTGGCCCTTGTGGCATCAGCAGATCAGATTTAGTTTCTGGACCAGAAGCTTTCAGTGCTTTGTAAAACAGCAGCTAAATTTCTACCTTCACCAGTTCCAGGAAATTTAAGAGTGGAAATATTAGGAGGGTTAAATGATTTACAAATGTAGGGATTTCAGGAGTGTTTTAGCCAATTCCTGGTAAATAAGGGCATATTTTCAGGGTCAAGTATTATGAATGAGATGTACAGTATTCATCTTATCTATCTTAAAAACAGAAAAATGTATTGATAGTAGCTTGATGTATAAGAGTTGCAGATTTAAATGTCAAATACTAATGCAAAAACTAAAATTATCATTGTGTAACTTTAGTCATTTGATTAAATGACCAAATATTTGTATTGCAGAAATATTTTCTTTGCATGAGGGGCTTGTGAATTAAATCAGCTTTCCACAGGCAATGATCCCATTGGGTCTCAGATGATGCCAAAAAGACACCAGAATCAAACATACTCAGAGAGACCCATGAGCCTTCATTTCCTCTGTACCCGCAGTAGTGGCCAAGTTTGCACAAATCTAAGTGTGTCATCCATCCAACAATCCCTCAATTTACAAGCCACAGAAGCCTAAAGACGATGAGTCAGACTGCTATGCTCTATGAGCTCACATCTGATTGAAAGTGTATCGGTTCATATGTTAAGATAATTGATCGAAACACAGCGTTGCTTTGTTCATCTTAAGAAGTGATTGAGAAGACAGTCCTGGATGGTGAGCCTCCACGTTTCCAGAAAAACAAAAGCTCCATTATACTGAACTGAAAGTACATTTTATAAGATTCTTCCTCATCTGTTCTTGTGCTACAACTTCTTTGTTTTGGATGGATGTGGCTGTGAGCTAGGAAATGAGAGCAACTATATTAAGAAATGTTTGTGTCCATTTTAAAAGCTTTGTGCAACACGATTAGAGAAGAAAAGAAATAAAAAATGACTACCTATAACTGATTTTGAAACAATAAGCTTTTGTTTCATCAGTGTTTGTGGTAAATATATGTATCCCACTCAGGATTATTGACAGGTAAATCTAATACAATCAACTATAAAGTAAAATCTGTTCTTGTGTTAAAACCTCGTTTTGGATGGATGTGACTATGACGGGTCATGTAAGTTAGAAAATGATGGAAACTTAATATAGTTTCCAGAGGAGTAAAATGTCCCAGAGGAGTGGTTCTGATGGATCAATGATGTGCTTGCTACATTAATAAAACATTGTTTGGTTCGGACTGGGAATTTTGCACTTATGAAAGTTGGAAGTCTTGGCATTACATCCAATAGTAATTTAGTGGTATATGTACACCACTGTGAATATGTTTTACTGTGTTTGTATCATGTCTAGAAGATGATCTATAAAGATAATGGATGAGCAGATATTTATAGCAGAGAGCTTAAATCCAGCTTCAGCTGCTTTTATAAAAGCTCTATGAAGACATTAGTCAAATACTGATTAAATTTTAACTTAATTTTGTTAGGGACACTGCTTGTAAAATATTAAATTAAAAGAGTAAATGCCAAATCCTTGATCATGAGGATATTAGTGTTAACAGAGATGTTGCATGAGGAGTCTGGCTACTGGATGACCTTGCTTGAGCACATTAGGAAGCAGTTTGACCCTGACAGCTGTGTAAATGCGATGCAGTGGTTGATTAGAGACATAGCTCCATCTGCTGGTGAACATTGGTCAACAACTACAAATGGACTGGACTAATTAACTCACGTGTTTTTGTAATAATATGAATGATTTCCACTTGATTTATTCCTAATGCTATCCAATAA
Source organism: Pseudomugil gertrudae (assembly GCA_037177535.1). Taxonomy (NCBI): domain Eukaryota; kingdom Metazoa; phylum Chordata; class Actinopteri; order Atheriniformes; family Pseudomugilidae; genus Pseudomugil; species Pseudomugil gertrudae. Next base: position 12,850,593 of record JBAMHV010000009.1, on the reverse strand, counting down.
ACTACAACTGTAATACTCTTATTACAGAAACATTGTTTAAAAATCATTTAAATGGTGGAAAGTGAGGACTGTTTTTGACACCTTGTTAATATGAATTTTTCTTTTTTTAAAGGATGTACCTTCTAATAGTTTGTCAATTTGACATTTAAAGTATGTTTTGATGGCTTCAAAACATACTTTAAATTTTTTTGCATTTATTTAATATAAAAAGTGGATTTTTTTATCTTAGTCACATGTTCTGATTATATGAAACAATAAAAACAATGTGCTTAAACTAATAAGTCAAGCAATTGAAAGATAATTCTGTCTTTATTGCACACATCCAATAAACATTCCATGTGCCCTTGGATTTAATAACTGATAAAACCTCCTTTGGCAGCAATAACGTCTGTAAAGTGCTTTCAGTAGCTGTTGGTAGAAAATATCCAGGAGGAATTCTGGGCTGCTCTTCATAACAGAACTGAGCAGCAGCTCTGAGTTACTCAGAAGATGTGTGGTTTTTCTCATGTCATTCCACTGTTGTTTAACGCTCAGGTTTCTTACACTTAATTTAAAAGCAAAGTTACTTCAGGAAGGTGTATCCATGTCCTGTTATGTCTAAAAGGAAATGTAATAACCACTTAGTTTTCAAAGGGAAATCTTCATGTCAAGTATTTGTTATTTTTTTTACTTATGACCAAATACCTTCAGCCAAACACATTCTATTAATCCTCCGCTTAGTCCAAAATACCAAATGTTCAAATCCCAATATGTTAAGATTATAAATCAGGAGGTTGTTTTCTAAATAAAATGGATATGGACTACAGACTGGCTTTTTTTCATTTCTCGTCATACCTTCATTTATTTTACTTGAATAGAAAAGACTTATAAAATAACCTACTGCTTTACTTTTTATATCCAAACATAAGTGGGTCCATATTCCCTCTATGCCTCTTTGCATTACACATGTTAAATAAGCTAATAATTAAATGAATGAACAAGATGCTATTATTTGTGGTTGAAAAACAAACTGGTGTCTGTAAAGGTCTGGTCTAAACATCTAGTCTTACCCAGGCAACCCTCAAAGTAAACTACAATATGCCTTTTTTACTCACCCAAACCACCAATGAGGGCTAAAAGCAAAAGGAAGCAGCGAGTGAAAATGATATACTTCAGCTGAGCTTCTCTGCTTCTAATACTGCATTTACGACACCCACAAGCTTGATGTCTTTATATAAGATCTTTAGAAAACGTTCTCCATGTTCTTTTAAAGACATTTACTTGGTCTGCGTATGATGGGACAAAATGGAACAGACAAGTGACCTTTAGAGAAATTTAGGTAGGAGATATTTTTGCTAACTGAACCTGCTACACATCTATTAATTGGCAATACCATTATAATCATGTTAGTATGCTGACTTTAGCAGAGCTTAAGCCATACTTAAGTGCTTAAGTATGGCATCACAGAGTGTTGAATGTAGCAGTAGACTCAGTAGAAGATGAAGCAAACATTACCATGTCTTAAAAGAGCTGGTTAAACCACAGTCAAATAAAGCAAAACCCAAAATGAAGCATGCAAATGTTCCAAAGAGGAAAGAGCTCATCAGGTCTTAACAGGTTAACAAATAACACAAGCAATGTTTAAAATAAGTTTAGTGTAATTGTGGCTTTAGTGTTGTCACCCTTTGATATTATGTCTGGTGGTAATGGAAGAAACTCCTATGAAAATGGGGTAAGAGGCCAACATTCTTTGTGACAAAACTGTTGCATAGGTAACTACTGATAAAGAGCTTATCCTCTGCTGTTTGGTACATCCAGTCCCATGATTGTGAGGCACAGAGTGGAATAATAAATCTCAAGATTCGGACATGTACTTTGGTTATTGGCCCCAAAGGGACAATCTGGTGAGAAGTAATAAATACTGAAGTTAAACATTTGCACCTAATCATTCATTATCTCCAAAGGAAAATTGACAAATTTCTTTGAAGTACCAGGTTCTTGGTTTTCTATTTCGACCTCCAAAATGTATTTGCAATATGCTGTTTGATCATATAAAGAAAAATTAAAAGTTATAACATGATCACCGTTTTACAAATGAATTAAATCCATTATAAATATTTCTTATTTCTTTCTCACGCTGTCCACAATCAATAAGGATATAAAATTAAAATAAATAAAGGAAAATATACACTTTTTATTTTGTGAATGTATTTGAACAGCCTTTGGGCACAAGAGGAACTTCCTGGGACAAAATATTCTCCCTCTTCTTTTTTTTGTAGCTTGTTTTTTCTTTTTTTAATCTCTCTCCTGTTTCTGCTTCCCTGCCAAATGCTTATCAGAATTATTCTGTGATATCCAGTGGATCCTGTTACCTCTAGATTCCTGCCTATGAGCCTGCCTTGTTCCTGGATTTCTCTTCTTGCCTTGCCTCTGTCTGCCCGGATTTTGACCCCTCCTTGGAGCTACCATGGATTTCTGCATGGTACCCCCCAACAGCAATTCAGGAACCTGCTGCCACCTCCTGTCAGACTGGACTTTCCCTGAACTCCCCCATCACAATAAAATCACTTCTTTTGACCTACATAATCTGGATAGTGTGTGGCTGATTTGTCCTCAGGAATACCTCATTACAGTTTTTATAACAGCTTACTAAGTGAAAGCTGTCGGGACTGGAAAGGGAGTGTTTTTTAAAAAATAGGCTTATAAAAAGTTTTTCAAGCAGAGGAGTAGATCCTGAAGAAAAGGGGTAGTATCAGTGACTCAGTAAATCAAACATTTTGGCAGTCTTTCATAAGAAATGTGCTTAAATATTTGTTCCAGTACTTTAATGCCAGAACACTGGAATTGATGGAAACACAAAGACTCTTGATGCAACAGGGCAGCTGTGTTGACTTTCTCTTAAACGTAGAGGAGAGACAGATTTTCTGCCTGATGGACTGTCATAGATGTCATAGTGACAATCACTCCCTAATCTGATCAAAGCAACATGCTTTTTCCAGTCAATCCAATGTGAGCAGATACACTTAAGATACAACAGCCAATGACATTGTGCTCAACAACTCATTAATGTGAGTCAGGTGGGTTGAACCAGGGATACATTGAAAACCTGCAGGGCTGCAGCCCGAGCTGAATTGCCCTGCCATAACAGTTTGACTAATCTCCTCCTAGATGTTTCTGCCTTCTCAATATATGACACACTCATATTTTTCCAAATGATGGCAAACTTAGCTATTACTAGTAAGAACACACACATAATGTTTTTCATGGATCTGTTAAGAGTCCACTAAGGCCTACAGTATGTTAGACTGGCATAGAAATGTTCTGTTCTGCCGATTTTTGAAGTTTTATTGTCTAATAAAGTACAACTAACACCATCCTCCCTGTCCCATTATACTATAATGTAGGTATTATATTCTACAGTGGAAAGCAAAAGTGGAACTTTCCTCTGCATTATATCCATCATCATCTCTGTTCATCTTAAAACCCCCAGTTAAGATAAAAATGTTTAGACAGGTCCCTGGACAGGTCGCCAGTCCTGAGTCCAGTATGTCTAAATTAAAAATGAACACAAGTGAATGGTTGTTTTTTTTTAAACTGGATTAAATATTGTTTGAAAACTTCATCTGATTGGGCTTTTTATATAGGCGGGGTACGCCCTGAACAGGATGCCAGTCCATCACAGGGCCATTCAGACTCAACTAAAAACAAATATTTTTTCTAAACCTCATTATTTTTCAGAATAATTTGATTAACTAAAGTGTTGATCAAAAACCAATCCTTAAAATGTATTCAACTGAACTGCTTAAAAAACTGTTCAGCTATTTTTTTTTGCTGGTGCATCCAAATTAAAAAGTTTTCCTCATCAGTCCAAATAATGTTAAAAGTTCATCTGAAGCCCTGTATACGTATATGTAGGATGGAGAGAAGTTTAAAACTTCAACAATATTGTTAATCAATATTTCACTGACAGATGATCAATACAGTACTTATTAGTATTAAAGTAAGTTAAATACATAATGGGTAGGGAATATTATAGTTAAAGGGAACAATAACACTAGCTGTTAGTCGGGAGTAGATGTGGTTAATTTGAACTTATTTAACACAACAGATACTTCTGTTATTGCTGCAGTGTAAGAAACTTCCCTGTATAAAGCTCTGGTTACCCTGCTGTAGCTGCATGCATCTAGTTTATCATAATACAGTAAAATAAAAATGACACTGAATGTAGATTTTACAGTATTTTGATAGGTCACATGACAAATAACACCCACTTAAAAAAGTTTTAAAGAAATACACAATGAAAACCATGAATTATAATAAAATCCTGTAATACTCAGAAGGATTCAGGATAATTCTGATGCCATCATGTTATGGCTGACATCAGGCTAAAGGATTCTGCATGAAGCATAATCAATAATATAAGCTGAGATAGCAGCATTAGTCTTTAACTAACAAGTTTACCCATTTTTTTGGCTTGTTTTTATCCCACATCTTGGTTGCCTGTCTCTGTATGAATGCTTGACTGACGTGGCAACCGTCGCCCAGTACGGAGGTGGCATCAGTTTGTGGCTGTAATTGGTCCAACACTGCCCAGCCCAAAATCACTGTCCATAGACTGGACAAGTGCCCGGTATGCCTGATGGCCAGTCCAGCCATGGTGGAAGAACAAAAAGCCATCTACTCCCTTAATTGACAGTTTGATTAGTCATAGGATTTACACTAACTTTTTCTGTATCGTGTGAATGTCTAGTTATTTAGTCAACCAGTTACCAGAATAAAAAAAGATGAACTAATAAATCAATATGCTAAGCAACTAATTGTTTGCTGAGACTTTAGAAAGGATTACATAGCATACAGTACTGCTAATGAAAAGAACACCAGCATTTCAAATAATAGCAAATCTCATTATTGGTGTGCCTGTTTTGGTGTCTACAGAGTGTCATAGTTTGGTTTGTTTAGGTTCTGGTTTTATTTTAGTATTTCCTGTTTTGTTTGTCATGTTTAGTTTAGTTTTCTTGTGTTCCCGTTTATTGGTTTCACCTGGTTTCATTTAGATCATTCACTCCACCTGTGTCATTTGTTTGTCAGTGTGTGTATATATATTAGTTATTATTTAGTTGGATGTCTTGTCTCCCTTGCTGGTTTTCTTTATAATAAATATCCTCGTCTGCATCCTTCTGCTCCTGCCTGCCTTGGGTCCACACATCTCCTCCATGCTTGCTCACCCCCAGGGACCATAACACAGAGGTGTGCCTGTCTCATAGACGCAGGGCGAACACTGTAACAAGGTCAGTTAATCCTCATGGTGACATGATATAGTTTAAGTATGGATGTGCAAATGAGTGACTGAAAACAGATCACACTCATTTTACTGGTCAAAATTCTTTGTTACTGGAGCCCATACCTATTTATGACACTGAAGCCTGATACATGGGAAGCTCAACCTTTTTTTATGGTCTTGAGTTCATGAGAGTAAAGACCGGGATGGGGACACCTTCAGCTCATTCTTGACACATCAGCCGAGCAGAACTTGCTTCTTGTCGGGGTCCAAGAAATATTCAGAGATGTTCAGACATTTGAGGTGGAACAGGAAGTTGTTGCTTCTGCATTTTTACTGATGCAGGGTCAAATATTTAGCTTTAATTAACAGCTGATTAAGATGGTGAGCATGTACTGAATTGTGTACAGTGTTTTGTATAACAACACCAGAGCATACACCCCCTCCCCCCATCCCTACTCATCTACTAAATTGTAATAGGATATTGTAACTGCTTGTAGCTGTCTTTTTATGTTTTAATACTTATTGAAACTAAAAGAAAACAGCATAACTGAAACATAATGCTCTACATGATGTTGCTTTACTGCTCACAGTCTTTGTCAGAACATGCGATCGGTCTGACTCTTATTGGGTAAATTGTACAGTATTCACTTTTATTAGGTCAACTGGAGATTATATCATAACTGCCAGAAGGTGTTTAATAAGTTACAATATGCAAAAATGTCAAAGGAAAACTAACAATCGGGTATAAACGAGTCTCTGTGATGCACTTACTACTCTGATATAACTCGGTGCAGTATTTGGCACAGTTCAGTGTTATGAGCCAGTTAGTGAATTTTGCTGAGTCACTAATGTGAGTAATCAGCTTATGTTCCCATAAAGGTTTTATTTATTGCTCCATATTTACCATTTTTAGCTTTTGCTTCAAGATCTTATCTTTCAAGTTCATGCTTGAGTTTTATTTGAAGCTGAAAAACTTGTCTTAAAAGAGATTTACAGTTCTGAAGGTTTTAGGGCAAAGATGGAAACTAAGTTTCTATAAAGAAACTGCTTGCTGAGTGAAACTGTGGTGAAAGAATTGATGTTGTTTTAATGACAGAGTGGTCACGCCAAAGTAATTTATACAGACCATTAGTTTTAAAGCATGTTTGCTTTGCTTTTTATTACATAAAACTACAGGGAAGCAAAGAAGGGAGGAAGCAGGCTCATGAGAACATCAAATAAGCTCAGATGAAGTGCACAGAATTTCTGTTGGCCTGACAGAAGGATAATCCAACACCAAAAGGCATCCTGCCAGGCTCATAATTACAAATGGCCAGGTTGTGGCTCGGTTTCTGGCCATACTGTGGCTCAGTTTCTGCTTGAAGTGAAAGCCAGTTGCTTTAACTTGTTCAGCCGCATCACAAGAAAAATGTTAAAATACTAATAAAAGTGTCTTTGGCTTTGAGATAGATGTGTTTTTACCTGTTTAGCAGAAGAGATTTTTCATCAAGAAAGATGGGATGAGATAAGATGGAATCTCAATCCATAAAATAAAAATTCTGAAAAAGATCAAATACAATAAACTAAAAAATAAACGTTTAGAGAATAGCAAACAAAAAAAATCAATTCATAATTACATATTCAAGTGATATTATGAAATAAATAAGGTGGAGAATAATGTGTAAATTTAGCATGTTTTTAAGCTATAAACAAAAATGACAACTTACTAATCTTACTGGGAAAAACATAAACATGGTTTCACAGGAATAATCTATTTGCTATTTCTCACTGAATTTTTATAGTTTCATAAACTGGTTCTGTCCCATTGGGTGTTGCCCTTTATGGAACTTGCAAAAGAAAGTTTTGGCACATATATTTCTGAGATTTATGTTTTGAATATTTTATAGCTTCTATATTTACCTTATTTCTGCTTCATTTATCTGAGCATGTTGTTTCTTCACTGCCCTCTTACTATGTCTGAGGTATGAGTCGATGGTTTTTTATTGTCATTTTGATTTTGATTGTGTGGTTGCATACAAAAGGAAATGGAATTCCTTTCTCAGTCTGACTGCATTGCAATGGAAAAATTAGTAATAGAGTGTTGTGACAGTTTTGTTTAACAAATACACAATGAGAAGTTGCATGAAGTTTCCGAGACAAGTCTTTCATTCTGAGTAGAAGGCACAAAGTAGTGATTAAACAAAAAAGACTGGCTGCTTTTTATGTGACACGCTATCAACACGGCAGAAAGATAGGAATCTAAACGTCTAGCTAGGCTGTATGTGGACACGTGGTGCAACGACAGAACCCAGACTGAGAGGAGTATTCTTCAAGGAGACATGTAAAGATAACTAAGTAAATATCAAAATCCCACGAAAATAGTAAACAATAGTAGAATATCCATCCATCCATCCATTTTCTACCGCTTTCCCCTGAACAGGGTCGCAGAATAAACTAATAAACAAAAATAAAATCAACAACAAAAGGAGCATCCTCTCCAGGGTATTTAAACAGGAGTGGGGCACCAATAATTTACAAACTATTTTCCAGATAAGTAGTGTCTGAACAACGATGTCTATGTCACTAAAGAAATAATTCACAGATTTCACAGAATTCACAGAACAGATCACAGACGCTCACACTACACTCATGTGGTGCCACAGTTCAATGCCACGTTGGAGGTTGCAGCTGTATAATAACAACCACATCTGCACATCCTTCCAGAAACAATTTACACATTGGTTGTAAGTTAGTTGTCTAATGTAGAAAGTTCAATCATAACCCCTGAATTCCACTACGTTAACATAATATAAAGCAAAAACAGAGAAAAGGTAGTTTTAAGCAACATCTTTTTATATTTTTGGCTCCAAAATGGCATAAACGATTGAAATCATGTATTTAATAGAAAACAGCAAACAATGTAAACAGAGTGTTAAAACAATGTTAAAAACAACCATTTAAAGTTACCAATAGATAAAAAAAATGGAAGCAGTTTATCTTTTTTGATTGATTGATTTGAATTGTTAACAGTTTATTTAACTTTTAGGTGCTTCGTGACTTTCCTACTTCTACTGTATTGAAAATTATGTGATCTATGAGCTTAAATAACTCAAATTACTTTCTAATTTATGTCAAATAAGCTTTCCGTGGAATACCTGGGACTGCTAAAGTGATGATGTTTGGAAGAACGGAGGGGATGGATATTAGCAGAATGACATTTGTGAAGTAAATTTTCATTTTCTACCACGATTTATCTTAAAAAAACCCAGCAGTTTCCACTGAAAATAGAGGTTAAATTGGTTTTATTTTGTATCAATGCTTATGATATCCGGCCCCTATGGCCTAAAGTGTATCATATTTTATTCATGCAGTCTCTGAGATATTTTGCATCGCTTTATAGTAGAAACTTTACTCAAACTTTGTTGTTCGTCATATGATACTGGTCTCCTGCACCTTGGTAAATATTACAATGCAGAAGAATTACAATATATTAATTTTACCAGAGGTAAAAAATGGTAAATATACCTAAATAAATAAATAAATTGGTTTAATTTTCAGATGTTTCTGCCCAGTTCTTCTTAGGTCAGGCGTTAAGGGGTTAATGACTTACCTGACGGCACATTATGGCCCCACTGACCTATACGAATGGGCTGATAACCAACAGATAATGCTCATTTAATTATGTGATAACATTCATTTTAGTAGTGCAAGTTCCATGTAAATCTGTTCGGTTACTCAACTCGATCATACAATAAACTAATACCTAACTAGATATTTTGCTGTTCTTACAGAACAGCAGGGTGAATGCTTGCTTGCATGCTGAAAACGGTCGAACTGCAAT
>JBAMHV010000009.1:12826859-12837939 GCA_037177535.1 Pseudomugil gertrudae | reverse complement strand
CTTGAGTGCAAGCATTCACCCAATAATAAAAACAGGAACACTAAGGGTGAATGCTTGAGTGCAAGCATTCACCCAATCAGTAAGCGTGTGTCACTATAGGACTCTGATCATTCATCAGTCTTTTGACGCATCAGGAGTGGGAATCTGCTGGCAGTGTGGAGGCTGAAAGATGAGAACTGGAGGAAGAGCATATTACAGTCCTGTTAGATGCCACCGATTAGTCAGGAGTTTATTAGTTTGAAATCCTGAACAACCAGAGCAGGCGGGAACTGAGGTACTCATACATGTAACAGCAACTGACCTCATTCAGACTGCGAAGAGTTTTGTTGCCATGTTTTTTCCTCCAGCAGCTTTGCTGTTCACACAATTACACTTGAAACCTGCTGGTTTAGATGGATTCTGTTCTGTAAACACTCTTCCTGCCAAGCCATCGCCATTTGATTTGGTTTTTGATAATACAGAGCAATTCAATGTCATAATAACTGTGATCTATAAATTTAGGTCAATATCAATATTCTCTGTGTTTAACTAGTGTAATATAAATAGTAATAAGTTATTTGTTATTGTCTGATGCTCATGTAACAAATATAATTCCAGATTAATTACACGACTCCTCGCCAGACGTTACAAAATGACTTTGTAGCCAGAGCTTTCAAAGAAACTTTAGAGAAGAAATTAAGAGAAGAAATTAAGAGAAGATTATTGCTTTCTTTTCACACCTTTTTAAGCTCTTGAAAATCAATGCAGCGAGTTAAATACTTGCCTTGAAAATGTGAAATTGTATTTATTGGTTTATATTATTGTGCATATTTTAATCAGTGGACTGCACAGCCTCATTAATTTAGTTATCCGACAATAGTTATACAAACCTATGTCTTAATTATGCCAAAAATGTGTTCCCACTTCTCGGCCTAAATTATGAATTAGGTGCCTTTAGATGCCTCTGGCCATGCAGCCAACTTTGTTCCAGCAGGGGCTCTGCAAATTAAAAAGTTACAAAGTTTGTTGCTCACAGTCATTATTGGCTGAGGAGATCTGGTCTGAATTCCCCAATTATAAGAATTTGATGTTCTTTTGTAGATGTGTTCATCTCAAGAATGTGGATTTCATAAAGGAATGAAATGCAGCCTGTCTGCATGCATATGTATTTGGACTTACATGGGATTATACTGAGAAGTACTGAGACTTTAACGCATGAACACATATTCACACACTTCAGTGCTTAAATTGCTTGTTTCAGTCCTGAGACATTTTCAAATCTGCTTGAGTTATTCCCACCAACAGCAGGGTTTTAGGCAGCCACGTGGCATAACTCTGCACAGTATGTCTCCACGTAGATGACTACAACATTCCCACACTCATCCTCCAACACCTCTCCTCACTAACAAGACGCAATAAATGTAGAGAGGTCCATAAAAGATTTACTAGCAAGCTGAGGTGGTTTTCCTCAGAAGCTGAGTCAAGGCTGGTGGTTGGAGTTAAGATGGAGGGAGGGAATTCCAGGGAGAATCCCTGAGTGTCTGAAGTGTGATTTTGTATTCATAGAAGATATTTAGTATTCCACTGCTCAGCAATGAATCGTCTCACAGAGGCTTTCACCTCTATCAGACCTAGAATCCTGCTGATTACATCTCAATAGTTTGATGGCTGATGGAAGGAGACACTTGCCCTCTCTGAAACACCAGCCAATTACAACTTCTAACTTGATGGAGAGAAACTTTTAAGAGGTCATTACACAGAAGGTAACACATGCAGGCATGCAATGAAGAGTTTAAAATAAAACATGTTGAGAAATCTGACTTCTGAACTGTAAAGCCTACATTTAACGGTCATATCTCAGCATTGTTTCAACATCCAGATGCATCAAAAGACAAAGTTTGAGGTTAACATTTTAAAATAGTTTATGAATCTTTTACATGTTTTAAATAAAGCATGTTCTTTATTGTTTTTTCAACAATATGAAACAACCCTGAGGAGCTGCACTGCAATAGATACTGCCAAAGTAATTATGTTTGACACCACATTTCTAATTTCTGTTCCAAGTTTTCATGTGTTTGTTTGTATTGACGTTTTAAAATGTGCTCTTTGTTCCCTGAAAAAGGTGTGAAACACTCGACTCACACCTGTGTGGACTTGTTAGCTGTCAGGTTTCAGCTTTTATCATTACACTTCCTCTAAGATGGCAGGGAAATTAAAACTGGTTTTCATGACAAACCGCAGAGAAACTTTATATCATGTGAATACACAGGACAAAAACAACATCTCCTAAATGTGAAATTTTTACACTGCAGCACTAAACACTCCCTCCCCTGCAGCGTTTTAGACGTGTGTGCATCAGAGTCATGTTGCTTTTGACCCTCAGTACTGCCAGGAAACCTGACATCTATCTGGCTTGGTCACCAAATATAATTAGCTTAAGTTGCCTTGCAACCATAGCTATTTATCTGCTGCACGGAGACTTTCACCAGTAAGGAATGCGTCTCAGGAATGCTGAAAGCTTCTCTTTTTATAATTCAACATGGCTCATTTGTTGAGAATCACAGACATATCAGTAACTGATAGGTGACAGTGTTGTGTGTATGAATGAGGGGATCTCACATTAGAGTCCAAATGTTGCAGATTTTTATTGTGTGTGTGTGTTTTATTTGCATAGATAGAAGCATTCCAATTGCATTAACCATCGCTGTGTAAATACACTCTGATATCTGTGCAGCCTTCTGGTACAAAGTTTCTTGCGCGTGCTGTGCAACTTACACACGAATAAAGGGCACCTGAAGAATTTGCGTGGCGGGCCAAGGTGGGACGGTTCTGCCTCGTGAGCGCACAGCGTGCGCGCTCTCTCCACACCACTGACACTTCAATTAATTCTGCTGCTCCACGAGACCGACATGCGTTATGGAACGCGCACGAGCAGGGAAGAAAAGCTCCGAATATGCACGCCGATAACCATCAAATGACACCACCCACGTGCTGTAATATTTAACTCGTCTGGATCTGGAATTGCGTGTGGCGCACCGGAGCGGCTTGTTAACAAGCGCAACTAACAGTTCGTGTGTTTGCACCCTGCAGTCTGTGGCTGGAAAATGAGGTGGGGAAGCATCATTTTATCCGTCGCTGTCTGCTCTTTTACCGCTTATTACATTTACGAGCCAATTCCTGATGAGATAGAGGAAAGATGGAAACTCATACTGACCAACTCTTTCTTCAGAACTCTCAGTCACCTGGTAAGAAAAAGAAATAATATTAATATTAAAATTAAAAAGCAAATAAAAAAGTTTTCTTGTCATAATTGAATTACAGATCTGCAGATGTTGATATTTCCCTTAAAACAAACCTTTATCACTTTTTTCATTGTAAGCTTTTTCATTGATTATTACTGATGCTTTACTGTATGGTCTGACAATTTAGTTATATATTATAATTACAAAAACATGCAAGACTCAACTGTCTTTGCTTGTCTCTTCACAGTAAAAAACGTTAAACTTAAATGAAAAAATCTTTTTTGCTGATGTAGATATACATGCTGGCAGATTATGTCAGAAGCTAATCCATGTATTGTATAGTCCTTCTCACCTGTTCTAATAATAGATCCTATTAGGAAAGTTTATGAGGTTAGACGCCTGTGGTTTACTGTCCATTATAGTACAGCTAGTACAGCTTACTACAGGTTTAATATGGTTGAAGCATCACATGATATTTAACTGCAACAGAGTTAGGATTGTATTTGTTCTGCGGCACCTTTGCTCACAGCAGGTCAACGTGTATTTTTCTATACGTTAAGCTGTTTGCAGCCCAGTAAATACATGAAAACATTTAACTTAACAGAAAAAGCTTCTTTTATATAGTATGGTGAATATAGAGTCAGTAAATTTGCTTTCTACTGTAAGACTCAGCCAGTGTTATGTGGACATGATTAGATTATGTTAAAATTGTCTTTGTTGTTTTGATTTTGTTCCATTTAGTTGAGTTTTTTCCCTAAATGTGTTCTAGTTCAAACAAGGTGACCATCCTTGGTGATTTAGACGTTGACAGAAAGGGCCATGTCTTATTATAAGTCAAACATTCAACATGTTTTCATGTTAGATTCAGGATGTTTGCATTGGAGTTTACTTTGACCTTTTCTTGTTTTTGGTCCAACAAGTAATCAGATTGCTTTTGTTGAAATTACAAGCACAGCCCTCTTTCCTATTTCATACCCATTGAAGCACCTCATTTTCCATATAGTATGGTGACCTTGGACTAGAGGACAGCTTTATCAATTTGTTTGGGTTGCGGTAAATGAACATCAGCTGAGCTGCGCTGTCATGCCTTCATATCTTTTAGTACGGACTACTCAGAATAAACATCCTTAAGGGACTGTTGACATTCTTTCAGGCAAGGTTCATGTGACTATTACTTTTTCCTCTCCTCAAACATACAGTAGTATTGCGTCCGAAACCTCGCTGTTTGAAATATCACATGTTTATCATGTTGTGCAAGGTGGCTGAAAAGAAGACAGGCTGTACTGCAGTGGAATTGTAAAAGCAAATTTAATGCTTTTTTTAGTTTTATCATGAAAAAGTCTGTTTTTACAACTTGGGTTGTCTCTTTTTTGCTTTTAAGGCAGACCTGAGTGAATTACTGGGGCTAAAGGACTACATGGGGGTAATGTATGCCATTACTCTGTTGGAAAGGATTGCGCCTGTGTCTGATGAGCATGTCAAAGTGGCAGAAGAAAAATTTGATGGAGTAGAGGTGGTAGTGTACCAGCCAAAACACCAGACTGGTGACCACGAACTGAGGAGAGCCCTCATCTACCTGCATGGTGGAGGATGGTGTCTGGGGAGTTCTCGTAAGTTGATGTAAACCTATCCTCTTATTTATCACACTAAATTAAAGCCCTGATTGTTTATCATTCTTATCATTAAATATACTCTCTTTTTAGTCCTTAAATCCATGTGTTTAGCCCTTAAATCCATGTGTTTAGTCCTTAAATTCATGTTTTTGGCCCTTAAATCCATGTTTTTAGCCCTTAAATCCATGATTTCAGTCCTTAAATCCATGTTTTTAGTCCTTAAATCTATGTTTTTAGTCCTTAAATTCATGTTTTTAGTCCTTAAATCCATGTTTTTAGTCCTTAAACCCACGTTTTTAGCCCTTAAATCCATGTTTTTAGTCCCTAAATTCATGTTTTTAGTCCTTAAATTCACGTTTTTAGCCCTTAAATCCATGTGTTTAGTCCTTAAATTCATGTTTTTAGCCCTTAAATCCATGTGTTTAGTCCTTAAATTCATGTTTAGTCCTTAAATCCATGTTTTTAGCCCTTAAATCCATGTTTTTTTCCTTAAATCCACATTTTTTTAGCCCTTAAATCCAAGTTTTTAGTCCTTAAATCCACGTTTTTAGCCCTTAAATCCATGTTTTTAGTCTTTAAATCCACTTTTTTAGCCCTTAAATCCAAGTTTTAGTCCTTAAATCCTCGTTTTTAGCCCTTAAATCCATGTTTTTAGTCTTTAAATCCACATATTGAATGATATGATAGTTGACTGCGCTGCTCCATATCAGCTTCAACTGACATGCTATTATTACAGACTCAAAAATGATAGACAAACAATCAAACATGAGTCATATAGCTTTCAGTTTCCTGAGGAAATAACACGCCTTCTGCTGGAGCAATGGGACTCTCACAGGGTGGTAACTATTGCTAATCCAAAACGTTAAGTAATGACAAGCAGTTTGACATGTTTCATGCTGTTCTTGCAATCTGTTGAATGGGTGTAACAATCACAGAGGAAGTAATGTGAGGCAGGTTGATCCCTCTCTGTGTTGTTGTTCATTTATTTAAGGTCCTCTTTGCAAATGATAGATCCATTAGTGTGATTTTTGTGCTGCATTAAAATCACTGGCAAAATCTTTGTTTTTCTTCTCTTTTTCCATACAGGGATGAGTCCGTATGATCTCTTGGCCAGGAAAGTTGTTACTGAACTAGATGCTGTAGTTATTTCTGTGGAGTGAGTATATCTTAGTTTTATTATTAGTTATGTCCAGTTTTTACACATAATGTTTACCTGCTGTGTAAAAAGAAAAACAAACTTACACAAGTAAGAGATTTTAAGTATTGCAATAGTGGACTTGAAAAACTTACTATTGAGTTTATCTTGTTAAGTTTATTATTTGCTTCCACTGTCATGCAAGTGTCTTTACATTTAGATGCTACACTGGATTAGTGATGCAGTAGAGTGAAGCATTTACATTTAGGACTTGTCAGGTTTCTTACTGTCCAATAAATACTGTCTGGCTCTGCCTCATGTCAATACTGGAACTTATCCCACGGCTGTCTTGTCCTGTAATGCACTACTCCCAGTTATTTGCAACATTAGTTTGGAAGATAAGAATTTGGTTGTCAAAATAGGTTTTACTGTCAATAATGTGATTGTGCTTGTTTGACATGCAGTGTTGTAGAGTTGGGAGTAGAGTGCCTGTGGTTTGGGATGTTTGTGGTATTACCTTATCTGGCTAATCTGAATTCCAGTCTCCTTTTTTCATGAGGCTCAGGCATGTGTAACAATCACAGAGAAAACATTTGTGGAAATGACACCAACAGGATATCTGTGAATGAAACTATGAATTTTAAGTGAGTGGAAGAACATAGTTAAAGGGTTGAAACAAATTCAATCATTTTAAGTGATATTTATTGTCAAGGGTATTTATAGTGGTGTATATTTCTATTTTTTGCATCTTAAATCTGTTCAAAAAGAGAAATAAAGCTGACATTACATTTGAAGTAAAAAATAACAACTTTCACCACGTTGTTGGCTTTATGTAGTTTGGCTGATAAGTAATTGTACCATGCTAACAATGACCATTCAACTTGATAAAAAAAACTCAAACAACTTTATTTACATTTTGGATTAATACACATAACTGAGAAGATAATTTTGCTTAGTTGGACAAAACATTCAGTCATGTACATGACCTTAACCCATAGCCAACCATAGTTATCAGTTCAACCTTACCTGGTCACCAGTTTTGTCCTTAAAGTTTAAAGTTGTTTAATATTCTGGGCTTATTCTGCATACCTGACTTGCAGAGTTAATGTTTGTATAAGCATCAGTTTTTTTAATAAGGACAATTTCTTCTTTCCAGGTACCGCCTTGCCCCTGCTCACCACTTTCCTGTCCCATATGAGGATGTGTACCGTGTGGTCAAACACTTCCTCCAGAAGGGGGTGCTGGCCCAGTACTCTGTGGACCCAGACCGTGTTGCTGTGTCAGGCGATAGTGCTGGAGGGAACCTTGCAGCTGCAGTTTCCCAGCAGGTATTGCATTTATTTTGACTTTACAGACTCAACTCTTTCTCTGGTTCACCTGTGAGAACATTTTTAGGTCAGTTCATTAGACAAGGTTAATAAATATGTATTTGAAAGATAACTTTCCCTAAAACCCACGAACATGTGATGTTTTTGTTTTGGAATAAAGACCAGCATTGTACAGAATTATTAACAATATACTTCATATATATGATCTTTTAGGTATTGGAGTAGCGTTGCTTGACGTCATTTATCTCTTATGAAGGATATTTGTCTTGACATTGCCTGGAGGACAAATAATAGTCTTTGAGCAATAATCTGTTTGAGTCCGAGGTTAAATACGTTCTCCATAACGTGCTAAACAGATACTCCAGAGGTGAAAGAAAATACCACACTGGAAGTAGCAGAAGAGCTGCAAAGCCTTTTCCAAGTACAACATATTTCAGAATAAGGAAAAGTTTTTTGAGCAGTTGAAGTTTTAGACTTCTCAAAACTAAATTAATGAAGGAAATAGTGCAAATATTACACCATCCTGGAAACGTTGGTGGATCCCAGTCTACTTCTTCATAATGCTGACAGAGCTTTTTTTACTGTATCACAAATACATTGCAAGAAGACTGTTAATTCTGCAGAGAGGGAGAAATAGGAATGCAGAAAAGGCCTAAAATAAACTGTAGTATCATCTCAGGCTTAAATATGTGTTTGTTACAGTTTGTAACAATTTGCATGGTTTGCATTGCAATGAGGCCAAAAACATGACATAACTTTAAAGATTGTTCAGAAACTAAATAGAAGCATGCTTTGAAAAGGTAATTTTTTTAGTATACTTGAAAATTGCTTGAGAAAAAAAAGTTGTTAGTTTTGTATTTCCATTAAACTAGCTAATATTTGAAATCATACATGACCAATGGAGGTTCATGGAAGAGACTAATAAATTCTGAGAACCAATATGGACAATAAGCACGTAAATAGATACAATATAGACTGATGCCATAATCCAATGTCTGGAGGTAATTATTTTAAGATTAACTATAATGTAGCTTTATTTCCATTTCACAACAATGCATTCTCAGGGCACTTTACAGACACCTCAATATGAGTGAGTTCATAATCAATAGGCTAGTGAAGGAAACCGACAGATTGCTTTGAATCTTGACTTTGAGCCAACACCCATCCTGAGCATGCATGAGGCGACGGTGGGAAGGAAAACTCTCTTTTAACAGGATGGATAAGCTCTGCTAAAACACGGCTCCAGGAGGGCAACCATCTGTCTCCACTGGTTAAGGTGAAGAGGACTAACATGCACTGCAACTTTTATCCAGGAAAACCTCCAGACAAAGATGAAGTGTTTTAACTTGTTCACTGCCAGGAACATCTTTCAACATTTTTTGTGCTTATACATGTTCTGCATACAGAAGGTCGATGTGGCTGGGTCTGTGTGTCAGACACGTACATGATACACCAAACACATGGTCGATGTTCTTCAAATGTGGATCCCAAAGATGCCCTGACGCTACAAAACCCATCCATCCATCCATCCATTTTCCACCGCTTGATCCCAGAGCGGGGTCGCGGGGGGGCTGGAGCCAATCCCGGCTGTTAACGGGCGAGAGTCGGGGTACACCCTGGACAGGTCGCCAGTCCATCCAGGGCCGCTACAAAACCCTGTACTATAAAATTTATTAAAAAGGAAGGTCTTAGGCTTGATTTGGTATAGAGGGTGTCTGCCTCTCAAAGTCACAGTGCGAGCAGGTTTCATGAGAGAAAGGCCTGATAGACAATTCCTTCTTTCGTACTCTTAGGAAGTCTAGTAATCAGAAGTAAACCATCTGGGAACGAATTGTTCTGTTTGTAATATATAGAACTGAGGTCTTTTATATACAAAGGAGCTTGGTCATGGAGAAGTTTATACGTTGATGAGATAAATTTTAAACACTAATCTTAAATTTAACAGGAAGCCAATAAAGTGAGGTTAAAACTGGAGAAATAACTCGGAAAACCTCACCAGGGAGGCGTCCAGGAGGCATCCTGACCAGATGTCCGAGCCACCTAGTATTAATCAATATAATTTTTTGGGTTATGTAACACGGGCACTTCACATTATCTTACATTACAGTAAACGGTCAACTGTTTCTTTGGTACTTTTCCAGGATATGGGTTCCAACCACACAGCTGTTCAGTTTCACAGCCTGTCCTGAGTCAGGAGGTGCTGTGCAGGGTCTCTAACCTGTGAGATGAGATCTGCATCTTTTTGAAGGAAGAAGAAACTGAGCTTGGTTACGTGTGTAACTTTAACAACTTCCCCAAGAAACTAGTATACCTCACTGACATATAGACACTGTGTGTGTCTATGTGGCAGAAGATGAAAACATGGACTGATTTCAGAACCTGAAATTTTTCATTAATGACAACAAGCTCCAGAACACAATGATCTGGTGCATTAAACAGAAACAGCGAAGGATTCCAAACAATCTGACTGGATCTGTGACGTGTGGCCTTAATCATGACAAAATGCAGATCAAAGCTGGACATTAAAAATGAACTCAGAGGCCACATCACCACTGAAACCCAGATATGAGCAGATCTGCAGGAGAAAGCAGGACCAGTCTCTGAAAAGACACGAGGATTAAAGTTGTCACTTTTGCACAACAAATCTTCGTGTTTTGTTTCAAGAAGTTCATATTTTGAAACACATTTAGTCTGAAGAGACATTTCTGATCATTAATTCCACAAGAATGTTGAATAAAAAAGAGAAACTGGTTACGCTGAACATAACTACACTGTTTAGGTGCCTGAACTTACATTGACAGCAAACAATACTGTTCTAGATAAGAAAAAGGGAAACTTGTTACGATTTAAATAAATATTTTATAAAGGTGGTTTGTTGCTTTGTTGTTAAGAGCTTGTTTACATAAAAATATATGTTAAAGAAAAAGAAATGTTTTACTTCTATGTTCACTATTTGGTTGTAACTGGTGTTGTGTTGTGCTTTATAAATAACGCTGAGTTGTAGTTCGGCTTAAAAGTGCAATGTGTCATTTATTACACCTTCAAAATAGGTCGAGTTGTGAAGAAAACTGCAATAAAGTTCTGAAATATGTGAGCACTTGGTTGGAGGGTGCATAAATGTGTGTGAGTGGGCATGGGGGGTGGGGGGGTGGCAAAGTGTTTGTAATAAATCAAATAAGGGCCCATTAAAAAAGTTTGGGAACAACTGCTGTAAATGTACAACTGTATGTATGACATGCTGTTGTTATTTATTTATTTATTTATTCCCTTTTACTGACCACTGAGCTCCTCTCCTGTTGTCTTAAGGATTTTATACGATTTTATACGAACTGAATGTTTTGTGTTGTCTGTGCCTGCTCAAACTAATTGCCCCTTGTGGGATGAATAAAGTTGTCTTAGTCTAAGTCTAAGTCTAAGTTAGCCAAATGCTTATTTTGCATCTGTAGGAATTTTTGTGGATACAATTTTAAAAACCACCAACACAACAAAATAAACAAGATAAACAATATAGCAAGATAAACACATATCCAAATATATGTATTATTTAGGCTTCTTCACAGTTTACTGATGAGACAAATAGGTTAATAGGGAACATAGTACATGGATCACATCCATGATAATTACATTAGATCCAGCCAATCCTTCCTTACCTCCACCAATAAGTGTGAACTTTGACTCGATCACACTGGCGCCTACGTCTGTTGCTCGGAATCTTGGTGTCATGATGGACGACCAGTTAAACTTTAAAGTCCACGTTGCCTCAGTTGCCCGTACTTGCCGTTT
>JBAMHV010000009.1:12798951-12818565 GCA_037177535.1 Pseudomugil gertrudae | reverse complement strand
GTCTTTAGCTGAGTTCCAGAGTCTGATGGCAGAGGGGAAAAAACTGTTCTTATGGCAGGAGGTTTTGGTCTTGATGGCCCGCAGCCTCCGGCCAGAGGGGAGAGGTTCAAACAGTCGGTGTCCAGGGTGGGAGGGGTCGGCTACTATTAAAGAAATTCCTTTCATTTTGATTTTTTTAGGCAAATACTTCAAAGATGAAGTGGGGAAAATAATGTAAAAATAAAACATTAAAACACAGCAACAATATGGAGAACTCCTGTCAAAAAATTACTTTCTTTTTACTCAAACTCAACTTATATTTCATAATCGTGACTTTCCTAACCAACCACAGTTACTGCAACGTCCCCGTTGTTCTGTTGAGAAATATCCTGAACACTTTATCTGAAAACTTTTAATATGATGTTTAAACACAGAGCCAAACAAAACCAATGAAAAAAAATAGATTTTTCTAATATATTCACATTTTCAGCTGCAATTGAACACTCAGTTATGAGTTTATACATATTTTATTACATTAGAAAACAACTTTAAAATGCACAAGTTTTTCCAAAATACTATCAGTAATAATCCCTGCTTCTTCATCCAAGATCCAAATAATTCTCAATGACACTGAGTGCAAAGAACAAAGAATAAAATGCATGAGAATAACAAAATGCTTCATAGACATTAAACTGATATCTTTGAATGATACTTTTCAGAGCAGAACCTAACTGATCAAAGATATTTTCATTATTTAAAAGTACAAAGTTAAACAGTTCCCATTTTAGGTTTAGGCTGGTCTTCTCAGCTCTGTTTTTCCTGCTATCTTTCTAAACTTAGAGATGAGGAGTTCTCTGAACTTATCACCCACGAGGAAGTAGAAAATAGGATTGATGACACTGTGCAGGAAGGCCAGTGGCCGAGTTATGATGTAAATGGATTTTATGTGCATCGTTGTACATTGAAGCAGGTTTGTCCAGGGCTGCTGCGATGCTATGCTGACATTTCTCAGCACATGGTAGGGTGTGTAAAGGACCAGAAACATGACAGCAGCCAATGCAGCAAACCTCAGAGGTCGCTTATATGATGTCCTGCCATGTAAAGCTCTTTCTTGCATATGGAGCAGATGTGCAATTTGGTAGGAAAAAATGCAATGTCCAAGCAGAGGGAGAAGGTAACCGGTCACAGTTAATCCTATGCTGTAGCCCAATGGATCCACATCTCCTTTAAGGCTTGCAAAATCATTGCATTGGCTTCCATTTTGTCTCTGTAAGTCCTGAGTCATCAGTAGTACCATTGGAGCAATTTCTGCAAATACAACCAGCCAGCTCAGCCCTGTCACAATCAAGGCTGTTCTTGGCCTCAGCAAGTAGTGGTTCCTTGTAGGATGCTTTATGAGCAGGAAGCGGTCCATGCTGACCCATGCCATAAAGAGGATGGAAGAGTAAAGATTGACATGCAGGACATAGCGGTTGAAAATGCAAGCATAAGGAAGAGTTTCTTTGAGGTCATTTGCATAGAGGTAGGCTAGGCGTGGCAGCGTGCAGAGGAAAATAAGGTCTGAGACTGCCAAGTTAAAAAGGTAAATGTTGCAGCTCTGCCACTCCTGCAGACAAAAAATGTAACCAAGTACAACCAAAAGGTTGCCTGGGAAACCAATGCAGAACTCGAGTCCGTAAAAAGGAGCCAGATAATATCTTTCCAGCACTTTGTCGATCACTGTGCAATTCAGCACCTGTCATGAATTAGAGTGGAGAAAACATAAGAGAATATAGAACAGAGGAAAGGGAAGCAGTGGGATTAAAGTGTCAGGGAAAAAGAGACAAACAGGTTATAAATTATTTATATTTAAACACAGCCTTGTGACCTTGAATCGACACTTTCACAGAAATTCCAGTAACAGATTAAGAACTCACGCAAATTCACTCAGTTTAATAACAATGAAGTAAAAATCATCTTTATTTGTTCACATATCTGTTTGTAACAAGTATGAATGAGGCTAAAACTTACCATTGTGTGATTCTTATAGTTTCTGGTTGCCAGAACACGAGTAGAACCACGAGCTGGCGCAGCCACTATTTGTGCACTGGAAACAGTAAACAAGTGTGCTGAGGGTAATCATGCGTCTGATATGACATCCTGTAGTTTTCCCTTTATGATTCTAGCTTAGTGCTATTTGGTTTGCAGCCAGGGTATATAAAAGATGTATGTAAAAAATACTACGTTTATTGATGTCTTTATTTGTATATTTAAAACAATACCAAACTTATTTAGGTGCTTAACTCCACTTTAATCTGATATTTTATGTAACATTTTTATGTAAAACAAACTTCTTGTCATTTGAGCTTAGAAAATGGTGAATATTTATAAAAACATATCAGGTTTAAGTTGTTATTTCAAGACAGACTCTTCTTTCTTTTATTATTTCATTGTTTTATTCTGTTTCATTGTTGAATAAGCTGATGCAGGATGGAGTGTTTATAACAAACCTATTTGATCTTCCCAAAAGTCCAGCTGACCTTTTGAAAACTGTTTCTACTAAAATCTTAAGCTGATCTGCAAAATGAGTTCTTACCCTGATAGAGGCAAATCTGATTTAAAAGCTTTGATGCTTCTGATGCTTCAACAGTACATTTTAAATGATGGACTTTGTACAAACACAACCTGTTAAAATCTTTCAGTGATATTAAACATTCATCCATATTCAAACTTAAAATCATACTTACATTGTCTGATGAGCTAAAGACTTTTTCCACACGTAAAAAATGTATTCCCTTTTTTTAAAGCTATTTTGAAATCCTGTAGTTAATGGGGTGAAGTGTCTTCTTTAATTTGTAACCTACGTTGGATTTCAGCCTTTATATACATGCATGTTAAATCTTCTATGTCCATATTTGGAAACTTTGAGTGTACTTCCTTTTTCTGTGTGTGTGTGTATATGTATACAACATCAGTTCCCCAAACTGTAATGTTTGACATGTAAGACTGGCACGGCTGACATGCAAAGTGTTGGTAAGCAGTTATCAGTCTGCAGGTCCCAGTGCCTCTTCTTCATGTATCATGATCTAGTGGAAATTTCCTATGAGAGTCACATCCTTTTGATATGCTCAGCATAGTGCCAGAGAAATTAATAATGGGACCAGCGTCTCTCTGTGTAAGGGTCATGATAAACCCCTCCACATCCTGCACAGGGTTTTATCTGTACATCATTAGTATTATTAGTCTAGTTAAAATGTTTTTGCACAGATATACCTAATGACTGTCCCGAAGAGCAAACAAATATTTATATTACAAAGCTGTGTGTAAGAAACTCCTTTTTTCAGCTCTCAGCTCTGAGATGTTTAGCTGTTGTAACTGTAGAGATCAGACACCTACACTTGGAATGATCAGAGCTTGTAACTCGCCCGTAGTGAGCATCACTCTCAAGGGCTTCTCATGGAAAAACCACAAAGAAGTACTTTTCAACAAAATGTGGGTAGCAGTTGGCAGGAAGGCAAGGTTGGATCTCACTGTTTAGTCACTGCTTAGTAAGTACCAGAATAGTAGAGGACAGCAGGAATGGAGTAAAAAAAATCCAAACAAAATAAAACAAAACAAAAACAAACCATTGCCTTGTTGGATCTGAATCATTAATGTGATATGTGTAAATTATGTAATTGTAATATGATTGAGATTACTCAATCGGATGTAATGGGATTAAAGCTTAGGCAATTATTATTGAATCATTAGTTCCTGGTCAGATTTTTGTCTTTTTATGATTAACTGATCATTATGTAATCATTCACTAATCAATTGCTAATCAAGCTGATGTGATAGGAATATAAAGCTTAGGTAAACAGTAATGAATTACTAGTACCTTATTCATTCCTTAGTTTCTGAGTAGCTAAGCAAAATGTTTGGCCCCATTGTGAAGTGTTACCTTTTCCTGCCTATATAAAAATGAAATAAAACCAAACAAAAAAACAAAAAACGACATACCATGCCTTTTTCACCTGGCTTGAGCTCACTCCATCTTTTAATGTCATCACATTCTCTACAGGGCATTTAAATGTGCAAGTATATGTTTATGAGACCCTCACAACTTCTCTGGGTTCATAAAGAATAGTAAACTACAGTAGCAAATATATTTTCAGTATTAATTAAAATATCTTGCTTCTTCCTGTTTAGAGGTTGATGCAAATCTATAAAGAGGAAATGACTTAAAATAAATAGAGTTGAGATACTGAAACTGCAGTTGGAGATATACTTTTAGTAAGTCTTTTTTTCAGCTAGAACTGAACCACTGCATTATTTTGCAAACCTACTTGCTCATTCAGTCATTTTATGCCTTCTGGAAAATAATCTGTTTGTAAAAGCAGAGAATTGTGGATTTTACAGAAGTATCATATTGTTTCTAGGTTATGTCATCTCAGTCAACAGGATATCCATGGATTTTGGCAGCATTTTAGCAGTAAAGGAATAGTTTCCTGGTCTTGTTAACAGCTTCAGAGGTCCCTGGGTTTTGCCATGTTTTATAGCAGGTTCATTAGAAACATTGCCTCATCCAAGACCAGGTTTATCTGTAATGCAACAGCTGACCAGGCCTTCTCCTGCCTCTCCTGCGCCTATCCGCCAAGCACCGGATCCATGCTTGCTCTTTATTGTTGAAGTAGATGCCTTTTTTTCTGATGACATGACTCATTTGTGTGTTTTTTTTTTCCAAAAGGCCAAAGAGTCCATTTATTGGGTAGACGAATCATAAAAACCTTGAGTACCTAAAATCAGCCAAGAGACTTAACCCCAGATAGGCCAGATGGGTCCTTTTATTTAGTAGGTTTAACTTAACCTTGGCCCAAGGTATCAAAGAGCTTATTGCATTATGCTGAGTTTGTTTCCAAGCAAAGTCTTCCCATTGACCACCAGCTGGTTTCCTGAGATCACTCCCGGTTTCTTTCTCTTCCATGGTCTCACTTCACATCTATGGATTTCGATGAAAGCCTGCCCATCTCTAACACTCAATCAGTGATTCTTACCATAATTGATCACTTAGTCCATCTTGTCAAACTGCTGTCAGCTTGGGGAGATCTTAGAGCAAGCAATGTTTTGATATTATGGGCTTCCTAATAAAATAATCTCTCACTGGGGCTCTCAGTTAGTAACCTCCTGGATAGCCAAGTGAACCCCTCTTCCAGAATCCATCCACAGAAAGTAGGGCAGACAAATCGGGTCAACCAGGAGGTGGAAACTAAGCTCCACACATTGTGTGAACAAGAGCCTGCTCAGTGATCACAGAACCTTCCTTGGATGGAATATGTCTTAAACATGATTCCCTTCAATGGTACAGGGATGTCTCCCACACTGTATATTTGTATCAGCCACCTATCTTTGACCTCCAAAAGAGGACCGCCACAGTTCCCTCTACTCATGCTGCTGCACACAGATGTCAGAATATGGCAGCAGGCTCGAAGTGATCTATTGAAGACTTTGGCGGTGTATTCCCGGGCTGCCAATCGTTGGGGCAACGCTGCACCAGTGTATCAGGAGGGGCAGAGGATGTGGCTGTCTATGAAAAACTTTCCACAACATATGGAGAATCACATGTGTCTGGCCCCATGTGTCTGCAGTAATGCGGAAGCTGCACACATCTGTCATGGTGAAGAGGGAGCTGAGCTGGAAGACAAAGCTCTCAATTTACCGGTTCCTCTATCTTCCCACCCTCACCTATGGTCACGCTGTGGGTCTTGACTGAGATCCCAAGTCCATGCCGCCAAAATGAGCTTCCTCCGCAGGGTGGCTGGTGTCTCCGTTAGAGATAGGGTGAGAAGGTCAACCATCTGGGAGGGGCTCAGAGTAGAACCGCTCCTCCACATTGAGAGGAGCCACATGCGGCGGCTCGGGCATCTGGTTAGGATGCCTCCTGGACGCCTCCCTGGTGAGGTGTTCTGGGCATGTCCCTGTGGGAGGAGGCCCCGGGGTAGACCCAGGACACGCTGGACCGATTACATCTCATGGCTGGCCTGGGAATGCCTCAGCATTTCCCCTGATGAGCTGGCAAATGTGGCTGGGGAGAGGGAAGACTGGCTGCTGCCCCTGTGACCCAACTTTGAATAAGCAGTGGGAAATGGATGAATGGATGGAAGTTGGTCCCTTGTTTCATTGGTCCATTCCCAATAACTAGGGACATTGTTTTTCTGAGATCTGTTAAATATAGTTTGCAGTATGGCATGGCATGGCATGGCATGGCATGGCATGAATGAATAAATGAATGAATGAATGAATGAATGAATGAATGAATGAATGAATGAATGAATGAATGAATTAATGAATTAATGAATTAATTAATTAATTAATTAATTAATTTTATTAATCCCAGGGGGAAATTCAAATCTACAGCAGCTTTTTCAGATAACTGGTGATCCAAGGTTTGTTACTGGGGAAACACCTCTGTTCTTGTTGAAATGTTGCTATCCACACAGAAGTTTATATAATCTGTCACAGTCAAGCTGTTGATCTCCATTAGGTTCACAGAGGACATTCTAGTCTGCAGCCTCAAAGCATCCTCAGCATCATTAGACCAGGTTTGTCTAGTCTTTCTAAAGACAGGTTGTTGCTTAACAATGTGCTTGTAGGATGAGGTTATTACTATATAATATATGATGTTATTATATTTGTTTTCAGCACTTGAAACAAAGTTTTTTATGAAATTGGAATATGGTGCATCATTAGCAGGTGATTGTTCGACATAATATGTAACCAACCCAAAAGCAAATGCAGTTAAAGCTAGCTACTAAAACCTTCAACAAATGCAGCTACAAGCAAGTCCTGAGCTTATATGGAGCTGATATGTGATGGAGGAATTATCATGTGACTTCTACCACTTGCCCATGCTGCAACTGAGAGCGAGAAAAACACAAGCATGCAGGGAAAGTTATAAAATTGCCTGTCAAGTATTGAGGTTACTTCTCATGCACCATATCATATGATCTCTCACATGTTATAAGGTCCTTCTAGGCTTATTTAGTACTACAGAGCTCAAAAGAAACAGAACCTGTAACAAAAATGGGAAAAGTTGATTCAAGCAGGTCGCTTCGCACTCCAAAAACTATCTGTTTGAACATAAAGATAAAAGGATACAATAAAACTGAGCTGCTAGAGTGTTTCTCTGTGTTGTGATGAAATGGGTCATCTACATTTCATTAAGACCTAAAGAAATTTGTCAGCTTGTGTTTCTTTCAATGCAGACTATAATCATAGTAAATCCGAAACCCAGTGTAGTTAGTATGAATCTATGTTGCCCAGCATCCATTCAGTGGATGCATAACTCACTGTGATGTTAATGATGCTGATTCTGATAGTCTACAGTTTATTTTGACAACAAAGCTTACAATGTTTGTCAGGCTTTAGAAAGCACATGATCTGCTGCTGAGAGACATGTGAGGCAGTCACCTAGCTTTGGAGAAAAAATACACTAGATGTAATGACATACACTGAAATTACTCTGGTCTGGTACTGTAAGTAGTTTGTTTTGTTTTGTTGCTACAGGGTCAAAAGTTATCTTACAACATTCTTGGACTGAAGGACTTTTCAGATTTTCGATTGTGGGGGTTAGCAATGGGGCAAATTTTAGATTTGGCTTGTTGATATTATAGTATCCTCTTGTTTATATGATGTTAACAGAAGGGCATGCTTTTTACCCAAACTGAGCCTTAAAGTTGCTTCCAGCTGAATCAGATAATGATAAAATACTCTCATTGTGCATTCAACGAGGAAGTAGTGTTGGTCTTCTTTTCAAATAAAACAAGAGCCCCCTCTGGAGGCAAGGCCAAGTGTTACATTGTTTCAAGTAGCTTGTAGCTGCAGAGGACTTTAGCAGTTAAATATCTTAAGCTATAATGATTTTGATCAAATAAATAATTTTCATAGTCATTGCAATTAAAAATAGCCAAGATCTCAGATGATTTATTACATGTTCTGGTTTAATTTACAGTAAGTACTTCATAGTATTTTAAATTGGTACCTTTTTCTTAAGCGTCCCTATGAAAGTGACCATGAAACAGCAATGTGCTTCACACCTGTATGCACAGTATTTTGTCACTGTGGTTTATAATGTGTGTTTATAATAAAAAAGAAAACAGAATGACTATCTATGCAAAACACAATTTACTTTTTAAGTAATCATGAGACCAGTATGCCCTGCTAATGGGTGTGACCTAAATGAAGATAAGAATCTGCATATGTAAATCTGCTTTAATTTTTAATGTGCACCTACCAGCCTCAACAGACACTATGTGAAACAGATTTACTCCAGTAGAGGGCGAGCTGAGCTCACAACTTAGATACTGGGCTACAAATCCACAAGTGTTCTTGTAATGAAAATCCATCCATCCATCCATTATCTATATCCTGAATGGGGTCACCGGGGGGGCTGGAGCCAATCCCAGCTGACATCATGCGAGTGACGGGGTACACCCTGGACAGGTCAGTCCATCACAGGGCCAACACACATAGACAAACAACCATGCACACTCACACTCACTCCTATGGGCAATTTAGGGTCTCCAATCAGCCTATAACCAAGGTGCATGTGTTTGGACTGTGGTTGGAAGACAGAGTACCCGCAGAGAACCCACGCTAACACGGGGAGAACCCTCGCTAACACGGGGAGAACATGCAAACTCCACACAGAAATACCTGTTCAAACCTCCCCAGCCGAGGCTCAAACCAGCAACCTTCTTGCTGTGAGGCATTATTAAACATGTATTTGAAATTGACGTAATCATTTGCACTTGTTTTTTCTTCTCTTACCAAGATGAGCAAAAAGTCTCTGACCTTATGTACATCAGTACACCATACACATAAACGGTACGCCCGCATGTGGGCACAAACATTCACAAAAATAAAAAGAACAATAAACTGAATTAGAGATATGTGTGATTTAAAGTAAAGAGAAAACAAAGTCACAACAAATAAATGTTGGTACTATTTTAAGTGGACTGTCATGCTAGAAGACAATCTGCTGCATGCTGTAGCTGCAGTATGACTGATCATGTGCTTCATTCTCTGGCCAGTTGTGAGTGAGTGTTCCCATTAGCCCCTGTAGCTTTCACTGATGTCCTACTTCTGGAAGGTGACATACTTAGAGCTTTATCACTACAACTCTGCACTAATTATCAACATGGTTCATATTTGACAGTGAGCTAATTGGATCACAGTCTGATGTAGTGCACGGCCTTACGAGTGTTTCAATGTGTCTCAAATGACACAGGATGCTTTGAAAATTAGAGATAGAATCGTTTTCTGCAAGATACTGAGATTGTTAAGGTAAAGACTACATAAAGCCCCCTTGTTCTCTGCATTCTTTACTCTATTCCACTTTGATCTACAGTATTTAATTTTGTTTAGATTTTTCTTGTCATTTTCTGTTTTTTTAAACAGTCTGCTTCCCTTGATTTCAGCCTAATCTAAGTTATCTAACTCAAATCATCAACAGAACAGACATTTTATGTAGGTTCGGGTCATCAGGTAGTGCTTTAAAAATTCATGTAATGTTTATCTGAACAGTAAACTGGCACACTCGGACAGAAATAAGACGGAGGTCCTCACCTGCTCCCATCACCTTGTAGATCACAGACAGAACTTGTTTAGTAAACGGGTTTTGAATCTTATTTTTCAGCAACCCTGAGACCGCCCTTGTTTTCATGTTTTTCTAATATGAAGGATCATTCTGTTCCACTGACACTTGATCTGAGTCACAGTTTCACTTTCTGGGAGAGACGAGGCACACTGGTTTATATAATCAGTCAATTCAGGTAAAATTCAGGCTCTGAATCACACTCAGCAGTGTATCAGCGCTTAGTATAAAGTAATCAAACAATAATTATGTTTTTAAAGATTTAAAGAAATGTATTTAAAGAAATGTGTATTTTTAGATAAAACCTAATGTATTTCACACAAGAAATATATTATAACTGGATTTCAGTATTTCAGTCAGACAACTCGCAAGTTGATGAATAAAAGCTTTATTGAGCATTGTAAGTTGGTGGTTATGCTCCAGTTACATATGTTATACACCCATCAAAAGAGGATATAAGACTTTACCAGAGGGGCATATTATGCGAAAGAACATGATTCTGTTTTTCTCACACACATACATTAGGTACACTAATTAATGTGGTCATGTTATAGAGATGTAAGAAATAAAACATCTTTGTATTGATAATCTGGATGTTTGAGTGTAAAAAGGGTCCATATAAATGTGAACTGGTCTAGCATGTGAAACGTAATGTGGTAGTCCAGGGATCAGTGGCTTCTCTCTCTAGCTGTTCAAGTTTATTGTATATTGAGGTGAAAGATTGGATCTTTGTGTCTCACCCTGATGACTGATTTATTTAGCGCCACCTTAGGAGATGTAAGCCAGCTGATGCTGGAGATGGTTGTCTTATCCTGATATGAGTTGTTCGTCTTTACAAAGAAGTCAGAAATATGTCCTGTTTTCTTCATGCTCATTCATGTCACATCAGGTTTATATTTATACAACATATTTGTCGTTCAATTGGGAGAGGGACAAAAATCTCAAATTCTATTCTAGATTTATGAAGCCAAATTTTTTAATTTTTATAAATTTATAATTTTCTAAATTAAAAACGAAGCTCTGGTGGCTTTTTTAAAACCAATTGTTCAAAAGGAAAGGGGATCAGAGAGTGAGGAGAACTATGCAGCAAATGGCCTCAGGCCAGGACTCAGACCTGAGCTAACTGCACTGAAGAGCTGTAACATTTTTAGGGAAGGTGCTCAGCAAGCTGAACTAAACTCTGCCTCAAATGTCAATAATTTAAAACAAAAACTAATTAGGAAACTAAACTTCAAACTTATGCAGGGACTCTGATGATATATGGATATCTGGAAATACGTTTATGTCCTCCTTATGTGACCTGCCAATCATCCAAGGTGGCACATAGGATGCCCATTCAGATTTCAGAAGTGGTCAGAGTCATACCTCTAGCTGACTTCTGACAGGTGAGGAACACTGAACCTGCAGGTAAGCTTTTATTTTGCTTTTCACATGGACAGACAGAGGAAATGTGGTAATCTCTTTGGAATTCCATCCCATTGTCTTTTGATTTCACAATGTATGGAGAATCTAAACAGAAGAGCATTTAAGTCAAGATATAAAAAATAAAGTAAATAAATAAAAAAAACACATTGGCTGAAATATGGGCTATAGTCAAATTACAAAAGGCAAGTGGTGCAACAATTAGGTGTCAGGTTGGTTTCCTAGTCCAAATACAACTTCCCTGCATGTCTTAGTTTTCTTACTATAACACATCTGATACACAAAAACGAACCTCCTTATCAAGTTCTTGCAAGCCTGTTAATAAAACACTTATTTATTTCAGGTGGGTTAAAGTAGGGTTACCTCTAAAACATGCAGTGCAGTGGTTTTTGAGGACCAGGCTTGGGAAACAATGCCACAGGTAATTAGTTGCCTGGACAACACATGGTTTCTAAGTATCAACAGGTGTGAACCTGTGATGCAGAGGACAAGGTAGTCCTTGTTGTGGTGAGAGAGAGAGAGCGAGGGGGGGTTAAAAATAGTCAAATGAGGAAAAAAATAGTTAGAAACAGAGCAGAAAAACTCCTGTTCAAGTTTGGGCAGTTTCACAACCGATACCAGATGAGGTCTCAGTATTCACTGCACTTGTTAGACCAGTTATGGGCAACTTCGACTCTTCAAGAAACTCCCTGCTGCAACCCACCTAACTCAAATCAATGGGTAATTAGCAGACTTGTGCAGAGTTTGATGTTAAGCTCTGCACAAGTCTGATAAGTAAATCTGATGTGTTTCATGGTGTGTTGCAGCAGACAAAGTCCTAACACTTGCAGGACTGTGGTCCTCAAAGACCGGAGTTGCCCATCCCTGTCAGACAAAACTGAAAAAACTAGAGTGTAGAATCTGGTTTAATTTCTGGCCAAAACACATGAAAATGAAGGAAGGAAACAGACATGTGGTAGCACCAGTGTTTCAATAAATACCTTTCCTTTAAACTGTGTTGTTGTTTTTGAACTCTCATCGAACAACAGCAGCAATATTTGACCAGACTGAAGAAAGAAAACCAAATAACAATTTGTATGAACACCAGTAAATAAAGAAACATTCGCCAATGACACAATTATTTACTCATCAGAAATCAGCATGGCTCATTCCAGAAGTACTCCTGTTTTAACACATCTGAATCAAAATAAATAGATCCAACAGCCTATCAAGCTCTGCACAATAACTCATTAATTTGATTCAGAACAAACACTTGTGTTCGTTTGGGTAGTCGAGCAAATGGTTTATGGCCTAGAAGTCATACATTATTAACCTTTCAGTACCACTTTAACTTTGTAACAACATAAACCACATGGTCCTCAGTTTCAATACCCACAGCAGCAGGTCTATCATCATGTCCACATGATTACTGACAATATGAGACAAGATGAGCACATGCAGGTAGGTTAATTATTTACTTTGCAAACAATTATCTGCAATCAAAGACTTTCAGTAACACATCAACTTGTACTTTCTTGTATGTTGAGATTAAGATTAAAATAATCTTGCCTCTCTCTACCTTGCATGTAGTCTGTCCTCCTTGTAGGAGAGCATAAGATATTAAAAATTGTCGACCACGCTCAAAGAGGAACCAACCAAGGTCTAGAATTTTGTGCTACACCCTGATTGGACGTTTCTTATTGAACAATTATGCTAATAGCTTGTTGGTTGAAACATGACACTAAATATTTAAACTGTGGTGGGCAGCATGGTGGTGCAGTGGTTAGTGCTGTGGCCTCACAGCAAGAATGTCGCTGGTTCAAGCCCAGGCTGGGGAGTTTGTCCAGTGGCCTTTCTGTGTGGAAATGTATGCATGGGTTCTCTCCGGGTACTCCGGCTTCCTCCCACTCACGAGACATGCATGTTAGATTATGGTTAAAATGACTTATCACATGTAAGTTGCTTTGGATAAAGGCGTCTGACAAATGACTGTAGAATAAATAATTCTGACCCAGCATCTATATTGGCTAAGGAGTGACATTGGATGGCCTTGATGCAAAACATAATTAAATTTCCAGGACCACCTTCTTGTTCTCCGTTGAGCCCAGTGGGGAGGGCATCTATGATCTGCAGCACCCTTCTGTCTGAACCTGCTTGTCTTTTTGTAGTCTTTGCCCTACTGTGGTTCTATTTCGTTTTCAGTCACGGTTGCTCTAGAGGCTTGTTTTACACATGCTTATGGTATATGCTGTGTCAGGCTTTCTCAGCGTTACTGATATGATTGCTTCTGCTGTCTGCAGGGACATATAAATTCAAAACCACCGTCAGGTCAGCTAACCATCAGCGAGTCACTGGACACGTTTCAGTGCGAAGACTTCCCAGCCTCAGTGGGGGCTAATACTTATCCGTGCTATGTTTTCACTGCAGACAGCTCTCAGGGTCAGTCAAGCTCAGCTAATGTCAAGCTGTGGCTAAATCCAGACGCTGCGTGTTAAGCTCATACAAACTTTAACACTGCCTGCTGTGTTTACAGCAGCATAGATTGTATATAAAGAGTTCAAGTCAGATTTTCAGATTAAGGCTTTAATGCTCTCCATACATTTCTCATACAGTGAACTGTCAGGGTTGTAATAAGTAGCTGCATATTTTTACACTGCTGTATGGAAGCTCAAGAGAACCTTTACATATTTTTTACAAGCTACCAGTTTCTTTTGCTATCAAAAGAGCAACATCTGGGTGAGATTTACCTGCTAATGTTCTGAGTTTGCATGAACCATCATCAGTCATTTGGCAGTAGGCGGTTGTATGATTTCCAAGCACATTCATTCAAACTTACACGGCACACACCTTAGGGCTTTTGCAAAGCCTTCTCCTGTTTCATTACTAGCATCACCAGGTTTCACAGATGAGAACATCACCACACTACACAGGAAATAATAGCTCTCCTGTTCTATGTCTTCACTTGATGACATCACGCTGATGCTGATGGGGAACCAGGGAGCTGTGAAACAGCCTACAATTATGTAAAGCACGTTGTAATGGTTTAGCAGAGTTTCTGGAAACAATCTGTGTCCTGTAAATCTTTGTGGTTGTTGTAAAACATCATTCTAATCATCAAGGAGCAAGGTAGCCTTCATATCATAGATGTATTGTAACTGCACATCAGCACTCATGTCACTCCGCTGGAGGCCTGAATCGGCAGCACTGTCAGCTGACAGTCAGGCGTGGGCTGACGACAGGAAATTTCACTCTACTGCATCGACATCAGCTGTTCTTTAATCCCTCCTTGCTTCCACTTAGTTTCTTCTCTCTATGCCTTTTTCTCCACTTTCTCTTTCTCAAAGGTTTTTTCCCTCTCTCACCTCCCCAACATTGTACCTTGCTTGAGAACTTGAGAAGTTTTGCTTTCCCTTTTCTAGCTGCAATAGCTTTAAACAACAGCTTTCCTTTTTATGAGTTACACTGTGAACAAATGACTTGTCACATCAGCAGCCTCCTAATTGGTGTCAAACTTGTCAGGGGAGTTGGGAGCCTATAAAATATGTCTCCATGCTTAACAAAAGGATTTCAGCTGGCACATGCATAAACGATTTTTTGGGCAGTGTTATAATTTGGATGTATTTATCTGTTAACAATATAAAAAGTAAAAAGGAATTAATTTAGGGATGAGGCAAAAATAGATGGGCTTTGTTGACAAAAAATAATCTCTGATCTCAGTGGAATGGGTGGCCATGTCAGAAATGGAGACCGATGATTTATCCCTGTGGGGTCTTTGACTTCCTGGTTTGTATGTGTTGGCACCAAATGACAGCTCTCACTTTGCCAGCCATTGTCAAAGTGGGCAACAGTTCTCTAAAATAGCACACCCACAGGAATTTGTCTGGCTCTGCTTGGTTTAAAAAAATAAAGAGAGGAAATAGGAAGGGGTTGTATTAGAGGAACTGAACCACTAAAATGTTAAATGTTTGTTCTGTGGATGAGAGGAGTTATTATTCAGTTTGTTCTGACGAGGTCTATGAGAGGAAAACTGTGAAATGTCTGTGAAATGTGTGTGTATGTGTTTAGGTTTTTGTTGTAGTTGCTCTTCATGTTTGTATCAAGAGTTTCTATTCACTGCTAAAGATTTGCTGCTGTTTTCTGCTCCTGTTTTTCTCCTGTCATTGGTTAGCTCTCCCCGGGTTATGATTGTGAGTCACGTGACACTCGTGTCCAGACTGCATGCTTTGCTGCATAAAAAAGTGAAAATGCTCCAGAAGGGAACCAAACCTTACCAAAACCTTTTCACTTTCGTTTCCACTTTCATTTCCTCTCACAGCCGGTACACTGGACAAAGGCCTTACCCTGTGACTTCACGACTCTCTGCTTGTCTCATGGAGGCTCAGTTTTCAGCACCACAAATTGCATTAGGCTCATATTGCCTGGCTAACTCACTGTCCTTGAGTTATGTTGCAGAGTGAGTGGGAGTCTGCATGGGTATGTGGTCAAGGAGTAATGTATCTAAATTGGATTTTCACTTAGGTGGTGATAAATAAAAACTAAACTTTGCACCATCTTTATTATCTTTTGCTTCAGCTTGTAATTTTCTTTGGAATTCAAAGCATAACCATGTCTTTTTGAAAATGTCCAACAATACTTCTATTTTACATTTTTCCATATCTGGTGCAGTGCTGTGATTGTCAGTGTTAGTCAGAAACAGGAGGCAGATTGTTTGTCCTCCACCAAGGGGTTGTGTCTTTGACCATGTTTATCTGTCTGTCCATCCATCAGTTTGTCTGTTTATGTGCCTAAAACAAACAAGCCTAAAAAAAACAAAAATTCAGGGCAGTTTTTGTGATTTTTTTTCTGAGAATGGGTTTTGGGTCTAATGGTTAAATGAAACGGAAATATTGACACAGGAAGTGTTTTTTTCCACTTTCCATTGATTCCTAATTTATTTTGTGTGGAATGTTTTGGAGCTGGGCTGCACAGTGGAGCAGTTGGTTAGCTCTGTGGCCTCACAGCAAGAAAGTTGCTGGTTCGAGCCTCAGTTGGGGCGGGGGTCAAACCGGGAATCTTTCTGTGAGGAGTTTGCATGTGTTAGCGTGGGTTCTCTCCGGGTACTCCGGCTTCCTCCCACAGTCCAAACACATGCACCTTGGGGATAGGCTGATTGGAGACTCTAAATTGCCCACAGGAGTGTGTGTGCATGGTTGTTCGTCTCTGTGTGTTGGCCCTGTGATGGACTGGCGACCTGTCCAGGGTGTACCCCGCCTCTCGCCCATTGTGACCCCCCCCGTGACCCCGTTCAGGGAAAAGCGGTGGAAAATGGATGGATGGATGGATGTTTTGGAGCTTTGGCAGACCAGGCAGCGACAGCATTCAGCTTGACCTGCCACATGGATCATCATACTCAATAGGAAAAAAATTGATTTTTATTTAAGATCTGCCTTTGAAGTTGTTTAGAAGTTTTTACAGGCATTTTATAAGCTTCAGTTGGATGTGTTTTGTTCTGTTGTCCATTTGCATTCATGGCAACATTTTTGTTTTCAATCTTTAGTTAAAGAAGACAAAAAGAAGAAAAACAAAGCAGCACAGAAAGTTGAATTTTCACTCATCAATAAGATACTAATGCAGATATTCTTGGCTTCAAATGCAAAAAAAAAGGACCAAATTTAACAGGTTGCACCTCACGGTTACAACTAAAAACACAGTATGGTTTTAAGATTTCAGTGTGTAACATTGTACAGTTTCAAACTGCCTGAAAACATCAATGTCATTGTTGCAGCTCAGGATGGACACTGGCTACACAGTTAGTATTTACAGGCTCTGTACTTTTGTCCTACGTGGTTTTTCAGGGAAATTGCCACGAAGTAGGTTTACTGCATTGTAATCTGAAATTTACACTAACAGACTCCATGACACTTTATACACTGGACCTTGGAAATCAAGATGGTATTGCTGGGAGCATGATGTGTTAATGCTGGAGTTTAATCTGGCTTGTAGTCTCTCAGAATCTTAATGTAGAAATCTATTTATTCAGTTTAATGTTTTGTTTTACTCTTTTGGTTGTCTATGCCAGTGCAAAAATTAATCATGCCACCTACTCCCTGCACGCCTCCACCCTTTATGCAGCTAGTTCTTTCACATCTGCTTTTTCCTTTCCTACCCAGATGTCCCAACAATGATTATAATACTCTCCTTTATTCACTTCTGAATTAATGTAATAATCTTGACTTTACACTCAAATGCAGGCAAAAGTAATTACTTCTGATAGTAAAATAAATAAACTGCAAGATGTGTATCGTTATTCCTGAAAAAATATTTTCTATATTTTTTTATATTTTATTTAGATGTGCAGTTTTTTTCAACAAAATTTCTCTATTTACTTGGTTTTTAGGTTTCTCTTCTGACTTTGTGCAGTGAAGAAAAAGCCTGACACCAAATAGAAAATCTAAATATATTTTTTTCCAAAGAAAGTATTTATGGTAGGATAGTATTCATGAGCTCGCCTGAAAATGCAAAGTAAACTAAAAAATGTTTTACAACATGACCTATAGTAGCTCAGTTTAACCATCTAGACATACAGTAATTATAAATTATAAATACAGTTGCATTAAGTGCATGAAGGACAACTCATAATCTTACAGAATTTTAAACCTTTTGCTGAAAGAATGACTGAAAATCACTCAAACAAATAAATATAAAACTTTAAGCTCCTGCAAAAAATGTACATTTTGTAATATAATGTGTATTGCTGAAGGGACTTGGTTTGATAAGGTGCTCCAGAGTAGGTAACGTTTTGGTCAAATTTTATAATGCATATGTTTCCAAGTGTTTTAAAATAAACACTTTAAATTGTAACACGCATATTATTATTATTATTATCATCTATTTGAATTTGCCGATGACACATATGCTCAAAAGGGTTATACAGTGACACAGTGTCTTGTATCACTGTACAATTTGAGTATCAATGTGTTTTAAAACTATGATATTATGGGTACTTTAGTGGTCGCAGTTTTTTCATAATTAAAATACACACAATCTTTTTAAAAGTAGAGTTTAATAAATCTGCCCAAGTCCGACAATGATGGCTGAAACAGATCTGCTGAAATGCAACATAAAACTGCCAGGATAAAAAGATGGAGGATTACTAAAGCTATAAAAAAGATCTTTGATTTAGATATCCTAAAACTGAACCCTTATGAAAAGTGTAAAAATCTTCTCCATAGACAATGTGTTTTAGATTTCTCTCTGCAAATCCTCTTCTTTCTTTTTATTCCCGTTCTCTTTTCTTTCTTTTCATATTTTTCTTGCAATCTCTTCTTTGGCTGAGATCCAACACATAAGCCAGTTTATTGACCTGTTGACTCTACAAGCAGCTTTACAGCATTCCTGAGAGGGAGCCATGCCTCCCCCTCACCTCTGTGTACACACTACACCTTGTCCTTCAAACTCTCCGATACCTTTTACAAAGTCTCTCTGCAGCATCATCTCCCACTCTGTTGTGTATTTAACCACTACCCCAGACACCACAGCCTTATCCACCTCACTTTGGATATATTTCTTTATCTGTTCTGTGTAAACACAATGTGCACGCATGAGAGTGCACATGGTCAGCCACATTCTGTGTTTATATGAGCAGAGATAGAGGCATACCGGTGGTTTAAGCACTGTAAACATGTCTTATACAGATGTCTGCTACACATAGTGGGTGATGTCATCCTGTGTTCTGCCTTGGCCAATGCTAGCAAGCAAAACATATGACCAAAAAAAGGGAATCCAGCATTGGGTCTTGCATCAGTAGTCTGGAGCAAACATAATTAAACTAAGAACTGTGACTAGTAGAGCAAAGAATTGAGTTAGCTCCGACAGTCAGCTTTCATCGAGACTCATTAGGTTACAGCTCATTCTGAAGCCTGACACACAGCTGCTTCGGCTTTTTCTCCTCGTCCTTTCCTCTTCATTTATTTGTAGTTTCCTTCCATCCTCTGTGTCTCCCTCATTTTCTTCATCCATCATTTGAAAACACACAAAAAGCTGATGCAGTAGCAGACTGAAGTCAGTGATGCACTGCAGGTGATCGGTAACGGCTGGGAGATGGAGTGGTTGGGAGGCTGGTTTACAGGGCCTGGGACAAAGGCAGACACGTCCTCTGCTGGCTTCTGCTGCTCTGCCTTAGAAGGCTATATTTGGGGACAATGTTTGTTTGAGTTGTGAGCCTAATCGACCATTTTTAGAGTTTGCACATTTAGCTTCATGTTTTCATTCTTTAGCTTTCATCTCTCTTTCACATAGTGCACACAGAGTAAAACAATACACCAATAAATGTAAATACATTGCTTAAACAACAAATGTATGTATGCCCTGTGTGTAAATGAACTTGGGGTTCATCCAGAAAGCTCAGCTCACAGGAGCTGCTGTGAATGCCACCACATGTTGTGTTTGTGTCAGTGTGTCACTGTAGATAAACACAAGATGCATTCTCGTTAGATCAGGGGTTCTCAAACTTTTTGAGGTCAGGGACCCTTTTCAGCTTAGAAAATTTCTCAAGGCCCTTCCATCATGATCCTGACATCAATCAAAATATATTTCCTGCCAAATGAACTACTAATTAGTCAAAGGAACTATTGCATTTTAAACAT
>JBAMHV010000009.1:12758929-12769951 GCA_037177535.1 Pseudomugil gertrudae | reverse complement strand
TCAGGAGTGTTTTAGTTGGGAAACTTTTAATACCTGCAGGACACCGGCCCTCGAGGACCGGATTTGGAGATCCCTGCCCTATGGCATCTAGCACATATATTTTCCCAGGAGTCCTCCTCCAAAATGACATTCAATTCCATCTCCCATTGTTTTACTCATTTTACTACACTTTTTTTTTTTCACATCTTTTTACTTACGATTAAAATTCTACCTGAACTGTGCCTTTTAGAAATATTACCGATTCTCCCTCTGGTTTGGAGAAGGCCATTGCTTTGAGTGTTTTTATGTGTAATTGAGCCGTTATATGAGCGATGCAGCAGCAGCTTGCTTGGTAACTTGTCATACATGGTTAATATTCTTCAAAATGAGCAACAGTTTTATTACTGATTAGCACAAGATCAAATGGTCTTTCTTTAACTGATGACTTATAGGTGGATTCTGGTGATTCATGAACCTTGACATTCTCAACATTTGTGTGGATCACATAAACCTGAGATTAAATGTTTAGCCGGTACTTTATCCTGTATAGTTTTAAAGTAGAGTGTGCATACTTGTGGATGCTTTGTATTTAAAGGGAATGGCTGAATATTTACTGATGCATAATATCCAGCCAATCCACTTACCTCTCTGTCCCAACTTATTACCTTGGCTAGTTGATCCAGTGGTGTAATAATATCTTCTGCCTCTGGCTATGGGAAATGGCCACATGCATTATTCACAAATGCTAAGATGCTTATTGATGACTTCTTTATTTATATATTTTCTCAATGCCGGAGTCATTTCTCATGTTTGATACCCTTTT
Organism: Pseudomugil gertrudae; assembly: GCA_037177535.1. Lineage (NCBI taxonomy): Eukaryota > Metazoa > Chordata > Actinopteri > Atheriniformes > Pseudomugilidae > Pseudomugil > Pseudomugil gertrudae. The sequence continues at coordinate 12,769,149 of JBAMHV010000009.1, read as the reverse complement.
CTTTCAATCTTCTATTTTGAAGTGAGCCTCATTCACTCCTCTGTGTTGAACTAATAAAACATGCAGAAGTGGAGCTACATTTATTCAGTCTCTTGTAGTTGTTCCCCTTAGAGCCTCATAAGTTTTATGAAAATCCAGAGAAAGTATAAATCTTTTAAGAAAATTGGGAATTCATTGAGTTAGGACTCCGGAGTAAGTTAGTCCAATCAAATTTGTCAAGATTTTCCAGATTTTGCTTCCTTTAAATCTATGCAGTCACTGTAAATAGAATTTTTAATTTATCTTAGTGTATGAACAAGTAGTGGAAAACTAGTGGATATTCATCAGTATTTTGCTCTAATTAAACCTTTCCTGTCATAGCTTAGGTGTGCTTTTTCTTTTTTCTCTTTTTACCAACGTATTCCCTAATATGTGTCTGCTTCACAAACACATTTCACATAAAATGAGAAGAGCTGTTTAAATTATACTTATATACAAAGTACAGAAGACAAACACTAGTTGCAATTATCTGCCACGTAAAATATCTGGGTTTACTTTCTGACAGACTCAGAGTGATGTTTGTGAAATGACTAATTGTGAAAGTTATTTGAAAGACTCGAGGAGTTTCGATGTAAAGATTAATGTGGTTTGAGGCAGATCCTGCTGTTCAGCGGAAACTGCAGACAGCTGTATCCATAAAAATCCGTCTGGTTATTTAGACATAAAAGCTGTGTTTGGTCAGGTTTTATACTCTACTATCTGATTGATTATGTGTTGATAACTAAATGTTTGACTATAGTAAGAAATGGTTTAGATTGTGCAGGTCCACCAGTTCACATATCCCTTTAAGGGCTAATGTATTATACTTGATACATACGCCTCAGACATGTTGCATCTCTTTATGGTAGAAACCTTCATCAAAACCTGTTGTTCACCATTCTGGTCTCCTGCACCCTGGCGAATATCAAAAAGCACAAGATTATACTATAATAATTTTAACCTATTACATGGTAATAAGTAATAAATATACCATCAAAAATTATTATTTTTCACATTTGTTGAAGGGTCAAAAAAAGGTTTTCAGATTGTAAATCTAGATGTTTCTTCCCAGATATTTTTAGGAAAGGGATACTCCAGGAAATACGTGCTGGCTATTAAGCTGTAAGTAGAGTACTCATCAGAAATATGATTAAATTAGATCCTTCATAGTCAAAAATGAGATTAGGATCTTCCTTAACAAATAAGCTTTAATACTGTTTAGTGGTGCAAGAACAGAGACAAAGAAGCGGAACGGGTCAGAATGTGAGCCAGAACAAATGGAAGAAGACTCCTTTTGCTGTTTTACACTGCATGCATTGTACATGATGCTTTCTCTGTCACAACCACCATGTAATGTACAGCTGCCTTATTGCTTGTAAATGTGTCGCCACACACAGACTGCCCAAAATATCTGCTTTGGGTTGTAAAAGTAGTTCATTCCAGTGACTGGCCCCAATAAGAGTATGACACATTAAAAGCCAATGGTTCACCAAGTAGTTCTAACTTGTTTTGCTCTTATAATCGTGGAACCAAACCTCATTGTCTACAAACAACCGTTTAGATTACTTTTTGATAATTAAAAGATTTTGGTCCCTCAGTTTTTTACAAATAAATGTCATATTTGCTGTTAGAGGCTAATTTTAGTAGAGAACTTTTTCCTTTTCGGGGTTTAATTTCTGCATTTGAATCCTGGTGAATCAGGTTATAGATTCAGGTTATGGTTATTTTTTGATTTTGCAGTACTTTTTCTTGCAAAATCTTTTAAACGAACAATTTGCCTACAGTTGTATCAGTTTTAGTTTTGAGATTTTGACTAACGACATGCTGCAAAGCATTTGTTGGGCTTTTCCATATTGTTAGCTGGTTTAAAGGTCTGATTAAAGTTTTTTGGTTTTGTACTGCTTTGCCTTTGCCGACATACTCTGAATAGACTTCAATATGATAGTTTAAGTTTTGAATTAGATTAATGTTTTAAACATATTCCTGATTGCTCCTGGTTACATTAGTGTAGCACTGTAAGAGTGTACTGGTAATAAAAACAGCCTCTGGGACCAGGATGTAGGTTCATAAGAAGAGAGGAGTTGTTAAAGTAAAAGACCACAGACCTGAATATGTTGATTTGCTGGATTTATGAGAAGGAAAAAAAACAGTAGTAAAATACAGTGTTTTGGGTACTCAAATACTTAATTTGTAAAAGAATTCCCATTAAAGGAACATATAACTACAATAAAGTTTGTTCTTTTTTGCTTGTTTTCTTAACCTAAAATTAGGTAAACTATATTTACTCTTTTTTTATCAGAGTTAACTCACTTCTGGAATCCTATTTGGCCTTCAAAAACTCAGTTTATCTCTTGTCAACCTGCTAGTGCGCTCAAAGGTGAGTAAGTATTAGTGGGATTCAGTGGCATAAATTAATTAAAATGAAAAAATAAATGAATTTTCACTGTAATAAACAAATAAAGTTTTGAAACTCAGATCAGTTCTTGGAGCAAAATAGAAAAAAAACACTATCTGAAAGAACCCAACCTGGGGTTACAAACTGCAGACTGGTAACAAGCTCTGCTCCCAGTACACCACACTTAATGAAATCTACTGCAATTTATTAATGTGCATATTACCATTTATTAGTTTAAAATTAATACAGACAACAAATAGTTTCTTATCTGTGGTTCACCCTGTATGTGGGAGTTTTTTTAGCTCCCTCCTTGAACAAACACACACACCTTAGACTGATTTAAGTCTCTAAATTCTTACTGAATGAGTGCGAGTCTGATTTAATGTCTGTTACGGTCCAGACCCCTCCTACAACATTGCGTTTGAATAATCTGTCATCTCAAGAAAACAAAGTTTGTTTTCTCGGGATAAAACAAGATAAACTATCCCTCAGTCATGAAAAAAAATGTTTTAAAAAAATGCAACCGCTTTCAGGTTCTGTAGAAACCGTCTCTGTTTATTTCCTCTCTTTATTTACCTTTTTTTTTATTCTTCTGCCATTTTTCTGCCATTTTGTTCATATCTTCTGCTAGATTTTACTGATTTCTAGAGATTTGGTATCAAAACGTTCTGTTCATTCAGGAGAAGACTGCTCGGAAGTTTCGCCTACATAACTTTTACGCTTTTTAAAATATTTAGCTTTTATTTGCCTTTTTTTTGCCATTGAAATCAATGTAAACGGCTTTCGCTCATTGAAAAAGTGGTACCTTTTGAAAACGCTACTCCTCCCACAAAAATTTAGCCAGAATCACCATACAAACTTTAAACAAGTCACAAAGTATTGAGCTATTAAACAAAATACTTTTCTTGTTTCTACGTTTTTTAAATATTCCAGTTTTAAAACATGGAAATTTTTCATTTTTCGTCCTTGCACTCTGCTCGCACTCTGATTGAATTCACTTTTAAACTCCTTGCACAGCTCAAACTAATTCCCATAACATCTTCAGCTTTTGCCCTACAGACACAAATTATACATCAAAATGTAGGAAATCTTGTTGGTTTCAACTCAAACCAAGTGTGAAAAAGCTTGGAGATACAGATTTTGGGCTACAGCTCTCCAAGCGACACAAAATCTGCCTTTCAGCCCCATTGACTCCCATTATAACGAAATGCATCAGGCCGGCAGGACTTCATCTTTTTTTAATCACAGCCATTTAAATTCTTTAGACAGTAGAAAAAAAATATCTCTACGTAGCTAAAAGCCTCGTACCACTCACGGCGAAAGAATTATTTTGATATCTCTTATGGTTTTCTCACAGCAGTGAGTCGTTCGGAGGCTTCAAAACCTGGCACAAGAAATTTCTCTGCTCACCTCTCCCACCACAGCAGCTGTTAACAGTGTCCCCGTTGTCATGACAAGCAAGCAGCTGACCTCTAATCTACTTAATGCAGAGTTCTCTGTCAGCTGGTTTTAACAAGCAGATTTCAACCATCTTCAAGAGTTAAGCTGTTCTTTATTCAACTTTTTGTTAATTTTACAAACATTTAAACACAACTGAACTTTCAAGACTTCAACGGTTGAGTTCAGCTTTAAAATACCTTCAGCTGAGGGTTCAAGTAACACATTTTTTACTACATTACACTACATTTTCAGCTTCATTTAGTTCTACTGAAGGTTTTTGCTCCATCGCGTTTTCTGCTAAAGTTCAACAAGCATATTTCAGCCATCTTAACTGGTTTTCACTGTAGACCTGATATTGAACATCCAACACTTTTGCTATAACACTTTGTTTCACTCATTTCAGTTTATACTATAATCTTTTTGCTCATACACAAGTTTCATTTTAAACTTTAATTTTACTAATGACGAGCTTTTTACCGAAATAAACTACTAGTTCAGCAAACAGGTTTAAACTCTTTTTACCACTCTTCTGCTCCCTTAAGTTAAACTTTCCACCATTTTCATCAGCTTTAGGTATGAGTTTAAATTTCAACAATTCAAATGTTCAATTTCAGCTTTAAGCATTGCAACTCTACAAATTCTGCATGCAGGCATTCACACCGCTGTTCTGCAAGAACAGCAAGTTCTAGTCCAGTTTTGTTTTTTCTTCTTACTTTTAGCTTAGTTCTGCGACTTACATCTCTATGCATCTGTTTTTTTTTCTTTTAGCATAAGGCACTGTCACTATGGCAACACTTATCAGCCTTGCTACTCTCCAATTAACAGTAAATGTAACAACAATGAATTTTCTGTTTTTCTTCTGTTTGCCAAATAAATTTGTATTTTTTTCATTGAAACTTCTGTATTTACATTGAATATTAACCAAGGTTACATTAGCCTGACATGTTTTAAAAATAAAGAACATCACTAAGAACTAAGAAATTTTACTAGTTTAATATTTTGGTTATCCCATGTGTGTTTGTAAATTTGATATGTACAGAGCCACAATTAGATACAGTATGTAAAACTGATGAGTGTGCAGAGGTCATGACCTATCAAGCCGAAAATATGAGTGAACCTGGTCCTAGTTTGATCATTTAGTACTTTCTCTAACCTGATTCATCTTCAGCTTCAGTGTAGCTTATTTTTTGATCCCAAGATTTGTTCTCACGGCTCTGAAAGAAAAATTGTTGGATTTTATTTATCCAGATGAGAGTAAAACATTTCTGCTGAGTGCGAGACTTTGACTCTTACCATCTCAGAGCGACAAAACGTTATTTACTTAGACTATATTTTCTCATGATTTTTTTCGAGCTTAGGGCTTGTGTGATTGCTGTTATGTTTGTTTGGAAAATCATTCAAAAGCTATCAGGATAATTTTGAGCATAAGCAAAAAATTCTCCATTCAGTTTCAGTTGGATTGAGAGCATTTCTGTGGAAACCACAAACGTTTTAGTTTAGTAAAAGTAAATTCTTTTGTTAGTTCGGCTGCTGCTCTGAAAACATTTATGACATGAAAATCGTTATAGTTCAGTTTTTAAGCTTCTTGGTTTATATTTTAATCATAACTTTCTTTAATAATAACTTACAACTTTTACTTATTTGAAAGCTTAAAAAATAGATATTAGATATTTTCACTTCCAGGACTCACTCACTTTGAATCAAATTGCACCAGATGGCTGCCTCTGACTTTTAGTTTGTTTCCGGGAGACCCAAATCCCACCTGTACAATGTGTTTCTGTATAATGTGACTGTCAAAATATCTCTGCTTGTATGTTGAGGTGTTTTTTAAGCATTTCTAAACTGCACCCATAAGGCACAGAGTTGATATTCTAGCCTTTTTTATTTTAATCATCTCAGACATTCCTGATGTGTGTTTTCTTACCACACCTGAAACAGGGCACTACTACAGTCATCCTGATTCTGTATTGTTGTGTTTTGTGTTTGTGTAATCTTGGATAGGGTTGTATTGGTTTTTTCATTGTGCCAGAATGACAATAAAGCCTCATCAATCAATCAATCTATACAACTATAAAGTAACATCCACTCAGAGGAGAGAATACCTTTTGTTGCAAAATGAAGCAGTGTAACAAGACAGACCCACTCTTACCTTAACTTTTATTGCTTTGGATGTAAGTAAATGCAAGACAAAATTTTGTGGGTTATTTTAAAGAAAAAAGCTGTTTCTGGGTATAATGGATGTTTGCATTTAATAGAATAGAATAGAATAGAAGTACTTTATTCATCCCAAGTTGGGAAATTTAGGTATTGCAGCAGTACAGTGGTGCTTCTAACAGTAGCAAAATAAAAACAATATAAAAATAAAAACAGTATAAAAAAATCAATATCTACAAACCTTATACAAGAAGGTATTTAGCTATACACACTAAGACAAGAGAATAGTCAGCAATAATATTGTCCAGTGTCATAATTAGTAGTGACAGTTGTTTTCAGTGACACAAGATGAGGAGTTTAACTGTACAAGATTGAGCCAGTCAGTGCAAAAATTCATTAAGTGACATTCAGAGACTTGTCTTCTTTCTCCTTCACTTTTTAATATCTTTATCATGCCGTTATCTTGTTATTTTACCTGGTCATCTGCCAGCAATCATGCAGCAACCATCTCGCTTGCTGATTGGTCAATCCCAGTCTCACCAGAGAACAGGTTGACTGATAACTGTTATCACTGATGACACGCTCAGTCTCTCAATTTATAATTGATATGTACTATAACTGAAGTGTTGCAACAAAGAAATCCTTTAATCCTGGTATTCATTTTAGATATGGAGGTAATTTATTTCACAGAAATTTGTGAAATTGAGAATTCCCTTTGAATTATTGAAGAAAATGATTAACATTAGGTTAAACTTAAGTAAAACTATCACAGCTATCATAAAAAAGTTTGATTGAATTTGATTTGGTTTGTTTGGATTTGGTTTTATTGGCATCAAACTCAGAATAATGAATCTAGTTCATTTCTGCTTTGTTCTCCATCTCTGTCTCTTCCTTTGTCCATGCCTGAATGCTTGAACTTCACCGTGAGCATAAAGCCGTTTGCTTTTTCACCCTGAATAGTTTCTCTAATTGTTTTTCATTAGAAAGATGAACAAGAGAACGAATGGGAAACATATTCAAAAGTCATGTACATGAACCTGTGTATATGTGAGTAATACGTGTATGTGTGTTAAGCCCTGCTCCAGTGACACTATTCCTTGCTTTTCCGCAGAGAGAAGTGCCTTCATTTGTTGACCCTTGTGGCTGTTTGGCTCCACTGAAGCTGCCTGTGCCTCTGTGCCTGTCCATGTCTGCCGGAGCTGCCAGCCACACCAGGAGCACTAGGACTGCCGTGACGGCCGACCCCATCCTCTGAGGCTGTCTCCACACCTCTCTCCACCCCTGGCTCTCTCCCTCCTGCTCACTCTGCTAGTCAGTCCTCTCTCCATCCATGCCACTCACCCCTCTGTGGAAGCCGATCACAGCCGACCACATCGCTGCAGACAGAATTTGATTCGGAAAACAAACAGCTTTTATCTGTTCCTGTGAGCAAATAAACACCCGCTTCATTGCCATCCAACTCTTTGGTCTCTTCCTCCTCCTCTGTCAGTCCTGCACCTTTTCATCATGGGCAGGCTTGATCAATAATGTGTTTTGACGTTTGTCTCATCTGGCAGTCCAGCTGAGGAGCAAGCAAGTCAAGATAACTGGTGCATGTGTTAGTGGTTGTGTAAGAGATTAAAAAGCAAAGCCCTTTGGACATCGTCTGCACTGGCCCTGGGTGACAGGTGCTGAAGGGTTCCCATTTGAGCCTCAAACAGGCCCTTATGATGGGCTACAGGTGGTAGGGGAGTCCAAGGCCTCATAGGCTTTATTTAGAACCAACCCTAGGGACAAAACCACTCAAATCTGGTTTTTTCCCCATGTCCTTGACCTATTCTTTGTCAACATTGCCCCAGTTTTATTTGAAAAATACCAACATAAACATAATTGCATTTGCTGGATATCTTTCCTTCCTAATCGACCCCTCCTGTTTGCTTTGAAATGGCGGTGAATGTGACACCGATCCGGGACACAAAGTGGCTGACGCTGGAGGTCTGTCGAGAATTCCAGAGAGGAACTTGCTCACGACCGGACAATGAGTGCAAGTTTGCCCACCCTGCCAAGAGCTGTCAAGTGGAAAATGGCAGAGTCATAGCTTGTTTTGACTCACTCAAGGTAAGTATGACAAACACCTGTGTGGTTCATTCATCATTCCTGTTTTCGCTTCCTATCTCGCTTGCTGTGTTGACAAGCATTGTCTTTGGTTTACATATGGAAGGCACAGCTAAAGTATAAGAAAGAGCATATTAATTCAGAAGCTGATGCAGAATTTATCAGTTCACTTATCACTTTTTTTCCAGTTAAAGGGAAGAAAACGGCAGTGACAGCTAGGTCTTGGCCAGGGAGTAAATAAATAGACTTATAAATTTGAGTAGGTGGGTATGTGTGTCTTGGTAAGTTGAGACGAGGCCATGATCACACTAACATCTGTGAATCAGATTCAGAGTTTCCTTCAAAGGCACATAACTTTAGTGAAGAGCTGCCGGTTGGCACATATCGAAACAGTCTGCCCAGCCATGACTTCAGCAGGCTGAATGAGGAACATAAGTAGGACAGCATACAGTGTATTTCACATTTGTATGTCACTCTGTGAGTATATGTCTCTGTGTTATTTTGAGGTCACGCTGCACAGTAGGGTTTCCACAGAAGGCCCTATAATTTACTGTCTATTTTTGCCTTGGCACTGAGACAACATACTCCCACCATTCAGCTCCACTTAGAGCATTAGAATCAAACAGCAGATGGAAAAAGGTGGATGGAATAGAGCAGACATGGTTTGAGAGTGGATAAGTAAAAATATAATATTAAGTGTTGCAAACAGAGTTGCTATCTCTAAGTTGTAACTATTTAGGTGTATTTTGATTAAAACTTTTATTGGCTCTGTATAAAAGAAGTGGCATTCAAAATTCAATAATTTTCATTTGATTTTTTTCCTCAGTAAAACAAATTCATGCACGCAGTAAATAGTAGGTTAGAAATCTGACATTGAAGACTGAGATCTACATCTTCACTCATGCATGCCATTGAGGACTGGCATGAAAAGATACTTTTTCAGAGAGTCCATAGCCATGGCAACAATTCTGTAGACTTATTTTTGTGTGATGGCATGCCAACTCCAACCAATGAGAAGCAAAGAGAGTACATCTTAAGAAGAAGGATTTAATGAAATATGTTCATATTGAGGTCATTAAAGTGAGTGGAACACAATATTATACAGATTATAGTGCTATAAAAATAGATCCCTGCTCTAGTTTTCATGAGAATCTAACAGCAGCTCACTCAAAATCACAAATGTTAATATAATGGGGACACTTTTCTTATCATAAGCCATTACTTTACTACTTTGCTTTATAGCAGACGTGGGGAACCAATGAAAACACTGATGAGAGCATACTTTGGTGTATTACACCAAAGTAAATAAAGTTTACACAGTATTAAGTAGAAAAATGTTTACTTATACAAAAATAACTACAGAAAAAAGGGAAATAGCCTGAACAAATGGAAACATTGCATGGTCAGTGCTCAACAATGTTCCAGGGTCCTTTATGTGAGAGTTCACCAAATTTCTGAAAAAGGCTTTCTGAGTGAGATTTTAAAACCATCTGGCATGTATTGCCTTTACAGATCTTTTCATAGAGTTTAGATGATGTAAACAATGGGTGCCCAACATTTTGATGCAACCATTCTCCAACACACCTGAATAAAATAGCTGATTTCCTCTTCTGCATGTCATCCAGTGCTGCAGAGGCTTGGTAACGAACCATTCATTGGATGCAGCTGTGCATCTAACAGTTACAGGATGGTAGATCTTGAGGACCAGACTTGGGCACCCCTGAGTTTGAGGGTCCTGGTTAAAATGTTCAGTTTGTACCTCTAGAAGTTGTTTGTGAAATAAAAAGTTTGTTTTTGGATTTTTTTTTTTAAATCAGCAATTCTTTATTTTCAACTTTTTTTCAATCCCTCTTTTCTGTAAGTAATGAGTCGCTTGTTGATACCTGCAAGGTATGATAGTTTTTTTTCTATGCTGTGGGAGAGGTGTTTTCTTAATTAGATTAGCAAATCCGCAACTTCTATGATGAAGGGTTAATTTTTTTTTAAAGAGGTTTTTGTATAATCAACATGCTAATCTATCTAGGTTCCACATTGTGTTTTACAGAATAGTTATCAGGTAACAGCAATATATATATATATATATATATATATATATATATATATATATAGATAGGATCCC
>JBAMHV010000009.1:12737368-12758319 GCA_037177535.1 Pseudomugil gertrudae | reverse complement strand
ATATATATATATATATATATATATATATAGATATATATAAATAAATAGTCTTAATTTATATTTACACCCTATGAATGTAGTGCAGGAAGACAGTTAAATGAAGCTCACCAAACACAAACTCACTTAAGTCACTTGGTTTTCAACTGAAAACCAAGTGACTTAAATACGAAACAGAAGCAACAAGACAGAGGTGAACTTAATAATCTAAACACAGGTGAACTAACTAACAGAAAACAAAGCTGAACACAACAACATGATGAAAAAACTACAAAGTAAAACAGGAAAGCAAAGAAGTGCAACACAAAAACCCTCAAACCCTAACATTTATCGTCTCATAATGGTCTCAGATGTCAAGTAACAACTGTCTAAGCTTCCAGTGTGGTCGGTAGTTTCTTGGAGAAATCAGTAACCTGACATGTTTGGGATAAGATTGACCAAATTAAAAGAAATAATAAATCCTAACCAACTGAAGCTCGTAAACTCACCATATTAAAACTGCCTCAGTTTGCCTTATTCTATTGTTCACTACAAAGTTACCTAAAATACAGACAATGATTTTTCGTTTTAAATTGAGTTTTAGTAATGAGTTGATTTCCATTGATATGCTAGAATAACAAATGTTTGGGCTCAACTATAGTAAATATATTGTCACACAACAATGGCAAATTTTGTGATCTTTGTTGAGAAATATTAAACTGTTACTCTGATTCATAATCAAAAAGTGTTCGCTATTGATTAATTTGTGTATGTTTCTTTTGCTTAGGTCTGTCTGCACTGTCCCCTAAATGGACAGACAATATTGTGCAGACATGTGAGATTGAGCTCTGGACCACAAAAATCTTACAAATGGTCAAAATACATGTCAACTCCAATGAGAAGTCAACATTAATCATCTTACAAACAAATAATTTTCTTTGCTTTTTTTTTGGCATCAATGAGGCAAAACAGGATAAATGACCTTTTGACTGGAGGTATTATCCAAAATTCTTTAATTTACGTTTAAACAGAATACAATTAAAAGTACCATAAAAGAAAAGAAATCAGAAAACATTTGGTCAAATAAGTTGCTTATATCAGTGAGGCATCAGTAAAACATGGTATCATAACATGTGAATGTGTGTAAGAGCCAAAGATAAATATTTGCATTGTGGATATGAACATTTCAAATCATAAACATGAGTTTTTGTGTACACAAGCTTTATATAGCTGAGATAGTAAATGTATCACCCACAGATACGTGAGGATAGTCAGTATGGTTTTTTTGACAGCATTTTTGCTAATGGTTCTGTATTCCATGTTGTGTACATGTCCTTTAATTTGCCTCCTATCTGATTGGCAAGCATAGTGTTATTCATCATAGCTAGGGACTGTAGCTGGTAGTCAGTCAAGCAGTCCAGACTGCTGCTTACCTTGGTTTGTACTCTACCTGGGGCAGCATTTCTTGAGAAACTAGGTGCTGTGTTATTTTAGATATGGGCTGTTTGGTTGGAGCTCTGATCACATGTGGGGGTTTGGTTGGCATAGGTAACACAGGAATGAAGAAGGGTGGATGTTAGGGCACTGTATGGATCATGAAAACAGATAGGCATACAGAGCTGGAAGAGGGCAAGAGCAGGCCTAGCAGGGAATGTGCAAAGAAGCGTAGCACCATGTACGGAGCCCTTCCCTGCTGTTGGTGCCAGGGCATTCCACAGTCTACCTCCCTTCCTTGCTTTTGTGACAGAATGATAGATCTGCTTCATCTGCAGATGAATGCGTAACACATACTGGGCTTGGAGAGCGGGATGAGGGGATAAGGGAAGGACAAGCAGGAAGATGTGGAGGGAAAAGGGGGGTAAAGTTGGTAAATGTCCCTTTTAAATCCTGCACAGTTTGTCATACCACAAAACTTTTGCTGCAACTGAAATACAGGCCGAGAACTGTACAAGTAACCTGTATATGAATAATCTTACTTATTTGCATTGCCATATTAGAGATTATGCTTACATGCTGCAACAAGTTTAAAGAAGAAAATTAAGCTATTTTTAACATTTTGAATTAAATTACACTTATTTCCAACTCTTTCCTCAAGTCTAATTGGATAAAATTGTTAGCTGTTCCCACAGTGTCTTTATCTAAAATTTTTTAATTAAGCTTGCCAAAGCTGTTCATTATGTCCCAAAAATATCAAGAAAGCATGAAAAGATGGTTCGTCAAGATGTCAACACTGAGTGGATTTGAGCCTTATTTTTTTCCAAAGCTCTCTCTAAAGTCATCTCACTCCAACTTCAATTAAATATTTTATGAGGTCTACACATATCAGATCTTTGCCAGAAATGTCCAAGAAAAATCAACTCAGCTGCCAAACAGTCTGATTAAGAGGTCACAGATCAACAAACAACAGTCAGAGAGAAACAAAAAGAATAGTGTTTCCCCATTTCTTTGGCTCATGCTGAAGAGATTCAGCAGCTTGTTGCTATCAGCAGTTGGAGACAAAGCAAATGAATAGAAAGCAAATCTGAGGGTATTTAAGCTGACGAAATACAATAAAATCATGACCAGGCTGCGATTGGAAACAGGTGATTCACTAGCTGCTGCTGATGTGCTAAAATGATCAAACAGGAGGTTTACTTCCTTTAAATTCCTTCTTATTAAGACTTACATATATCATCCTCATGAACCTCTTTACTCAGTATGAACCTTTTTTACAGGGCTGACTCTTAAGCCTACATTGAATCAAATATTAGCTTCTATCTCTGTATCAAATGGTACCTTGTTAAAATGAACAGTTAATGACTCGTAATAGATTTACTCACCACTTTAGCCACTAAAAATAAAAAAATGAACACCAGAAACATTTTAAAGAAAAAAAACTTACTTAAAATATTTAAAATTTGATATTAATTTGTTTATTTGTTAGATAGGTTTTCTATTATAAGGCTGAAATTAAAAGCTCCTTCATGTTTTTTTTTCAACATAATAGCTGGCTATGAATTACAATTTGTTCATTTTACCAGTATCCATCTATGTATTTCAGTTCACAAGGTCTCATTCAGCCAAAAACATGATTACATTTGCATAATTTAAAATGCAAATGCTAACAGATAAAAAGTGCCCACTGCAAAATGATTTTACTGCTAGGTGAAATGCTTATTTGAAATTTGGTGGCAAGTCTAATTTGAACTTCCACCTGTATGTTGTTGATGCCTCCAGGTGTGAGATAACCTATCATGTATTTTATTATGCTGTAATTTAATTTGTCCTCTTGTTAGAGGACCGTGATATTTATTTAATCCTGCTCCCAGTGTGTTATTAAATCAAAATATTTTTTACTGTTTTCTATTAGGGTAAAGGTTAAATCAAGATATTAGACTGAGAATGCATTATAAATCCAAGATAATGGATAAAGTCACATTTAACCAGCTTAATGACTTCTTAAATGAAAGTGGAAATCTTGATAAATTCCAATCCAGCTTCCTCCCCCATCACAGCTCTGGTTAAAATCCTAAATGGCATCAGATTGAATCCTGTTCTGGTTAAGTATTAGTCCTGGTCCTGCTATATCTCAGTGATACTGATACTGTGGATCACAGAACCCTTTTCCACAGGTTGGAAAACTGCTTTAGAGTTTCTGGATTGGTCCTTAATTGGTTCAGGTTCTATTTAGAAGGCCAGAGTTATTTTGTTACGATCGGCAGATATGAATTTGAGCAAGTGGCCATGAGTTGTGGAGTACCTCAAAGCTCAGTCCTTGGACCTCTTCAGTTAAACTTGTATATGCTTCCTTTGGGTCAAAGACTATAGAACTTAAACAGCCTTGATCACAGTTATGCAAATGATACAGTCTTTCACCAGACAATGTTGTTTGGAGCAACTAAACACCTGTATGAGAGAAGATTTTCTACAATTAAATGAAGAAAAAGCTTAAATTGTTATTTTTGGTATGAAAACGATATCAACTTCCTAAAAAGAACTTTAAACATTTGCAGCTCATCCAGAACACTCCACTCAGAGTGCAAACATAGACTGTACATAAAAACAGGGCCTCCGTTACATTACCCAACAGCTTTTTTTAACTTTTGCCATCTTGGCAATATCACGTGTGTCATCAGTCCAGGAAAATAGAAATATAGACAAAGAGGTGGACCTGAAAGGGATGCTGTGAGTGGGCTGGATGATTGAAACTTATCTGCTCGTAGCTGAGAGCTAACCAGGCAAACCAGGTGCTAACAGAGTCTAACCACCTCACAGCTATGTGGGCTAAAGCATGCTGTTGTCAGATAGGTAGTCGCAGTTGTGCTACCTTCTGCCTTCTCTCCATTAGATATCAAACACGTGTTAATCACAAGGTCACACCTGTTAATATGCAAAATTTTAAGATTAAATAACATCTAAATTGACGAGATATTAAATTAAAAAATTGGCTGTTGTGTTGTGATCTGTTCAGTTTTCAGCCACTCGATTACCCTTTCACTTTGGCTTTGTGGACTTTAATCTGAACCAAGATGTCAGAGAAAACAGGACTAACATAAGAAAGCAATTTATTAAATTTTTGTCAACTAATGTAAAAAAAAAGCAAGTCTAGCTACTGATTTGCCAGATGCATAAAAGGTGATTTTATTAAATTTTTGGGGACAGCATTTGACCACCTTCTGTTTAAAGAGTTATAATATTTAAACTTTTTAATTCTGAATTGAAATATCATAGACAGCATCTGGATTCATTAATACAATATCTGATTTGTGAAATCGTTTTTTACAGTCATGAAAATGCTAAACTTGTATGTAAAGGTAAATCTTACTTGTATCAGTTATGACTGTACGGACACCATGTTTTCTATGTGCATTTCTATGTGCTCTCCAGATGCCTAAGAAGTTTAAAAGCCCAGTTAAAATATTAAAAAGCACGTTCATAGTGTGGCTAGAATAATTTAAAATACCCCGGGGTCTGGCCTCCTCCACATCACTTTGGATGAAGGCAATACAGACAAGTTCATAAACACACGTTCAGATTAATTTTCATTGAGTCTTTAAAAAGAATGACTCAGTTGCCAAATGTTTGACAAAATCATTGCTTATTGTTTTACTTACATTGCCTTGTGTTGTTGTGTAAAATCTGTCCCTTACATGTTAAGACTCGTCCCCTATATTTATTTTTACTTTGTGCTCACATCGTGATTGATTGAGTTATTTTCTATTTGCCTCACAAAGCAGATTTACCAATGTTATGAATGGTGACCTACATATTGGATATTCTTTTGAGACCTTGAAAAACTTGAAAAAAAATGTAAAGGGCAAGAGCAACACAGAGCGAGAGACAAGAAAGCAAAGAGAGCAGATAATAGAAGAATTGGTAATGCAATATATATTGAGATGAGCGCCCCAGCAGAAAACAGTGTGTGAGTACGCAGCACACAGAGGGATGGAGTATATTGGATAAAAATGCTTTGAAAAGGAAACGTACTCAAACAGAGTTAATCTGCTCTGTATCTGTATTCTGCTGTCATGCTCCTGCTCTCATCCTCTCCTCTCATTACCTCTGCTAATCTGTTTTTACTCTGCTTGTCCTCCACCCCCCTGCTCTCCTGTCCTTTTTTCTGTCTTCCAGGCTCCTCAAACACTTTCATTCCCTTTTTACTTGTG
Source organism: Pseudomugil gertrudae (assembly GCA_037177535.1). Taxonomy (NCBI): domain Eukaryota; kingdom Metazoa; phylum Chordata; class Actinopteri; order Atheriniformes; family Pseudomugilidae; genus Pseudomugil; species Pseudomugil gertrudae. The sequence continues at coordinate 12,752,698 of JBAMHV010000009.1, read as the reverse complement.
GCGATGTTTATCTTTTATAGCTTTTCATCAATTTTTAGACAGACTGTTTTTTTTCTATCCATTGTGGTCAACAATCAGAAGAAAAATACTGACATGTTATGGATGGAGACTTGCTGGTCCTTGTTTTTAAAGCCCTGTGTTGTATGATCATCAAAAATATTAATGTCATTACCTAGTATATGTAAACTTCTTTGCAATGTTTGAGGTGTTTAGGATATTTCCTTATAGTCGTGAATTTGTCTTAATCTGAGACCGTACACACTTCCAAGCTGTGCATATTCCAGCAAAACTGATAAAGTGATTACAGGCTGGACGCCCATGAGAAGATTTGACATCACTTGCACTCTTTTAATCACAAAACTAGACCTTAAAGAACACACAGATGAAATTAATTTAAACTATTTACATTTTCTGATCACATGACTTGAGGGATTAACTCACTCAAAATAAAGCATGAATTAAATCCTTTGCTTGACAATGTCCCATGTGGTTAGTGTGTGCCAATGCAGAATTTCTGAATTGACCTTAAACTGTATCTGGGCTGATAGTTTTTTTGAAGGTGGTCAGTATTTTAATTATATGGCTTTGGCACTTTGAAGCAGGCTTTCAAGTTGATTCAATTCATTTGATGCACTCTGGGAACCACACACCATCTAAAGAAAGAATCTACGCTAAATTAATTGCAGTTAGCACCATACTGCATGTGCCCTAAATTTGTATTTCCTTCTGTGTCACACACCCACAAACAGTGAAAAACCCACACCATTCACCCTCACTTCTCCCCGTATTACAGCTGAGCTATAAGTTTCAGTTCCCTCCTACAACTCTGTGCAGGGTAAAGCAGGTACTGAAAATGTATGAAGGAATGTAATGTTCCTATAACTGTGGTTATGGCCACATAAAACAGTGGAAGTTTGTGTTTTCTTTTATTATTATTATTATTATTGAAAAGATTCATGTGGTAAATATCCTCTGTTATGCATTGACTACAGCCAGTAGTACTATTTATACTATTTTTATTCATGACTTTAAAAACCTTAAAATGTCCCAAGGTGCATGCCTTTCGGTTATATTATAACTTTTGACTGATAGTGAGCATGTGAATAAATGTTACTATATTAAAATTTTCAGTTTTCCTGGTGTGTATGTGTTATATGGAAAGATGTTTTAAAACTTTATTGTGAAGAAGTTGTTAGGATCTCACTCAGCAGATCCATTTATAGATACTCTTATTTGCTCAAGTATCTCAACCCACACAGGACAATATGCAAAGATGCTTTTTTTGGCATTGTGCGATGGAAGAAGCTATTAACTTTGTCTGAAACGTCTCCTCTAAATGTCTCTGTCCTCAGAGAGGCCACCATTTCTACATCCATCTGTGGATATGCTGCATCAGCATACACACAAACACACACATCCATCTTTATTCATGCTGTTTCAGCATGGAGACGTGACTCAACACCAAATAACATACAAGGACATTGAGGTGTAGCCTCACAACAAAGGCAATTATCTTTCTCTCATTTTGGCACCATACTCTTTAACTTTTAATCCTGATGGTGTTCTGTCTGTGTGTTTTTCTCTCTGTTGCTCTCTCTCTCTCTTGATATAATGATGTCTGTGCATGTGTACGTATGTATGTGTTTTCTTACGAAGCTGAAGAGGCTTGGATGTGTAGACAGTCTGAAGGTAATATTAGCATCTCCAGTGCTGTGTCTTGATGTCCTGCCACTATGGCTGCTTCTGCTGCTTGTGTTGTTGTGAACAGAATATCTAATCAGTGATCTATTCCTGTTTGAATGTCTCATCTCACTAAACAAACTTCATGTCTACCTCTGGACACCAATCACCTCCCCTCCCACTTTCACCTTACTAACTGTTGCTTTTAAAGTCTAAATGCAGCAAAGCCAACACCTAAATGAGACCACAGACAAGTAAAGTGTAAGTACATGCAGAAGGAAGGAAATAGAGAGGGTGGCAGTTACAGATCATCATTCGGCCTTGGACAGGAAGTCATCTGCCAACTTGTTTTCCTGCTGTCATCCTGTGGCAGCGCAGTATTTCTCTCTTGCCTTTCCTACATCTCCTCCTACTGTTTCACTGACCATATGCTTTTTAACTGATCTCTATGCATTCAATTCTTTGATACCCATTCACTTGTAGACTCTAGCATATAAATAGACAAACAGCAAGCACCTTACTCGCTTGTGCATGCACCAGGGACCATGACAGCAACACTGATCTCAGTAAAGCAGAAAGAGTTCTATAGTCACGGCAGGTTTTCACCTCAGGCAGGTAATCACTTTAGAGTAGCTTTAGTGTGGTTTGTTAATGCTATTACAAGCTACAACAGGCAGGAAAGTGGGTCTGGATGAGTCTCTCACTGCTGTCACTGGACTTTTTGAGTCCAGTGACCAACTGATTATGCATGCATGTGCAGGAAGTGAGGCCATTGCATGAAAGCTCAGTGCAACGTAACAAAACAGAGAAATTAAAGTGGCTCAAGAGAGTGAGATTAAACGAGAAAAAGACAGATGTGTTATTTTTTATGTTGTATAAACTGGTATAGATCTGAAGTGGGAAGTTTGATACAGCCAAACAGGCCACAGTTAACAGTTGTGGTTTTGAACAATGTGCAAAATCCAACTGGATTGGTCACTTTGAAATTTCTGCTGGCTCAAGAAGCATCTTCACCTAGAAAAAACAGGACCAAGTGTGCACAAATCAAATGCAGGCAAACATATCCCAGTTTAGAATAGAAAAATGTCACTACAGGTCACACAAAAGCTCTGTAAGCCTCAAGTCTCCCCATTCAGTCACCAGCAATCGTTATTGGCAGCTGGAGGCCATTTATTTCCTTTTCAGAAGATTCTTGGTGTAAGCCGGGAATCACAACTCTGGTTCTTGATGGCCTGCGTCCTGCAGGTAATAAGTGTGTCCCTGCTGCAATTTGACTCAATTCAAATGGATTTCCAACCGTGGGTTGTTACGTTCTGCATAGGTCGTATTATGTTTTGTTTATATCAGGTCATGTATTGCAGCAGGGAAACATCCAATACCTAATGTACACCGGCACGAGAGAACCAAAGTTGGTGATCACTAGGCGTTTGCAGTCACTATTTTATGGACAAAATCTAATAATATCTAACAATTTTGAGCAAATGCCTTTGGGGCTTCTTGTGACCTAATGAATTTAGCAATTTTAATAAATGTTTTTCTAATTGTAATCAGAGTTGTTGCCTTAACCTAATAGTAAGTTAAAATTTATTGAAAACAGCAAGTTAAAACTAAAATTTGTAATTCCAAAGCAAAGTTAGACAAGATTTCTGAGTTTTCTGATTGTGTCTAGATATTTCTTCCAACTGCCTTCCAGCTTCTTCTCTGGGTGCAACAAATTTTGACATATTCTTTTAATATCCAAACAATTATACTGTTAAAAAGCCAAAAAAAAAAAACCAACTTTTAAATTAGACTATTTTGGTTTTTGTGGGAAATCACGTCTCTGAACTTTTGGTAGATTTTTCAGCAGAGTAGAACTTCCTCTGGGAAATGTTTGAACCATTGAATGTCTGACTTCTGAACTTCTTGATCAAGAAAGAGGATTGCAAATCTTTAAGCAGGAGACTATGGTATAATTAATGCAATTAAAGATATGTTTACAACAGAAAAACACACATTTTACAGTACCTGCTAGATGGCATTTTATTTGTAATTTGTTTAAGAGTTGCAAGCCTGTTTTTCCTTTAAACAAGATCTGCTCCCAAAGAAGCACGGTCAACAAGGTGTATGATTGTTGTTTTTGCATTTGTCATTAGAGTGGTTGTTTTGTTTGTTTGTTTGTTTTTTCCTCCATAGTTACAAACATGTTTTCATGAATGTAATCACTGCTCCTATCACTCACTCCTATAATTAAAAACTAATCTGAGTTGGATAAGAGCTTCATTAAATCTCATCCTCGAGAGCCATCAGCCACAAACACAGGAGTGGGATATTTATCAAGTGTGTGAAAGGAACTCAGGTCTGCTCAGAGAAAGAACATTGGTTGGACAACAGAATCAGCTGATGAAGGGATCAAGTTTTGAACACACACACACACACACACAAACAATGTTTTAATGGCTGTGAAGAAACAGGGAAAGAGAAGGGAATGCAAAAATGAAAAAGAAGTGGAGAGATAGATCATTATAGAAGTGCTAATTAACAGAAACCACACTGTTTAGCAGCACTTTGTCTCCATGCAGTATTGATCTTTCATGACCATTATGGAACGGATGTTTTTGGTTGTTATCAGCATGATTTTTTTCTCCCTGGACAGCTCTCTAAAACAGCTAAGCTACAATCCTAAATCATGAAACCTGCTTTGAATTCTCTGCAACATGTCAGTCTGTAGTAAAAGCATAATTAGCTGTGAACTGTCAAATTATCCAATGCTGTTTGTGCATCCATTTGTGCATAATCATGTCATTCAATATGAGGCAAGGAAGGAAGGGACAGAAAGGCAGGCATGTGGTGTCAACTAAACAGTGACAGTTTAGCAACAGAACAGCGAGATGGATGAATGCATAGACATTAAGTGGTGTAATACGGACAGTGAGGGCAGAAGGAGAAGAAAGGAACTCCTGATTAAATATGGACAGGAGGAAATAATAACCAGTGAGCTGAGTGTGGAAATGAATGGGAGTTGTGTCAGTGTCAAAATGTTCACAATTAAAGAATGTGTGTAATACCTCTTTATTGTTAAAGTGCATGTTGCAGAGATAGCTGTTGGACATTATGATTCCTCAAAAGGCTTTAACTGGATTATAGCAGTATCAGGCTCAGCAATCAAAAGAACTGGAGCAGCTGTGTTGTGTTGAGTCTGCCAACAGCTTGTTGTCTGTCACCGCTTCACTGCAGCTTCCCAACACATTTCTAGTCTAGACCGGACATGTTACTCTAAATATGCCAACTAAATTATACATATAAACACAGCCTTGAATATGTCTGCATGCTTTTGCAGCAAATTTAGCTTTCAGATTGGTTAGTCTTTTTTATCTGTCCTGAATGTCACTTTGATTGGATTTGACAGAAAACACTAGATTTAATTGTTAAACAGACACAAGATGTGGGAGCAGGACCTCTGACAACAGAGGCATTTGTTTTTACCAGGCTGAGGAGGTGGTAACCTCTGCTACTGTCCCCCTCACTTCTTGCTGAAGTGGTACAAGCCGACTTTAATCAATGTGGATCGATGTGGATGAGTGTGCAGCCGGAAGATGCTGTGTTGAAGAAGGAGGGGGTGATGGGCCTCTGCTTGGTCACCCAATGTGTGTGTGGGAGGGAATTAAGACACAAAGTGTCATGGGTCTCTACGTGATATAATGGGCTAACAAAATACATCCTTAACCCGTAAGTGACTCTGTCTCTATTCCCCTTTCTTTCTCTCTTAAGAACAAAACAAAATTAAATACCGTACAAAAGATATATGTTGTTATCCCATGCATGCTCCACTTTGAATCAAGGAAGCTCAGCTATGCATTACACAGCAATCAAGCTCTAAAATACACACTACAGTTTATATATCAAAATCAGCATTAAAAAGTTAAAGCTGCAACCAGAACAAAAAAATGTTTTTTTATTAACAGCCAGGAAGAAGATTTACAAGTTCTGCTTCACAGCCGAGTTCATATTTCATTCATACTTTCAGCCGAGTATGAATCGGCAGGGATGAGACCAAATCTGAGACCATGGTCATCAGTCCGAATAAGGTAGAGTGTCCTTTGACGGTGTGGGATAAGATCCTGCCCCAAGTGGAGGAGTGGAGTGAAGGAAGGATGAAGCATGTGATTGACAGGCAGATCGCTGCAGCATCTGCAGTCATTTGGACGCTGCACTGATCTGTCATGATGAAGAGGGAGCTGAGCCGGAAGGCAATGGTCTCAATTTACTGGTTGTTATATGTTCCTACCCTCACATATGGTCACGAGTTGTAGTGACAGAAAGAATGAGCTCACGAGTAGGCGATCAAAATGAGTTTCCTCCACGGGGTGGCTGGTGTCTCCCTTAGAAATAGGGTGAGAAGCTCGGTCATCTGGTAGCATGCCCAGAGTAGAACCACTGCTTTTTCACATTGAGAGGAGCCACATGAGGTGGCTCAAGCATCCTGCCTCATGGACGCCTCCCTGGAGAGGTGTTCGGGTATCACTGTTCCACAATGCGGTCCATTGACTAAAGAACAGACAAACATCACTTTCCACAACAAAAAGCACAAAATATATACAAATTAAAGTTCAGTTATTTTACTTCACCACACACTTCATTAATACAATATAATAAGAAAAGGATGCCATTAAAACAACATTGGGGGTGGGGTTGGCTCTTAACACTTGGGATCATTCTTCGCCATGCCGCTCAATACCACTTTGTTGAAATGACTTAAGTGGTGTATGGTAGTTGTGTAGTAGCTTACATTGGCTGTTTACTTTAGATATTTATGACGATGGGTTTAGCTTATTTAAATGCTGTTTATATTTGTTGATTTTCTTAACATTTGGGGGTATTTCTTTTGTTTTTGCTCATGCTGGAACATTTATTTGAACATTTGAAACTTCTATTTGAGGATTCAGCCTGTTGGTGACAAGTTGTTGTGAATTATGTTTCCTTTGATTATTAATGATGTAAGGGAGCTGTAGAGTGGTTATGTAGAAAAAAATACTGTAGAATCTCTTTGTGCGAGTGTGTGCTTTGAGACTCGCCGTTGTTTCATGTGAGCTTGCGGTGGGTATACCATTACTTTATAGAGTGATGAATTCTAATCCTCTCTTATCTGCTTCAACCTTAAGGCAATGACACTGGCTGCTGATGCCAGGATAGTGACAGCCTTTGTTGGAGAATAGAACTGTGTGTGTGCGTGACAGAAGCCATACCACACGTGCATGTAAGAAGAGATGATTCTTTTCCAGCATGTAAAAACTTTCTGTTTTCTTTCCTTTTTGTTTCTTAAAAAGCTTCAGGGTGTGCTCTTGTGATTATCTACCCCATCCCTCATGATTTACCAGAAAGTGAGTTCAATAGAACATTCCAGCTCTCTGACTGCACTGCATCTGATCCTGACTCATGTCATCAGCAGGGTAAAGAAAAATATTCCAAGCCTTACCACAAATCATTATATCAGAGGCCAAATTCATAGTTATTGTGTGTCTGTTTTGTGTGTCTGTTTTTGTCTTTGCAAATGCAATTTTCACTTCCTGCCTTTTGCTAAAGCATTTTGTTGTATTTTCTTTGAGAAGATTCTAAAAATCGTGACACAAATCAAAAGCAGCTGTCAGTCTTTATCAACTTTTGTTCCCTACAAGGACAACCTCATCACTTTCTTCACCACACTTACAGTCTTCAAATAAAAATACAAGCCATCCAACAAAAGCATTTTCCCCTCCGCTTGATTAACACTTAATGACAATGTCTGTGAAGCATATGAAAATCATCGTGAAAATAGGTATGTGCAAGATATGAAATAAAGGGATGGAGGGGGGGGGGGGGTATTTAGATGTTAAAAAAAGAAAGAGGTCTCTTCCAGAAGCTTAGTAAGGGCCGTATATGTACAGCATAAATTTTACAATGATGGGCATAAAATAATTAGGCCTAAAAGCAGTTGAATTCAGTGTCTGTTCACCCGTCCTCCATTAAGACTGTTTTTAATGGGTGTGCTCACCGACAGCCTCTTTGGCTGAGTGAATGGGAGAAAAAAAACTACATTAGAATAAACTTTTGAGATTGTGAAGAATTCTGAGGATGAAAAGGGATCAAGGCAGAGAAGAAAAGTGCTGAACAGATAGAGGATGGAGAGAAAGGGTTAACTGAAAGAGAAAAGAAGGGCCAGATCTCAGGGACTGTGGGATAGACTTTGTTCCATCTCTCTACCTCTTTGTCTACACATGTGTAAGTGAATGTGTGTTTGTCTGTCTGAAGGGAGGTGGTGTTGTGGACCTAATGAGAACAAAGCTAATTAAAGACTTCGCCTTGATGTTCCTGCAGGACAACACTTGCCACCTTTATTGAAGCCTTCAGAGAAGGAGAGATACTGCAGAAAAAAAACACAAACCTAACTTTTTTCAGATTTTGCTTAAGAGCAGATTATTCAAGCAAAGAAAAAAAATAAAAGAATCTTGGCTCTGTGACTGTATCCAGGTCAGTGAAAGGAATCGAGCGAGCAAGCTAAGATGAAACAGTGGCTCTGGTGCTTACTTGGATATATAACCCCTGTGCTTGCTGCAGCCTTTATTTCTAAAATGCTAATGCTGACCATTCAGACCATGAACAAGTACAATTTTAGAATACTGACATATGCATCCTTATTTGTGCAGGCCAAAGAATATCTGATGATAATATTTAATGCAGGCCTCTATTACATGGAACAATTAAAGTGTCTGGCTCTATATTCACCCTGTGTTCTTACACCACCAGGGCTGGCCCCTCGCTCCTACTTGATACTGACTCAATTATACTTTTTGTAAAAATTCTGTCCTTCTTGTTACCAAAATTACAATGTATATTTTTGGAAAAAAAATTAACACATTACTGCAGAAGAAATAATTTCACTGACTAATCCTTGTCAGTCAAAACAGTTCCAAAAGTGCAAATTAAAGCTTTGCAATGAAAACGACACACATTTATATCCACAAGTTCCAGTAAAACTGTGAATGCTTCACAATTTATTTGAAAGGATTGAAGTGAAAATCTATCCTTTAGTTTCCATCCATCCATCCATCTATTCTCCACCACTTATCTGAGGTCAGGTTGCAGGGGCAGCAGCCTAAGGAGGGAAGCCCAGACTTCCCTCTCCCCAGCCACGTTCTCTAACTCATTGGGGGGATCCAAAAGAGTTCCCAGGCCAGCTGTTAGATGTAATCAGTCCAGTGTTCCCTGGGTCTCCCCCGGGCCTTCTCCCACAGGTACGTGCCCGGAACACCTCACCGGGGAGGTGTCCAGGAGGCATCCTAACCAGATGCCCAAGCCACCTCATCTGGCTCTTCTCCATGTGGAGGAGCAGCAGCTCTACTCTCAGTCCCTCCCGGATGGCTGAGCTTCTAACCCTATCTCTAAGGGAGACACCGGCCGCCAATGAGGAAGCTCATTTCGGCCGCCTGTACCCGGGATCTCATTCTTTTGGTCATGACCCACAGCTCGTGACCATAGGTAACAATGGGGACATAGGGCAACAGGTAAATTGAGAGCTTTTGCCTTCTGGCTCAGCTCCCTCTTCACCACGACAGCATCTGCATTATTGCAGACACAGCACCGATCTGCCTATTGATCTAATGCTCCACAAAACACACGTAGACTGGTTGGGCAAACTCTCATGCTCCCTCCAGGACCCTGAGGAGGGTATAGAACTGGTCCACTGTTCCACGACCAGGATGAAAACCACACTGCTCCTCTTCAATCTGAGGTTCGACTATCAGTCTGACCCTCTTCAGGACCAGGATAGACTTTAGGAGGCTGCCGAGTGTGATCCCCCTGTAGTTGTAACACACCATCTGATCCCCCTTTTTGAAGAGGGGGACCACCACCCCAGTCTGCCAGTTCAGGGGCACTGTCCCAGATGTCCATGCGATGCTGCAGAGGCGTGTCAGCCAGAACAGCCCCATAGTATCCAGGGTCAGAAGGTTAGAGTCTCCCAGCTCTGCTTTTTATGTAGGATTGAGGTGGTCTTCAAAGTATTGTCTCCAGTGACCCACAACTTCCCGGGTCGCGGTCAGCAGGATCCCATCCCCACTGTAGACAGTGTTGATGGAGAACAAAAATAACATCAATTGTTTAAAAAAATTTTTAAAAAATGCACAAGTAATCAAATGTTTCTGAAGTGCAGTATCTGCAATCCAGCTTGTAATTTTAAAGTTGCTCTCTGTGATGTTAGACTGGTTAATTCCAGTTAAGGAGCAGCGTGCAAAGATGGTGTTCTGCAACATAACAAATGTCATTTAGAGGGTGCTGAAATAATTATATGATGTTGTATGGAGATCAAAGCTGAAGAGTTGTGTATCCTACCCGAATTGATAAAGATAAAGAACTTTACTTCAGTGTTTTACTTTAAAGGAAAAATCTGTTAAAAAAAAAAAAAAAAAAAAGCTGCATGCAAGAGCACTTAGTTCTGCTATTGGACATAAGAGTCTGCATCTCACCTTAGTACAAAGTCACCTGCAGTGTTTGTGGAAGAATGTGCATCCTTCAGAACCTGCACGGACATGCGGAGCCAAAAGGGAAGCAACTGCTTGTCAACTCGTTCGCTGGACCGATGAGAGACTCCAGGAGTCATTTATTTATTTAGCTAATTAATCTAATAAATAAAAAAATAAAACAAACCTTTAAATAGTTTTTCAAAATGATTTATCCACCAATGGTGCCTTCAGGGTACCACCCACTTGTTGCCAAATAAATATTTAAGTGGAGCGGTTTCATCATCATTCAGTGTTAAACTGTTAAGTTTTATAAGATGAAGAGAAAACTTTGGGTAAACGGCAGAAGTTATAATGTCCAGCTATTACTAGAAAATGTTCTTTCCTTAAGTTTTTATTTTAAGACCCTGCCTTTAAAAGAAATAAATACTTTTTGGTCTCTGTTGCATTACCATGCTCTTATATGCTTGCATGCTTGATTTCTCACTTGATGTATTATGCAAGCAAAACATAGTTCAATGATGGGTCACTTGAGGCACTTATATCGCTTCAGCTGAACAAGAGATGTAAACAGCCCTCAGCGGGAGCTTCTTATCACACAAAAAGGTGCCATACAGACTGACAGGCCATTTGGTAAACAAACACATTTTCTAAAATTAAAATAAGACTTAGTAAATAGTTCATAACACTGATCTGACATGATATAATGGGATTTTGCTTCCCCTCTGGAGGTTTTCAAAAAAGGTTTGACAACTTCTGGTCTTATCCAGTCTATTTCCTTTGCCTGGTGTCCCTTTAATCATCCAAGCTCCACCATCTGTGATCTGCTAATTCTCTTTGTTATGGGCGAAAACAGTGATTGTTTCTCCAGGCGTGTCCACCAACCAACCAAACCGCATTTCTGGATGGAGCAGTGATGCTGATCATGCTGGATTCTTGTCTTTTTTTACCCCCTTTTTCGTCTGCCCATTTCTCATTCATCCATCTTTGCTGGCTGGCACACGGAGCCATTCGACATCTGTCCCCTTTGATCAGATGTTTGGCAGCAACTAAGCTGGAGCTGCTGGTGCGTATGCCTTAGCGGGTAGCTCCCTCTAGCACGAGGCAGAGATGGGGTACAGATGTTAAGGGGGAGGCGAGGAACTTTAGGACCTGTGTAGAATATCTGATGCAAGCCGGACCCCTGAGAGGAATTTTCAGCAGCCTACATGTGGACACAAAATCATATTATTATTATTTGCATAATCTCAGCAGTTAAATCTTCTTTATGCTGACACAGTGGTCCTTTATGTAAATGTTTCAGCTTCTGCAAACAAGTTAAACATGAATCTTAATGAACCTCCTGACTTCAACAGCTCATTTGCAGTACTTATCTACTCAAGCTTATTGTCCCCAGTGCAATTCAGATCTCCAGAAAATGCTGAGTGCACACCGTGAGTTAGCATCAGCTCTAAATTAGGTATCTCTGACAATTATTGTTGAGTCGCTAAGTGAACCTCCTGGCAGAAAATCACTTTCCACATTGTTTTTTTTTTTTTTTTAATTTTGGTCTTTTTATTCTATTCCATACCAGCATTTCCCTTCTGTGGAATTAAAAGAAATAAACTGCAAAAAATGGATGATCAGATATACTTTTTATTTCACTTTTATGTACTCCAGCAGGCATGCCCTATTGCTGGAAATATTGTTTAATCTCTACCAAGTTCATTTATCTAATTTCGGATTACTTTCCACCTTTCTGTACAATAACATCATTTGTCGCCTCCTTCTAGCATGCTGACATTTTAGGGTTGTTTTCTCATGTTTTTATATCATTGTGAACAAATTCAGAAAGATTGCCCCTACATACACTGTCATTTTTTGTCATTTTGTATTTTTGTAAAACTGTGTTATGAATAGGCCAACCGGTACATAACTTGAAAATCCAAATGGGATTTTGTGCAATGCAAAAGAAATAGTCAAAAGCCAGGAGAAAATATCCCTGGTGTTTTTTTGCTTTTGTATCACTCTGCCATAGGCAGGTATTCTGCTCATCACATCACTGTGGTTGACAGGTAGTTAAAGATGGCATGCATTGGATTTTGAATAAAAAACAGTCTGAATTATTCATAGATTTGCTGTGGTTTTGGTGCTCACAACCCAGTTATCACACCATGATATTAATGAGAAAAATATTTGATATGGATTCCACTGAGTTATAGAACAACTCTGTGAATTTGAATGATTGAAAATAAATGATGTGATGATGTGATATGGTCCAGATTTTGGACAGAGTGTGGAAACAAGGCTCAAGAAACAAAAACATTGAGTTCAGTGGGCACTGATTTGAACCACTTTTACACAACCATAGTTGTTTGGTATGCAGATGATGTTCTGGTGTTTGGATGGGACTTTGGCATGCTAAATCTGCTCAAGGCTTTTTCCCTCTCTGCCTCAAACACGAATGATTGAAGCTCTGGGTTTTACATGATGTTTCCTCACGTTTGCAAAGCCAAATATCTGCTGGTAGCAGCTCCAGCTATGATTACGCTCTCATGCTAAAGTACATCCTCCAAATTTGCCTGAGGATGTTTACATGAAAAGAAATCTTGTTTGCGTTTATCTTTGCTGTCTGTCATCAAACCCAGTTCCCAGGTTTAATCATGAACTAAATATGTATAGATCCAGGAAGCAGGATCAGAGTCATGGATGGAACATTTTGTTGCTCATTCTCAATTTGACTGGTAAGGTCATGAACAATGAACAATTTCAGGTAGCAGTACATTAGCAGCACATCATTTCAATGCTGGGCAGTAACAGAAGCAGTAGTCTGCCCTGGTGCTCAGATGAGATAAAAGGCTGTTAGTCTCTTCAGCTTTTAATAATCTTGCGGCTGACTGATGCAGGATTTTCCACATAAATTATATTTTGGATCAGACTTCAGATCAGGTGTTTTAAAATGGAATCAGGGTCACTGAGCAGACCTTACCTCTTGATCTCTATTTAAGTCAGCTTTAAGTCAGCTACAGTAGTAAGCATATAGCTAATGTGCATATGTGTAGAGAAAGTGAGTTACTTTTATACTAGATGTATGTGTATATGTTTAAATATATACCTATATATATGGTTTGCAGGACTTAGAAGGTAAAGATAGAATATTTCTATTTATTGGCTGTGTAAAGTACTTTGTGTTGTAATTTTCAAAGGAAACATGCTGTGGACATAAAAAAATGAATGATTGATTAGGATTGTGTGCATTGGAGCTTGTAGGTAATTAGAGTAGATCCCAAGCATAAGTAACCTTACTTAATGTTTCCACCCTTTTGTATTAACGAAGCAGAAAAAAACATGCATCGTGAGTGTTAAGCTGTTGCAGTTGAGGTGTGGTAGGAAGACATTTCTGCGGCAGAGGAAATGTTCTACTCGTAAATCATCGGGAGGAAAAAAAGCTAACTCCTTCCTTCTGATAATAGCTCATTTCAGCTGTCTGATTTCTCATTTCTTGGAACAAAACTCGACAGCAAATGTGCCAGCAAATAATTGGCGTTACCTGCAAACTATATTTTAGAAATAACAAGCTACAACAGCTAAACTAAAAAGAACATTTCCAAGTGCCATAAATTGTAACTTTAAACCTCAATTGGTGATGAGAGTGTTAATCTGCAAAAGCCTGATGAAGGCAATGATGCAAACTCCAAAACAACATGGCTGACAAGCTATTGTTACATCTTCATAACTGATGATTTCAGGGGAAATGACATATTCCTTTTGACAAACTGGGTGTTAATCATCAAAACACAACTCACAGCGGCCTTTGAAGAGCTTGTCAAATTCAGCAGGTGGGCTGATGTGAGGAGAGGCAGTTGTTGAAGGAACAGACAACTACACGTGTAGAGAAACGAGGAAGAAGATGTGAGTGAATTATGCAAGTAGAAATGAGATGAGTTGCTCATCTTACTTGTCAGTATTGGGTTACTGTTGCTGCTTTATAGTTTTGTTGGTCCTTATACATTTTAACTTCATCTGAAAGACTGATTCTCAAAAAGCTCCTGTGACGAGACCAAAGAAAATGTGCTCGCTGTAATAAAAACCAACTGAGATTTACTGAAGTGAGGAAAAATATGGGCCAAACTAAAGGGAAACAAATATTCTGCAACAAAACAATGTGAGAATATGAAGGTAAACAGACAATGAAGCTGACAGCTGCTCTCATCCAGCTCATCTTAATCCACTCTGGCTGGAATAATTGAATACTAAATCACTTACACGGTTTATGCAATACAGTGTGTGAACCCTGAGACATGCGTTCGGTTATCTCCTGGTGAGTACAGGTGTTATTCTCACCGGGCCTTTGTTGCTTTTGCTTGTATGCTGATTAAAAGTGATCCAATCTTCTTTTTACTACTAAATGTGGTCATCCTATTGCTTCTTTCTTTTTTTGGGTGATTTTAACACCTAAAAGCCAACTTTCAGCTTCCATACAAGGATACGTAGGATACATCCTAAGTACACTTTGAATTGGGACAGCATTTGGCACGCCAGTATGAAGTATGCGGTCTACGAATCCACACTTTGAAGTGTGCAGACCCTGAAATGAGACACAGCCCACGTATCCTTCGTGATCTCCAATCACCCAGAAGTCATAGTGCGCCAGATAGAAAAGAATAAGCAGAACTTCAATATATGTGTTTCAATATAAACACATATTAGTACCAGCAGACAAGCGGGTACAGCAGTGTGTCCCATGAACACAAATTCATTTTTTTACATGTGTCTGACGAGGATTATTTGTGACGAGGAGAGCTTTTCTGGGCCGCCTCCTCCATGTGTTTGTAATTTAGATAGAACAACAACATTGTAATATCTGGCTTCATTTTCTGTCGTATTGTCACGTCTTTGCCTCCTGCTGCAGTACTTCTCCACTCTCTCTCCCTTTGCCTCACTCTACCTGCCAGCCACTCCCTCCTCATCAGCCAAACTCTGCTAACCTGCAGCTCATTACCACTGGCCCTGCATGTAACCTCTCCAGCACTGTTCTTTGCCAGATTGTTCTACTGCAATATGCAAGACTTTCCAGCATTCTTCTGCCTGACTACCCGGTGCCAATCTTGCCTGTTCCTGACCTGGGTGCTCATTTATAAAACTCTGCGTAGGATTCTTACTAAAATTGTACGTACGCCAAGAATCCAGAGTTTGC
>JBAMHV010000009.1:12712510-12737268 GCA_037177535.1 Pseudomugil gertrudae | reverse complement strand
ATAATAATAATAATAATAATAATAATAATAATAATAATAATAATAATAATAATAATAATAATAATAATAATAATGCACTTGACATGACATAATATGCATTATATTCGGAGCAACATATGTTACAATCCAGACAAGCATTTTTTTGGGCAAGGCATTACCAATGCCAAACTATGTTCTGCTGCCTTAGAATAGCATGGCTCCACAGCAGAGTGGTAAATAGTAATGCCTGTGGTTCAGACTTGTCACCCACTGAAAACATTTACCATCTATTTTCCATTCCAGCCAGCCATTCACGGTGGAGCCCATCCCAGCAGTCACTTGGCTTGGGTTCATACTGGGTGTACCAATTGTTCATCCCAATTAAAAAAAAAAGAAACATAAAAAGATAAATAAATCAAATAAATAAAGAGCTCAGTATTTGTAAACATTTTAATCAAGTTAAGCAATTTAATATTTTTTTCTTTTTTTTATCCATTTAAACTATACAATGTGGACATGAGGTTATATTGTCTGAAACTCTTAAAAGGTAAAATGTGTTTCAGTCCTCATGCTACCAGAAAATTTGCTATTAAATCTAAAAGTATAATTGAACCCTCTGACAAAAGGGGGCAACAATGTGGAAAAATATGTTAACCCACAAAACTGGCCCTTAATAAAGACGGACTACTTTCACCACATCTTAATCTGATATCCAGGGATGAAACTGAATTGAGCACAGTGACCCACAAAACAAGAGATTCAGCTCAATCATTGCAAAATTGTGTCATTAACCATTATAGCTAATGATTTTGCTCCTTCATTAGCTTCCTGTGCTAACGATTTTGCACCCGCATCCACCCAAAACATGCTAACACTACAGGCTAAGTGATGCCATCGGGGGCTGTAATCGGTGTTTCGACTAATTGAGCTCTGCAGCTAAAAGCTTTTCTCGGACTGTTTGTTATGTGTGATGTGCAGCAGTGTTATTTTCTGGAGCAGCATTTGTTAGTGAACTTATCAGCTGTTTTACCCCAATTATAGCTTCTACTCACTGCATCTTGTCACCTCTGTCTCCAGTTGTGTATGAGTTCTCTGTCTACAGATCTATCTTTGTCTTTGTCTCAGAGGCTTATTTCTCTGCCCACTTAAATGGGATTTTTAAAGTCATTAACTGATCCAGGCTATTATACTATTGCACTAGGGGTGTTCCAGATTTGATAAATGATTGGAAAGAGACTATGAGACTTTACGTAGACATCTGGTATTAGCACACAGGGAGATGGGGTAAGAGAAGATGAAGAAAAACTTGAGGTTTTCTTCCTACCATACACCACAATTGACTAATAGGTCATGGCTGGGGTGTGTTGCTCAATAAAAAAAGCTATTAAAGTGTGTGTGTGTGTGTTTTTAAATTGTGTTTGTGTGTTTACTCTCAGTCAGCAGACAGGCTGGTCTTTGTGTCGTGTCTGATGTCATAATTTGTCTGACGTACGCTTGTAAGCAAGAACCTCCTGTTAGGAAATTGCGTGGCTGTGTTTGTGTCTGTGTATGTGTGTGTCTGCATACACATATAGAAACATAAGATTTTCTTGATTGATGGCTTTCTTTGAGAGAAAATAAGAGAGGCAGTGCTTTTGAGAGAGAATTAATAACGCACAGCGGTTTGGGATACTGGCTGTCCAGACATGACCTCCACTGTTGTTCCACAGCTCGCTGTCTTCATACTGGCCCAGCCAGCTAAGACAGAGGCAGACCAGATGAAAAACTCTAGATTTAGTGTGGTCAGGATGAATCACTTTGGGCAGGTGGATAAAAAGCCATGGGTTGATCAGAAAGGTGAACATGTAAAGAGCACCATTCAACCCTTACAGACAATGTTGTATCAAAACCACTGCTGGATACTGTCAAAGACACTGGGAAATTTCATCTGTGTTTCCATGTTTCACCCTGTTTTTTATTCTGAATCTCTCTCCTGTGTGTGTTTTTTTTTTTTTTATCTTTGCCTCAAAGTCAGAAATTCTGTTGTGTATTTGATTCAGGCATCACAGCTGATCCAAAGGCAGCATGTTACCCCGACAGTGTGACATTTTAATAATTTCATCCAACATGAAGGCCGACACAGGCAAAAACACAAAACATGCCAAACAACTGCACACAGTAAAAATGTCAATGTTTCTCAGTTGTCACTAAATGAGTAGAGAACACATTTTGTTTTGCTCTTATTTTTACAACTTGTATCAAAGAAATGCAGAAAAAAAATCTTGATGGGAATGTAGGGCAAAATATACATAACTGTGTGAGAGCATATCATTAGATCTTTAGTAATGCTCTTGAACATCATTGAACATATGAATATTTAATACAACTAATAGAGTCAAGAATTTTTTTTTTCTTATTCATCAACAGCACATATATAAGAACAAAAAAGTATCAAAGAATGAAAAGATCTGTCTATTTCAGTGTGAAATATATTCCTTACATCAAGAATCCAAATAAAAACAAAATAGGATTGTATCACCTGTGTACGTCTGTGTAAGATGAGATAAAAGAGCTAAAAAGCTGTGATATGTTACTTGTAAAGCATCGTTAAGTGTTCTTCATGTCAGTGAAACCTCATAAATGTAATGATGCATGTTATCTCCTCTTAAAAGTATCTTCTCATCATCTTTAATGTTTGGTTTCTGACATTATACTATGACGGATTGAGTAGCTTATTTGTTTTGTTGTTGCTGTGAACAGTCATAGATGAGAAAACAGCAGTGATGTTTTCTCTTTAGGGCCCGATAAGACAACATGTAGCACGCATTCCAAGCAGATTAGCGTCATTGAGGTCACAACAAATTGACTTATAGATGAATGTCTTTACATGCCTCCCTAGACACCCTGATGACATATAATAATGGCATTTATGTCATATAAAACCCATCAGAATTTCACATATAATTACTTGCAAGCTACTTGAACGAGATGTTAAAAAAAAGAAAATAATAAACAAAAAATAAACATCTTCACTGATTTCAAATTTTAAGGACATTTCTTGTGTTTTTTAAAACCTCAGTAAGTCATTCTTGACATTACGGGTAGGCTAAATGTTTGTGCCTGTGAGCATCAGCACTTTCACATATACGCCTTCTAGGCATCTTACATCATAATTCCCAGTTCTTTTTGAGGTGTCAGCAACTTTCTTCTATTTTTTCTATCTTATCATCCCAGTAAATCATTTTAGTGAACCCGTGCATCTGTGTTTCCAAAGGGAATGTCTCCTATGACAGAAACATGGCTTAAGGTAACACTTTACACTAAGAGTTCTGAGTATTTGGAAATAGCTTTAAAAAGAAGAACAATTTGTTGAATGTGCTTAGAACTGGATATAAAAAGGGAAAAACATGAAGAGAGGAGAAAAGTGGATGAGACAAGGACAAGACGATAAAGCAACTCAGAGACTGCGTGAAAGACAGATGCAAGTAGTCAGTTGGCACGTTAACATCTCAGAGGATGAGCAGACAGGTAAACGTGGAGGAGAGTTTGGTTGTCGCACAGCTTAGCCAGAGGGAACACTGCTCTCTGGTAACCTGTTCTGACACCGTTTAGACAGTGAAGAAAACAGCTGAGAAAGGTTTGGATATTAGTAGGCTTAAACACAATCACATAGTACCATGTTTAGACATAAACACAGTGGCAGATGATGGAAATAGTGGTGAAAATGAAAAAAACATGCAGGATTCCCAACCATTCTGAAGTCAGCCCTTAATATAATGCAAGCAATGGTTTTGATTCTGGCTCTGCTTTGTGTGTTCAGAGTGGATTATCTTATTTCTAATGTAGAGCCAGGTGTCCTGAAAGTTTGAACACTGAAAAATGCAAAAACAAATGCAATCATTCATAAATAGCAGATGTCTGTAGCTCAGGGAACGTCATGTGGTGTTCCTTCTTGTCAGTGGTTGCTGGTTCAGTCCCTAATTAAGATCCACAATGCCAGTGTGCTTCTCATTCAGTATTTATTCTAGATAAAATTATCAGTGAAAGGATACTATGTAAGTGTATAATGTATAAGTTGTGCTTGCGTTAAAACAGGATGGCTCAACCGTAAAAATAATATGGTACTAAAGTGACTCTTCTGCAGTGTAGGAGATTATTCTGCTCTCCAAAGTGGGTCAGATTTTTTTGCAGGCAGGTATAACCCATTATTTTGTTAGAAAAAGAGATGGTGTTGCATGTGATGTGTAAAAACCATGTCCATGAAATAAACGACCATGTTGTAAAGTGTATTAAGCTTATAACCACAATCATAACAGGATAGCTTAATTATTTTGTTTTATTCCAACCCCAAATAAATGGTGTCACAGCCTCAACTCAACCAGGAAATGTAAAGGGGTTTAAATAAACTTTAATTTTTGTATACCATCATGGCAACCAGCAAAATGGTACCCACGAAGGCAGCTGTCACGCCAAAATAAATGCATGTTGGCAATAACAATGAGCTCTTTTTGACCATCACAAAGTTATGTTGTTGTCTAAACACAAATAGGAAATGCCAAGAATGTTTCAGTCAAGTGGCTGAGCATGACTCAGATGGGACAAAACATTGTCATATGTTGGTCTACATCTTGCATCACATGGTTAAAAACACACAGTCGAATTGCCATCATTCCTTCATTAAAGCCCATGTCTACTAAACAAAAGACTTATAGGAGGATACTATACAGGATGCTATTAAGTCATTTAAAAAAAAACACATACCAAGGACCCGTTTGTTGATTGGAAGACGTTTTGACCTGACACCCACAGAAAACATTTAGTGGATTGTGAAATAAAAAAATATCCAGTAAATAACCACGAGTAAACAGTTGAGCAACTAGAATGAGAATTGGATAAACATTTTATCTTGTGATCATATTGAGGATGTTTTTATGGGAAGTGATCTAACAAAATGGTAAGCATCCTAAAGTCTTGACTTTTTTTAAGGCTATATGTCAAAAATTCAAGATGAATACTTAGTTGAAAATTAAGACAGACAACTTTATTTATCCTCAAAGGAAAATTGCGTAAAATGATCAAATGCAGCAAAACTATTTTTCTTTTTCAACATTTGATATTTATACTAACATCACCTAAATATTAGTTTGAATTGTTTACAGAATAACATTTTTACAAACAAAATTAAAATAGAATTACCTTCTGTACATTAAAACTTCCTCCAAACAGTATAGCAATTTATACATGTAGAATAGTAAAATCTATCTCTTGTTTCTAAAAAATGTACAAGGATTTTCTTGAAATGATAAAAATAGTTTTAGTTCCCAAGAGGTCTTTTTGTAGAATATTCTCAGCTCAGCTTTTTAAGGTGAGAGATAAGAATCAGCCAAACTTTCATCACTGCAAACCAATTCTCCCAAGGACGGTTTCATGTTACTGTGATCTGTGTATGGTCAAAGCTGATCACACACATATAAATGTATGGTTGGTGATGACATGGCTGAGTTTACTCTGCCAGAGGGAAAGTAGGTACTCTGAAAATCAAAAGACATCAACCAATTAGCACTGATCAATAGTCACAGTCAGACAGGGATGAGCCAGACTTGGAGTGCAGTTAATGTGTGCCTCTAGGCCTGGGAGGCAGGCTGGGAATACGTTTCCTCTCAGCTCTCAACCAATGAAAACGTTGAAAGAACCTTTGACATTTTGCTGCTCTCCAATGCAAAATGTTTGCTGCTGTAACCAGGCAGAACAGCCTGCAAGGAAATAAAAGGTACAGAGGGAGACGTAGAGCAAGACGATATTGAAGCAGAAAAAATGAGGGGTGATAGGAATGAAAATGAGTTGGACAGCGTATGTGTTAGGCTGTGAAAGCAGGTGTTGTAGTGGGTCGTACTGAACAGCAGGTAATCTCACTGCGATAAGCAGTAGCATGACGGCCAGCCTTTAATTCCTCATGGGAGGTGCTACTGAAGCGTTGTTGCAGGGCTGGTCCCTGAGATTCATATAAAGCAGCACAAGGATGAAATGAACAAAAGATGCATTTTGATGAGGCAGACAAGAGAAGAAGAAAAGCTAGGGAGGAAAGGACTGCTGTTCATCACGCAGGCATGAACATACAGATCACAACTGCACCTGCACTGAGCACCTGTCTGTAGTCATGACAAATAACACGAGGGGCTCAGGATGAACAGAACTGAGGTAAAATAAAGAGAATGATAAGATTGGGGGAGTAAAAAAGAGGAGGAGATATCTAAGATATTATCTGGAGGCAAGTTTGGTGGAGCAGAATTATAAGAGTGTAAATTACACCCTCTCCTTGTCTCCTTGAGCTGCTGGATGAATATAATCACCTCAGTGGCAAGAACCCCAACAGACTTCTCTGTCTATATAGGCACTAAAATAATATTAGATTGTCATGATATGTCTATTTTTACCGTTGCCACAGAAGTCTCCAATCATACATCGATCCCACATCAGTTTTCTCGCCTGTCCTCTGTAAATAGGCTGATGTTAAATTTTGACACATGACTTCTTTGGTTCATTTGGGAATCAATCGATGGTAATTCCCAGAGCTTTGTAACACGTCCAGCATCAAGTTTCAGCTTGAGAAGTAAAGGGGTCCATGAGCGTTTGTCCACTGCCTTTTGTTTTCTTTTCCTACTTTGTTTAAGTTATTTCTAAGAAATATCTACTGGGCCTTGTTGAGCTTTTTTTTTAACCCTCAGCCTGAACGCTATATTACCTTTGATATTATTCCTAAATGCGAGAATTATTTAGTTCTTCATTCAAAAGATAATTATATTGTGAGCACACACATGTCCTCTTGGGCTTTAATAAACTACAACTTAAAACAGTTACAATATTTCTCATTTTTGTCAGGTATTTTCAAGGTAAAGCTGAGAACAGATTTATCTAAAAAGCCTTTTTCAATAGGACTAATAATCATCCACGAGAAACTGCACCATTGTCTTCACCCACCTTTTGCTTTATGTAATCCAGTCTGTTTGCACAAGCAGATAGACAACTAATCCTCCTTATCTTGGATTTGGAGCTAATTTGTCCCTTGATGGGACTTTGTGAAAATAGGCTAGTTTGAAAATCTGTGACCTAAACCAAAATAAGAAAAGGAAAGCAAAACAGATTTATTTCTTTATGGCAAATAGGTTGGCAGGACCAGATGCCGGGGATGTAAGGTCAGCCCCTACTAAATGGGAGGGCAACAACTTGAGTCAAGGCTCATTGCTCCCATATATTAGGCTGTAATTAAAGAGAACATTATTCTAATCCACCACTTTCCATGTCTTTATCATCCTCATCCTCCTCATCCCTTCTCTTTATTTGTCTTCTCCTACTTTTTGCTCCTCTCCTACCCCAGGGCCGCTGTTCCAGGGAAAACTGTAAGTACCTGCATCCTCCTCCTCACCTAAAGACACAGTTGGAGATCAATGGAAGGAACAACCTCATCCAGCAGAAAAACATGGCCATGCTGGCTCAGCAGATGCAGCTTGCCAACGCCATGATCCCTGGGACACAGCTACAACCTGTGGTGAGTAGGTGCATAAGAAATGCCATCAATCCAATGAAGGGTCGCAGGTAACTGGAGCCTATCCCAGCAAGCATTGGGAAGATGCAAGGTACACAGCAGTCCATCATAAGGCCAAGAGACAAACAACCAGTAACACACATTCATTCTTAAGGACGATTTTGAATGAACAACCAACAGCCATGTCTTAGGACAGTGGAAGGAAGCTGGAGTACCCAGAAAGAACCCACATTAACACGAGAAGAACAGCCAAACACCACACAGCAAGGCCACTGTCCGTATTGTTTTTATAAGTGGAAAACTTATCAGCTGTTAATTAACTATGGTTACATAGTTTATCATAGCATAGAATAGATCATCATCTTCTGACAGCAGTATGCAGCAAGTTAAACCATTAATTCAAATTCATGCACAATGACAAAAAATAGATAAGTGCATAATTGGTTAAACTAACAATGTATAAATATTTAATTTACTAAATGAATTAATCATTTAGTTAATTAACAAACTGCATAATATTTCATCTTAACCTTACAGTTGTAGTGGGTATTCTGCTCAAGCTCAAAACCTAAAAGAAACTTAAATTTGCACCAGTTTTAAAAAAAAAATCTTTAATGTATTTTCTCTATTTTTTGTTTGTTTGTTTATTTGATCAACCTAAATAAATGCTGGTGGAGCGACTAGGCTGAGGTCTGAAACCACATAGGCTACAGGTACAGCACAGTGATCGATGCTGATCGTATCATTTTCATGTACTTATTAACATGTCCAGAAACGCTCACACACCCACGCATTCAAGGTGAGAGAGAGAGAGAGAGAGAGGGGAAGTTAGAGAGAGAGATTTGTGTTGTGTGATTGAGCTTCAAGGTGATGGCAGAGCCAGAGTCTGCCACTTCAAATGAATTCTTCCCGAGACCTCACAGCGTCCACCAGACCTGCCAGTCAGGCTTTAAGTAATTTCTCTCTTCTGATCCTCTGTGTGTAATTGAGCGCAGATGAATGAGCGTGTTCACACTATTCATAACGGTGTAAGATGCGACACACTTCCATTTACAAATCCACACGTTCTCAGTGTGCTTATCACCCTTATCTGGGAAACGAGGGCTGAGTTGAGAGGTCCAGTGAGAGGAACCGTGGAGGCCATAGTGGGATTTAAAGAAGCAAAAGCTCTTCCTGGGTGTGCAAAACCTTCCCATTCTGTTTATGTCATGAGGAGAAAGTAACAAGAAGTGAGGGGGAGGAAGTCAGTCTGACAGAGAAGGACACAGGAGAAGAAGAAAGGGAGCACTGAATGTGGCATTAGGAGATAAATGGCCAGAGTAAAAGCAGGCAGGTAAAGTAAAGAGAATGAGAAAACTGCAGACCTTTTGACCTGCCCTACAAAGAATAGTAAAAAAAAAAAGCATGTCGCGTGTAAAGGGAACAAAGAAGGGATGCAAGCCTTTCCAAGAATCACACCTCCTTCTTCCATTCTTCACTTGTGTGTGTGTATACCTTAGTTTCCTACTTCCATCATTATCTCCACACCATTTTATCTGCTTCTCTCCCACATCTGTCCCTCCTCCCACAGAGTGTAAAAAAAGAGTACTTTCATTTCATGCATGGAACTGCACAGAGGGTGAGGTAATGAGGGTCCATTACGTCTGCTGAGAGTGATGATGCTCATATTGCTTTTTATTAGAATCAAAATCAGTACACAGTACATATAGTCTGCAGCGCTAGATCACTAATTCATTTGCTTATTCATCATCAGTAACAAAGGAAATGTCACTGATGGAAATTTGGTGCATATGTTTGGTGCAAAGGCTGCAGGAGAGGAGAAACAATGCCATAAAAACCACAAATAGCACTGATGATGCGTAACTGTTCACCTCTTTTGAGAGAGATCAAGCTTAATTCTCCTCTTTTCAAAGTAACACAGTGCCCAAACCTTAGTTAAGTCAGAACCAGTTTGCACTTAGTGAAACTAAAGGAAGTTTACACACCATTTAAACAGACTGACAGACGTCTTCGATCAGATTAAGTGGTGAAATCAGCCTAAACTGTGGATTACAAGGGGTTAATTTATTCTGGAAATGTTTAGACTTTTGGGAGAAGGAAAATGAACAATTAGCATCTGTGTTAATTCATTTAAACCCATCGAATCTTTTAGTTTTAATCTTTCATGTGTAACATTACTCACTGTTGCAGAATTATACTGCAAAAAAGAATCTGCAATGTCCAAAAAAGGCCACAAGCAAGGTCACAAAATCTTTGCAGCATGACATCACAGCAATATTAAAACCTCGTGACAGGGTGTGAGTGTCTTTAATGACATCATGTCTCTCTCATCTCAACCTTGAGCAACAACTATTTCAAACTAATATCTGAGAACATTTATTCTTCTAGAGCACTTTGTGACGGGGCATATTTCTTCAGACATTCCTGAGCAAATAACCTGAGGAATTAGGAAGTTTAGAACATCATTACTTAGTTTCTGAGTCATCCAGGAGCAGTGAGGAGATTTGGGGAAGAATGTAGCTGTCCAGCTCTGGCTGCTGCTGCTGCAGCTCTATTACTCACTCTGTCCTCTTGGCAGGAACTCAAGAGACAATCCTCAGACTAGGGCTGAGGTCAGGAACGTGCAGGAAAAAATTGCTGTGTGCTATGTCAGCTAGCAAACTCCTCTCCCTCTCCCTCTTAGAAAATTGCGGAAGGAGATGTAAGGAGGATGTTTTCTCTATAGGACTCTGGCAAGAGGCATACAGGCAGTACAGCCTCCTTCCCACCTCACAGCTTGATGTCCTCATCATTATTGCTGCTATCTGTGTGATCTCTGGTGTATAAAGTAAAATATTCTGAGTGATCAAAGACAGTAGGTGATGCCACATACTGACTCTTAGGTTCCTTTAGGTCTGGTGCAAATATAAGCCACACAGGCATAAAAAACATATATTTATACTCCATTTATATAAAGCTGTCAATGATCTATTTTTGCTGCAGTCTTTCTTTTCGCAGTCACAGCAACATGTTATGCATAACAATGAATAGATCCTTTATTTCCCCATGTGCAATGTGGAGTTTGCATGTTCTATCTGTGTTTGTATGGGTTCTCTCCCAGTACTCCAGCTTCCTCCCACCATCCTAAAACATTGCCTGGTCTTTTAAAAGTGCCCTAAAGAGTGAATGTGTCTGTGACTGGTTGTTTGTCTCTCTGTGATATCCTGGTGACTTGTTGAGGGTGTCCCTTGCATCTCGTCTAATGATTGCAGGGCTAGGCTCCATCTCCCCTTCATTGGAGTAAGCCGTACAGATATTGAATGAATATCCACAAACTTTTGCTCTGTATCTACCCTGCAGCCCATGTTTTCAGTAACGCCCAGCCTTGCAACCAATGCCAACGCTGCTGCAGCAGCGGCCGCTGCATTTAACCCTTACCTTGGCCCCGTGTCACCTAGCCTGATGCCAGCTGACATCTTGCCCAGCGCACCTGTACTGGTCACCAGCAATCCCAACGTTCCTGTACCTGCTGCTGCTGCTGCTGCTGCACAGAAACTCATGAGGACAGACAGACTGGAGGTGAGAAACACATGTTCAAATGCAACAATACAAGGACAAAAAGGAAAAAATATCACTACATAGAAGAAAAGAAGAAGAAGAACAAAACATGCACACATGACTGATCACACAGACGAAGGGATTTGCATAATTATTTAGTCAGTTCCAAACCAGTCACAGATTAGAAAACAGATTAACAAAGCTCTTGTAAAAGCTGCACCCGGCAAGAATTCTTTGTTCCACAGCTACACAAACAGACCACACTTTGAAATGTGGGCTGTGCATGCTTGAATATTAAAGCTGTGGGTTGAAAAGTCTTGTCTCTGCAGTTTCTGTGTGTAGACCTTAATTATGCATTTGATACACATGTTGTGTTACAGTAACTACTACATCCTATTACCATAATATAGTTATTACCAAGACATAAGCTTAAATAAAGATACATTAATGAGAGAAATCTCTCCACAAACATTTTCCCTGTCACTGGTATCAGCAGGCAGAGCTAACATTGGAACTGGCTGAAGTTGTCTTACACAAATTTGTCATATTCAAAAAATCTATACTTCTTCTATGAACGCAATTAGTCATTTAAAACCTGATGAGTGCCCCCCTCTTGCTGCACTCAGATAAACCTTAATTGGACAGTAAGTCAATCTCATCCATTATGTAGTTCCACCTGGGAAACACTTGCAGCAGAATAATGGGGAAATCGTTGGAGGCAGGCAGAAAGCGTGTGAGAACATTTGGAAGGTTATATTTAAGTTGTAATGTTTGGTTGTGAGGTAATTAATGGGGGAGAGGCTAAGTAAGTCACCAGATACAAAGACGAAGTGGACACCTGCAGCATGGGGGCACATGTCAATGACGGGAAGGAGGAATGGAGCAGGAGATTGGAAATCAATGTTATGGTCATCAGTGGAAGGTTGGAACAAGTGGAGACAAAGATAGTAAAAAGAAAAGAAAAAGCAGTGATTGAATTTCACAACAGATGGGGGGTTTTTAGTCAAATTATTATGAGAAGGTTGTTAGTAGAGGAAGACAATGCATGTCCTTATAAAGTCTGAAGACTGAAATGGGCATCTGGAATCAAAGTCCAGTAAATAGATTAAGGATATCAAGTCATTATTAGGCAAGTGCTATTTTTTTAGACTTTTTAAAAGGGGTTTGTTTAAAAATACCTGCCATATTTCAGTTTCTTGTGTGTCATTCAAAAGAAACATAGCTGGGATTCTGTGGACAGACACACATACCAAGCAGTAGATAAGTTGCAGACTTTTTCCTTGAGCCTGAAAGAAATTCCTATTTTAGAAGACAGCTCTGCAGGCTGTTTCACAACTGTGTTTCTCTCCAGTCTCTCTGACTCTTTCTCTATATGGTCCTACAGGAAATTGCAACATCCCAACATGTCTTTAATCATATGTTGCTTACTTGCTACCATGGTGATCTAAATGTCCCAGAGGGATAGTTACCATGGTAACACAAATCTGATACTGAGTATTTTTATTTATTTGATTTCATGTTAACCATGTTTAGCCTCAGTTAATGCTATTAAGAGGAACATACTGGTCCACACCTGCTGCTCTTAATATTTGATTGCTATTGGATTCTGCTTGCTCGTCTAAATTTTCTTCCCACTAGCAGCCAGACTCACCTTTGTTTCCTCAGTCCCAGCTGTCAGTTCCTTTCTCTTTATTCATCAAATGCTTACATCTTCTGTTCTCCATCCCTCCCTCTTCAGCTTCACCAACATCTGCCTGAAAACAAGGCAGAAAAAAGCAAGACCACTGGCTAGCAGGGTGAAGGCAATGGTTGGAAATTAGCCTGTGAGTGTGCATATATGCACAGGATTAAATGTGCTACTGTGTACGTTTTATGCATAGAGAGACAAGAAACTGAAAAAAATAATGGAATAATATATCATTCTGATCAGTGATATTGGATGATATGATATTATTACAGGACACAGAGCAGGGTCAAGTTGTAGATAACAGCACTGGTGACCTTTTCTCTAGTAACTGGTGATGCAAATCAGATCCTGTGTGCATGAAGGGGGACTGGTGGTGCATTACAATATCTTATAAATACCATAATAAAACATATAACTGAACAATGTTTTGAGTGCATCTTAATTGGTGTTCAAACAGAAAGGTTAAATAATTGCTTGGTATATTTGGGTTTTTTCTTTTATTTTTTGTTTTTTTGTTTTTTTTTTTGGGGGGGGGTAGATATTCTGCTACATTATCATACATACCCAGCCAGTGTGAATGTATGTGTAACTGTTTTCTCTATTATATATATATGAACTGGTGATTACGTCAGCAGCAGTCTCCCCTGAGGGTAACAAGTCTCACATTTCCCATTAGCCTCATTGAGCCCCAATTTACAATCTGAGATGATTGTTTTCCTCCTCAGTTCCCTACTGCTCATGCAGGTGCTGCCCCCCTCTGCTCTTCCCAGGAAGGACAACAACACGACTTATTTGAATAATGACTGCATGCTGTGTGATTGATGAGGCTGTGAATGCTGCTTAGAATCTGTTCTGCTTATTAATCAATAATGACGAAGCCTGCCATTAAGATTGGTTGGCTTTGTCTGGCGCAGTCAAGTTCTGAAATGACTGAGCAGATCGAGTACTTCATCAAATGTGAAGGAAAGTGAACTCTGTCTGGGTCAGATGTTTATACAAGTTCATGTGTTGTTGAGTTTATAATCCATTTCTTCTTCTTGTGATTGTGGTTTAGGTATGCCGGGAATACCAGCGAGGCAACTGCACACGTGGGGAGAACGACTGTCGATTTGCCCACCCGGCAGATAGCACTATGATTGACACCAACGACAACACAGTCACTGTGTGCATGGACTACATAAAGGGTCGTTGCTCAAGGGAGAAGTGCAAGTACTTTCATCCTCCGGCCCACCTGCAGGCCAAAATCAAAGCTGCCCAACACCAAGTCAACCAGGCTGCAGCCGCTGCAGCCATGGTATGTATCAGTCCACAAATTGCATCACTAAGAACCCCTGAAATAAAATGTCTTTAAAAAAAAAAATGAAAAAGAAATAAAGCAAAGTGTAAATAGTTCTGTTTTTCACACTGTAACATGTTTACACAGAATTGATCAATTATCTGTATAATATTGTGGAAATAAAATTACAAAATGAAATGAAACCATAAACAAATCAGGTTTATTGGTTGCATGAAATCACTAAAGTATTTAAATTTTTGATAACAATGGGATGAAGATGAGTTTGCAGCACAATCAACACACCAGAAAAACTCTCATGTATGTAGTTTCTCATAGACAGAGTGGCTTAAGTCATTACACTCTCCCCCACACAATCAAGTCTCTGCTGTTCCGGCTCTCTTCAGCTCTGACTCACTATGCATTACAAAAATACAGAGTCAGTGTGTGCTTTATTAGCGGCTGTAGCAATTGTTCCACTAAGTGACTGAGCCTTCTGCTTGCCCTTGTTTTGCTGCTTTGTTAGTTGTACATTTTGCTGTTCACACTCAATGTGCTCATTTTTTGCTGAGAAGACAATTATGTGGAGACCCCTGTTCAGTTTAATTGTGTTTCTGCAATGCAGTGATGCTTTTCTCAAGGGACAAAATAAGATTTTGCTCAGCCAAGTACTTTGGATGACATGCAGCAAAAAATCCACAAAGAAGGATTATTTTAAATTCAGTTAACTTTGGATTATTCAATAAAGTCAAAATAGACCTAATATAATCAACTTGAACAGTAATGTTTGATAAAATGTTTTTTAAAAATATGTAGCAATGGTTAGTAAGTATTCAGTGTACTTTTTTTCCACTGTTTTTAGTAAGAATATTTTATTTAAGGAGACTTTATGGGGATTGTATGTGGATAAAAAAACTAATTGCTAAAAAAAGAGAGAAAATAAAATAAAAACTGGCCTAAACCAGAAGTTCCAGCTAATTCTGATTCTAATTCATATTTTTCTATTCACATTCATTAAATGAGAAATAAGCTGTTTAGTCATTTTTCCAGTATTTGCTTTGACAAGAGAATATTTTCTACATGGAGTTTTTTGGGGAGGGGTGGGGTGGAGTGAGACTTCCATATGATTTTATTTAGTCATTAACAATATTGAACAGATGTGGTTAAACAGTTAATCCTCTTCTCTGGACCAGAACATAACTCAAACTAAAGTAATAACTCATTAAATGCATTTTCCTTATACACTAAATGGCATCAAAGCTATAATTCTTTTAAATAACCATATGTGCATGCCCTGGTCTTGTAATTGGTGTACCTATATTGCATTCCAATGATTTGTTTTTTTTATTTGTTTGTTTGTTTGTATGTTTGTTGGTTTTTTTTTCTCACCTACCCACACTGCACTGCTGTCCCCATGATGCACCTCCGCTTGCTGGTTTATGTTATTGCGCTTGAACCCCATTGGCCCATTGCCATCATGTGCTCGCTGCCTGCTAATTAAGACTCAGTCGGCTGTCAAATCACTGAAGCGACCCCTCGACGCAACCTTTGACCTGGTACTATGCCCTTTCACCTTTTTGCTTGGCATGTAGTTGTGGTGTGATAGATATACATGTAATACATAGTTTTTTTTACTTAAATGAGGTAACACTCAGAGGAGATGAACTGATAATCTTAAGCAAAATAAGGTTTGACTAAACTTCAATGACAAATTTAAATAAAAACTTCAGAGATAATAAGATGCAAACCAACATAAATGTGAAAAGATTTCAAAATCAGCTCATCGCCTCTGGTGCACCTTTAAATGTATGAATGGGCAGTACTTTAGTATTTGATAACATACTGTATGGACGTCTTTGCATGACTTTATCACTTTCCATTTTGCATGAGTAAATGTTGAAGAGGTGTCACAAGTTAACATGGCTTATAGTTTATTACTGTCTCAGGCAACTTTTCCTAACTATCATTCCTGTTGGTGGTCCAACAATAAGAAGTCTTGTATGATAACTGTCACTACATTTTATTCACAGAAAGATGTAGTTTTTATACCCTGTAAAATAAGTATTATTAATGACATAGCTATAAATCAAAATCATATGAGGTTCCAGAGATGTGCTGATGTGCTGAGTTTTTGCGATCCATAGCTAAATGAGGTCATAGTTTGTCAGCTAGCAGCACATTCCTCCCTTACTCTGGCAGCAGCAGTGTAATCCACTCCTTGCTGTTATTTGTAGTAGCTGTGTTGAAAAGCAAATTTATTTCTAATAAAAATCTTTCTTCTCTCTGTCCTGAATGTCACAAGCACTATCCTTTGATTTCCTCACTCCCATTCTTTATTTTGGTGTTGTCCCCTCATCAGGGGCTCCCTCCCGTCTTGCCTCCTTTACCAAAGAGACCTGCACTTGAAAAAGCCAACGGTGCCAACACTATGTTCAATGCTGGCGTGTTCCAGTACCAACAGGCTCTGGCCAACATGCAGTTTCAGCAGCAGGCGGCCTTCATACCATCAGGTAAGGCCTTGGTGTTTTCTAATCCATGTTTGATGTTGCTGGTGCTGGCTGTGACATCACATGTTTCTCGCTCCCTGATCGGGTCGTGGCATCAAAAAAGAATGTGCCAAATGTGCATTTTTGAGTTGGAACAAAAAATGGAATTAATTGCATTTGTGTCGCACATACAGCATGGATGTAGGTTTGGTGGCAGAAGGATGAAAACCAATACGCATAGATTTTCTAAGATTAATGTTATTTTGCATTTGGCAAATATTTAATATAACATTTAATATTACATTTCTATAAATAATAATAATCTGGTGACTTTATAAGCTCCACCCAGTCAATAAGCAAGAGACTTAAACATGATGCACCTAATGAACATAAAAAGTTTTTTTTTAATTTTCCTCTAGGATTAATAAATTATTTTTCATTTAATTTCAAGTCTAACATTGTCCTTGAAATACAGAGTGACGCTTGCTCCCCCTAGTGTTTGGGAATGTGCATGTATAAGATTCAAACCACACACATACAGATCTTATTTAAACTGCTTTCTTTGGCCACAGCATAGTCATCTTACACTCTATAATCTCATCTGACAGCCTAAAAATAACCTGTTATTGATTCTCTACTGAGAGGTATTCAGATACTCGGATTCTCATATGTCTCACACCAAAGGACTGACAGGTCACGACAAAATACTTAAGGGATTCAAAAAGGAGGTCATGTGTTTCATACTGCAAACAGCTGCTGATGGGAAATCTGAACCACTGCAACTTTGTCATTTTAATTCCATAGATCATTTGATGTTAAAGGAAATTAAGTATTCCCTCTTGGGACACTGAACGCATCAGCTTCCATTACTGTGCAGCAAATATAAGTAATTGCAGAATATTAAATATCAGTTAAAGGCATTATTGGAAAACCCCACCAAACAACATTGTCAGAAAACTGTTCATATTAAATAAAAGTAATGTCTGACTCTAAAACGCTTGTCTTGATTTCTTCTCCCCCCTATTCACTCCACTCCTTGTTGCAATGCATGATGGGCAGGCTCGATTTTGTGCATGACGCCTGCAACAAGTGTTGGTAGGTGCCAGCTTTCCTTATTGATTATCTTTGAGTCCATTGTAGTTTCTCATATCTCATGCAACTCAGCACATAAAGTGAGCACATTTTTTATTATACAAAATGAGGTATTGACTTCTTAAAGTTTCACATCTAATCTCGCTTTGGATAAAAGTGTCTGCTAAATGCCTGTAGAATAGAATAGAATATCTGCCTACAAAGTGAAATGTGATTTGCAAATCATAATTTTCAATTAAATTGTGCAATTTTAATTGGGAGTTTTGTGTTATAATCTGCAGAACATGTGTGAAAAAAATGGAATGCTCTTCTTTTTGCTCTGCCACAGGTTTGTCTGTCACCTAATGCTTGTTGCAGCCCCCCCTCCACTCCTCATTTTATCTCCATCTCAGGCTCTCCAACCGCTTGAGCTCCTCATTTTACTGTCTGGTTATAAATGCCATGTAAACATGAGGAATAACTATGTTCAGCAGTAAAGGTTATTCTGGATGTTTTTTTTGATAAAGTACTGTAGTTGAAGCGGCAACTCTCATGTTTATCCGCATTCTATATGCAGGCAAGAAAGTGAAGTGCACAAAAAGCTTTAAATGTGCTCTGGTTCATCTGCCTGTGTGATCTTTCCCTCAAGTACCCATGATGCACGGTGCTTCTCCAGCCACTGTGTCTGCAGCCACCACATCTGCCACAAGTGTTCCCTTTGCAACAGCAACAGCAAATCAGGTTTGCTCCTCTTTTGCCACCTCTTACTTTCTTGTGTCTCTGGTATCAGCTTAGATTGCTTTTAAATCTGATGATTACGTGCCTTTAAATGAAAGAACTGCATGAATTGCACAGGAGGCTCAAATCTGATCTTTGGCAGTTATTATATCTGTGATGATAAACCATCCCTTTCTATTTCTCTGTCCCCCTCTCAATCAGATTCCAATAATATCTGCAGACCATCTGACTAGTCACAAGTATGTAACCCAGATGTAGGAGTCTCAGTCAGAACAGTATGTACTGCACTCTTTTCCAGCATTTCACGCATGTCAACAAAACACTTCACCAAAAAGCATAAAAAACTGTCATTAGACAAAGTTTTTTAAATGAATTATTCATATTATTGTATATCTGTATGTGAAAGAAGACAAGTAAAAGTAGACCCGATAAAGAAGTGGAAGTGAGGTGTGTTTCAGGAAGGATTTTCATGGATGCAATGCTTTTTTAATGCTCAATGCTGGGTGGGATGGATGCTTGCAACTACATCAGTCAAAAGGTCCCACACGTGACTGTTCAGGTGATTAGATTTTTATAAGTTGCAGTGTAAGTTCAGTTATTACCAACTTTACTACAATGTCAAAGTAGAAGTGCTGAACCAGATTTTCCATCTAATGATATAAAAAAGGATCCAAAGAGGTGAGTCTTGAAGCGATTATTGAAGATAGAGAGAAAACTCCTGCTTTGATTGCATTTTGTAGATTCTTTCATTTTTATCGAACCACGAATTCAGAAACCGGAAATGTTTCTGTGAAGAGTGGAGCAACAGCATTAGACTCTATGATAGAGTTCATAATGCTGGAAGTTAACTCTGTAGTAACAAGACGATCATTGGTAACATAACTTTGAATGAAGTCATGAAAGGAAGTAATAATGTTTAAGATAGCTGGTCAACACTTATTTAGAGCTAACAAGTGCTTGTAGTTATTCTACACAGCAATTAACCAATTTACACACACCATATGTACTTCTTATTATATATTTTAACACTATATGCCTTATATGCCACTTTTATCTATACTACTATACAGTCATTTGGCAGACGCTTTTATCCAAAGCGACTTACATATGATAAGCAGACATTTTAACCATATTAACCTAACATGCATGTCTTGTGGGTGGGAGGAAGCCGGAGTACCCGGAGAAAACCCACGGAAGAACATGCAAACGCACAGAAAGGCAACTGGACAACCCTCTCCAGCCTGGGCTCAAACCAGCAACCTTCTAGCTGTGAGGCCACAGCACTAACCACTGCTCCACCATGCTGCCCACCATGCTGCTTATCACTGCAGTGTCAATAATAAACATCTTGGCAGCATTGCGGGGGTTAAATGTCAAGTTATTTTAGGAACACTAAGGAGCTAAAGATCACACCGCCTATCATGCTTTAGGGAGATTATTACTCTTTGACCTGAGTATGACTGTTCCTGAATATTACTACACAGTAAAAACTCACCTGTCCGACTAAGTGTTGTCATATTTTATGATTAAGTGCCTGTAACATGTTAAATATAGTTTACAGCAGCCACAAAGTCAACAACAAGCCCAAAATCACAGCAACAAGAAGAAAAACCTGTTTCAAAATAATTAAACAAAATAACTTAAACATTTTATTAAATGTTTTGTTTAATTTCCTTTGAATTATGTTTTATGTTTTTGTATTTTTTCTCTAAAAATGTGTTATTTCCACAATGTTTGCTACAATGTTGTGTTTTGTAATATAATGTTTTGTTGTTTTTTTTTTTTTGCATCTCAGGGACACTGTAAGATAAATCTGCAAGGGTTACATTCACATGAGTATAGATCTGCCAAACACTTTTATAACTAGCTTAATCAAAAATCAATGCTTTAGAAAGCACTGAGCGCAGGGAACTTAATCATTTAGGCTTCGCTCAGTTGATCATGTCTGCTATTCAACTGAATTGTGATTAATTGCCCATGTCCTGTGTTTCTTGATCTTCTGTCCAGATGGGAATGGAGCGTGCTGGTGTCGAGTCCAAGATTAGCAGTCACCCTTCATGCCAATAACTACAAGAGTGGAATGGAAAGCCAAATCTGAACTACTTTGGAATAAATCTGCATGTTAACAAGGGAGGTACAGTTTGTTAGAAACGTTTCATGTGAGGTTCAGCATCACACAGCAACAGCAAAGAACACCATCACATTAAAGACTGCCTTTGGTTCTGCAGAGGCTACTAACCTTTATTCACCAGACACATTTTGAATGTTAACATGAGGTAAATGCATGGAGCAGTCGTCAGGAAAGCCGACTGAATTGGTACATCCATTGACCAAGAATCATGTTTGTTTATTCATTGGTTGTTGGTCTTTGACCAAAATGTCTTCATTTGTTTACACAAAGGTGCACCTTGTATTTCATTTGGGGTAAAAGAAACTAATAATCTAACTGAACCATATATGCATGCACAGTGATTTTTGTTTGTTTTTATTTGTTTTTATTTTTGTTTTGTTAAACCGGAGATAAGGGAATTTACATGAGTGCACTCAAAGTCAAAATAGCAACAGAATGTTTGTTAGGTGTCTTTCAAACCTTTGTAGCCTACCTTTCTATCTCTTAAGCACATGTGTTTAACCTTGCTGTAAAATGCCATACATCTCAAAAATACATGAATGAAGCTAAGTGAGTTACAAAGTGTTAAAAACCAACAATTCCCTTTAATGTTTTTTTCTCTCTTCAGCAGCATGAAAAAGTCTCATGACATCTCATTACTTGTAATCCCATCACCGCCACAGATTTTCAATTCCCCAAATCTTCTACTGATCTCTTTTTAAGACTGCTTTTTTTTTTCTAGAGTGTGGTGTTGATGTCAGTTGTTAGATATGAAATGACCGGATCTTTTCTAGGAGA
The DNA here is from genome assembly GCA_037177535.1 of Pseudomugil gertrudae. Taxonomy (NCBI): domain Eukaryota; kingdom Metazoa; phylum Chordata; class Actinopteri; order Atheriniformes; family Pseudomugilidae; genus Pseudomugil; species Pseudomugil gertrudae. Next base: position 12,716,067 of record JBAMHV010000009.1, on the reverse strand, counting down.
GATCTGTCCGTCCATGCAAAACCTTTTTACTCGTGTGGAGGTTTTTGGCCTTTGAGAGACCAAAGACTCTCTATGAATAAGACATCAAGATGCATAGCTTTGAAGCCACAAGGCAACCAGTTTGTGTCCAAACTGCTGTGAGACAGAAGGGAAAATCTGCAAAGTATCTGGTGATAGATATGTGAATCGTTTGACATGATTAGTTATTTTCTTTTGTATGGTTATGCATATTTTAAGGCACGCTGTCAAAGTAGTCAATGTAGTGTACATATAGTCTGATATATTATAAAAGTATTTGTTTAATACCCGAGAACTGTTTTTCAGATAGCCAAAGTCTTTTTGTGTCACTGTTATTAAGAGTTTTGGATAGACTAGTGGGGCTAAATTTTAAAAACGCAAACTCTAAGAAAGGTGTGTGTTTAGCGTTTAGAGTAAATCTCTACAACTCTTTGTTTTTTTTGTGTTCTGGGTGTTCTTCAGGCATATTTAATTGTTGGATAATACAGGGAAAGTGGCAAGAATAATAAACGATTGTATTACTCATCCAAAGCCTTAGAATGTACCATCGGGTCAGCACAATGCAACATGCCATTACGAACCATCCAGTTGCCTAATCCACGCCATATAAACCCACACAGAGCACTATGTAACTGTCACTTTTTGTCAGTGTTTTCTTAACTTTATTGTAGTTTGTTTCTTTCTTAGACGAGGAGTGTTTCATTTTGTTTGGAAAATATTTTGATATTAGTTGGAATTTTTAGTTTACTTACCGTATTATATTTTTCTTTATGATAATGAATATAAGGTACAGTGTGTTTGTTTGTGTGTCCCTCATGCACAGTTTTCTGAAATTCCATGTAATGTTCATTTTTAGTATGATTATGATTGTAAACTCAATATTTTCTATGTTATGCATATTGTTGAACTGTATGCATATTATTAATTTCTCTAGTCTTTTTGTGTTCTTTGAACAAAGATGTTTTATATGAGTATCTAACAGTGATAAAATAATAGAACAGAGAGGCTTGGTTGTCACTATGGTAACCACCATTAAACACCTGAGTAATATTTTAATGATTGTAAGGTTTGTAATTAGTCACTTAAAAAAAAGATGTTATAAAATCTAGTTATTAGATGTTTAGAGTAAATATGTTATTTTCTATTGTATCCATTTCAATTAGTAAATATTGTTTTAATATTTCTACTCTCCCTGGAAATTGGGCCATGTTGGAAAACAAGCTGCATATATAATCACTTTTAAGGGCGTTTCTGGTGGGGTCAAGGTGAATGTGGCAAGTTGGAAACAAGTCGTTGCACTCTTTTCTTACTTCGCCAACTGAAGACAACAAGGGTGGGTCGGGAATACTGAGGCTGTAAAGGTGATAAAGGTAGACTTTTTTGCACTTCTGTACATAGTCAAAAAAGAGAGAATCATGTATATTGAGATCTTATTTTGAATAAAAAAATGTCTATAATGACAAGGAATTTTGCTAGAATAACAACAAAAAATCTTATGAAAGGCTGAACACAATTGCTTGCATTAAAAGGGCACAGAGTTCTCACTCTTCAACCCCTTTCAGAAAAGGCCAAATGTTGCTCTTCTTTTTTGTCAGCAGCTTGTAGTTTGCCAGGTAACCTTCCGGAGGAGGTGTCCACTACCCTCCAGTGAGAGCCTGACTGGGTTTGTTTGCCTGTACTCACAGGTCTGTGTGTCATGGCCACACCCCCTCCAGGCCCAACCAATCACAACACGTCCTGTCTCCTTACCTTACTCAGAAAGGAATGCATGTTAAAGGAAATACATAGACTGTTTAAGAAAAAAATAGTAATATTGAATAAGAAAACATTTACACAGAAAGATGTATTTACAGTATACAATATTCAATGTAATGGAATAAAACATATATAAAAATACAAAAATAGAATAGTCGTATATTTTAAAAAAAGATTCCAGAGACTATACTCACTAAAGGTTCACAACTTGGAGAGTTAAAAAACATGCAACACAAACACCATAGCTATAAGTATGTTCTTTCTGTTTATGTAAGCTGTGCTTCTAGTAGATAAAACTGGCCAAACAGGAACATTGTTTCACATCAGGCAGAATTTAGGAACAAATATTGATTGAAAAACATTTTGGTTGTTTCAGTTATTCAGTTTAACTCATCAGTTTAAAATTTTGCCCTGATCTATTCGATCGATTCTCATCTTCTACAAGCACACGCGCTTACATTTATAATATAATGTAAACAGAACTTTCTTTTGTTTGTTTGTTTTCTCTGCTTGTAGTGCTGAGATGATGTTTAAAGTCTTCTGCTGCAGTTTGTTTTTGCCTGTTTTACTGTTCCAGGCCCCCTGAAAGGATGTTTGCATGCCGGCCACCTCGTCTGGAAAAAAACACGTATGATTGCCATTAATTGCAACAGTCTAAAGCCATAAAATATAATCATCAGAATGAAATAAGAGACGAGATAACAAAGAGGTGGGACGTTAAATCTTTAAAAGAAGATAGAAATGTGTTTGCTTTGGTTTTATTAACGACAACATCATGCAATAAGTCACAGCACGATGGGTAGTTAATATGACATGTGGAGTGTTGTGCCAACAATGATGGTTGTGTGTAGCTATATGTTTTTAATTTTTTCATGGGGCCTGCATTGCTATATTTGATTATTGCTGTTATGAATTTAAAAAAAAAGTAATAAAAATTTACAAATGAAGTGAAGAATTTGTTTAAGATGTGTCCTTTAATTTATGCAATTAAAACTTTCAGGTGATTATGTGTAAAAAAAGTTACCAGTTTCATTATTTTTTTAATATCATTGACATTTTGTACCTGGATGGACTGGCGACCTGTCCAGGGTGTACCCCGCCTTTCGCCCGTTGACAGCTGGAATATAGGCTCCAGCCCCCCCGCGACCCCGCTCTGGGAACAAGCGGTAGAAAATGGATAGATGGATGGATGACATTTTGTAGTAGTTACCACAACTGATGACTATTATCAGATCAAACATACATGCAGAACTATGTTGTCATTTTTCTCGTTTCTGTTTCTTATGAAGGCAATGCAATAATGTTTGGACAGTGCATGAACTTAATTATCCCCAATAGGTTTTATTGGCTAAATGGACTATACTTGTGTAGCACCTTTGTATTGACCACTCAGAATGCTTTTACACTACATGCAACATTCATCTTTTTACATACACCCTCATACAGCACTTCCGTTGTTTGTTATATTAAATGCTTTTAACCAATCACACGCCTTCATATCCATCAATGACACATTGAGAAGCAATGTAGAGTTCAGCGTCTTTCCCAAACACAGTTTGTCATGTAGTCAAATGAAGCCTAGAATCAGTTCAATAAAATTCTAATTTCAAGTTTCAAGTTTCAAAGTTTCAAAGCGTTTATTGTTACATGCACAGTAAGGAAACAGGTTACCCTGTACAGTGAAATTCTTACTTTGCCGTCCACACCAATGCCATAAATATTCAAAGTATATAAAAAGACTAATTTAAAAAGAGCATGCAAAAGAGTAAACATAAATATAAACT
>JBAMHV010000009.1:12674645-12688945 GCA_037177535.1 Pseudomugil gertrudae | reverse complement strand
AATGAAGGCATATGAGCTTGTGCCGGAGGCCTACAGGCAGAAATTTAGAACATACAGAAAAGCCCCAACCCATACCTGCCTGAAAATGTAACTAAATAGCTTTAGCAGAGCCAACACAAACATGGCCTTATGATCTTTACATTACCCCTCCCCCACTTCTTTTTTAAATATTTTCATCTTCAGATATGCTATAAATATAGCTTTTTGAATCTTTTCATGTGCCATTGTTAAAAATGTGAACGCTGATAAGATGATGGAATGTGAATGCAGTTCATGGGATATATTGTAACAATCTCTGAGAGCCTTTTCACCCTGCCATACTTTCTTCATTTAATAATGCATGTCTTTTAAGAGAAACGTCAGCATCAGTGTGCTGAAAGATTTGTGATAAATGCTGGCCCACTTAATGAATGAGGGCTGACTTGGTCAACCATGCACACACACACACTCCTATGGACAATTTAGAGTTTCCAATCAGCCTATCCCCAAGGTGCATGTCTTTGGACTGTGGGAGGAAGCCGGAGTACCCGAAGAGAACCCACGCTAACACGGGGAGAAAGATTCCCGCTTTGACCCCCAACCCAATCGAGGCTTGAACTGGCAACCTTCTTGCTGTGAGGTCACAGTGCTAGCCAACTGCGCCAACGTGCAGCCTGATGTTATAATAATTAAGTGCTATTATAGTTTGCTAAAAAGTCAGAAAATGCACCATATTTAACAGTTACTTCTTTGTTCTTTTTAAGCTAGGAGACAATCTGCACTGAAATTTGTGATTTTACTTTAATCACCAAATGACTATTACACTAGATATCCATCACAATCTTTATTCAGATTTGTGCATCATTAGCTGACCCAGCACTTATATTATATATTTTTCTGAAAACATATTTCAATGATTGTACTAATGTAAATGTATCCCTCTCCTTGCAGAAATGCTTACACACCAGCCTCTGGCTCTCCATTACTTTGCTGTTTGCATGAAGCAGACCATATGAACTACTCTTGTTACCCCTGTTTGTTATAAGACCAATGTGGCAATCAATAGAAAGAAAGTCTGTTTCTGAACACTGAGCAGTAAAAATAAATGACATTGGGTCATTTTGTTAAAACAGTGAAGGCAAAGTGAAGAGAGAATGGAGATTAGAAAAGGAGAAAAGGTGGAGTGGAAGCTGCATGTCGGGTTGGTCATAAGGTTTAGCCTGTTGATCACAGTTGTAGTCAGAGGAGCCCCAGGGAGCAGCTGACCTTTTGGTGTGTGTGCGTGTGTATGTGTGTGTGTAGTGTTTACTGAAAACTAAAGAGTGCACCTCTAAGAGAAACTTCACTGACCTTTCTTTTAAGGTCCATCTAATGTGAATGTGGGCCGGTAATATCAGATAACCAGTAAAGCATGTCCATTCAAAGACTCTGTAATGACTTGTTTATAGTAAACATTTTTCCAGGAACCAGCTCCAGTAAGAAAGACCTGAAAAAAGTATGCCTGTATAGAAACATGATTTTAAACATGTTGCAAATGAAAAAGAGAAAATTATATAACAATGGGATAAAAATTCAGTCAATTTGTTCAGATTTTTTTATTTGCTGCTCTGATGTCACCCACCTGATGTGTTGAGAGCCTGTTTCGGGAAATAAAACCCATCCTGCTGGAATTTCAGATGTTGTTACCATCAGCAACGCAACCACCAATGAGGGTCCTTTTAAGAGAGGTGACCAAAATCTGAGATCCTGTGAGGAAATTATAAAACTTTGAACAAAACTTATTATAAATACACACCGCGGCATAAAAGGTTCAGGAAGAATTATTTCATTTGCTTTCAAGGATTTGTAGTTTAGACAAATGTCCCCAACAAGTTCAAATGAGCTGTTTGAATTCTTTAAATTCTGTTGAAAGACCCTTCAGTGCTTACAGTATCTTATTTAGCAAAAGAAAAACAGCATGCTTTATTTGGTCTCATAGTTCCTTGTGTTAGCAGCTTTATAGTTATGCTATATTTTATTTGTCCCATCTAATAGAATGTGAGCATGGACAGTAGGTTATCACAAAACACATTTCAACCTTTTTTCTTTTGATGCTTAATTACAAATCTGAAGTAAGTTTGTTGTTATCCTGCAATCAGATAAAACAATAAATGAATGGATCCTTTTACTCTAAAATATTATTTATTCTACAGACTCTGTAACATTGTGTTTGCAGTGGATGAAGTAGCTCACGAATGTTATGGTCCAACAATGATGCAGATCCATATATATATATATTTCATCGCTAATGGACCTTATCCAATAAAGTCAACAGAAGGTACATTTGCTGATGATTTAACCATGTTAGTGTATCTTTTAGACTTTCACTAGATTTCTAAGTCTAATGAAACATGAATTGAATTTTAATTCTTTATTCAAAGTTTTGTATCAGAAGAAAATCATAAGTAACATATAATATTAATTTAAAACTAGCTAATAGTGAAGCATGGTGGTGGGAGTATGATGGGGTGGACAACTGTTTTTTCTTTCTTTCTCTGTTTTAATGTGTTTTGTATTTATTTGTTTTATGGTGTAAAGCATTATGGTCAACAAGTGTTGTTACAAGGTACTATATAAATATTTTTTGATTGAGGAAACTGAATGAACCAATATAGCAACACTTTATCCCACAGCATTTTAGTTTGGAGACATTAACCGGACTTTCTGTCAATCCTTTGCAGCAGAAACACACACACACACAGACAAAAAAACATAGAAGAACTTTAGATAGGAGGAGAAGAAAGCACTTGCAGATGAAGCTAAGTCCAAAGGCTCCGGCACATACTGAATCTATTGCATTAATGGCCTTAATAGCCTTAAATGCCTCAATTTGCAGATATAGGCTCATAATCACACAGCAAATGGTTCGCTCAACTGCAATCATTCAGAAATTTCAACATTGACAGAAAGTAATATCATTAACTAAACGTTAATTTAAACCTAAACTGGCTTGTAAATAACTGGATTCCTTTGACGTGTACTGCTAGAAAACTGACTTGAAATAGTAAAAATGGGACTTCTTCTTAATAGTGTGTTTCATAATTGTTATGATCTTATGATCTTCATCTGTCTTTATATTTCAGACTAAAGCATAAAGTTTGAAGCCGGAATTTAACATGTGCAATAAATGAGCCTAAATTGGCAAGATTAGAAATAAATCGCACCACTTTGAGCACGGGTCGTGTTGCTGCCCTGCTACTCCAACATCTAACATAGTGTTTACATCTTTTTACTGCTGGCGCATGTTAGTCTTAACTGCATATGTTTGTTTTCAAGTCATTTGTGCAGCATCATTACAGCAGGAGTCCCACGGGAAAAGCGTCAACTTGGCTATCAGGCATGCTATTACTGGAAATCCGCCTAAATGTCTGCAGACTTTCAACATTCGCTCCAGCAGTAATGAGTATTTAGGCTATAAACACAGAAGAAAGTAACAATGTTAATACACTTTATTAAACTCAAGTCACGATCACCTTTTAAGGTCTGCGGGAAACAGTTGCGAGATAAATGGAAAGCAAAGTCTTAAAAACATAAAAGAAGGGCAGGAGAGGGAAATTTAATGGTGAAGTGATGCAGCGTGACAGAAGAAGAGTCAAAAGAAGAATTCATTATTTTCCAGCCTAGTCTGTTGGAAAGCTGATAAGAGAGATCAAAACCAGCGGAGATGATCATCAGAATTGTGCGAGTGTTGCTCTTGTTATGGGCATGGGATAAGTCTGGAAATTGGATAAATGAAAAAAAAAATCCCATTTAAGATTTAATGGGGTAAAAAAAAATGCATTCATAAAACGGGCAGAAAGACAGACAAAGGTACAAGTAGAACAAAGGAACAAAACTGAAGTGGATGTGCTGCAGCTCAGAAGATATAAAATACTTGAAAGCAAAGTGGAAAATTGTTGCCTCACAACTTGCTAATTTGCTAAATTAGATTTTCCCTCTGAGACAGACACGTCCTGAAGTTCATATGCTAATCCGCTTTACCGTGTCTGTTTTCCCCACACAGTGTTGTTGCAGAGACCCAGTTTCATCACGGTTAATGAAAATGACACAAGCAGGAAACACTGTTAACTATCTCCACTCTGATGGTGAATGGATTTTCACCAAGTGGGAATTGGAGAAATAAAGGTCAGACACTGAAAATCAGTCTTTGGCAATCAAGTTTACAGGAAATGAGAAAAAAATCTGATATTGCAGCTGAGAACTATCCGCATCATTTAAAAGAAAAGCTTCCTCTCTGCTAAAACCTCAAGTTACAATTAAACTGCCTGTAAAAATGTCTGGTCCACTCATTTTAATTTTACACTCCTCGGACCCAGTGGAGTATTGGTACGGATGGTTTCTATTGCAAAGCAATGATCCATAAAGCTATACCGAGTGAGGACGAGGGACCTCCAGGAGGTAATTTCAACTTTGCCCTTATCTACCTTCACACCTGGAAGCATACTGTGCAGTGCAGCTGACTCCGACATGGACTGGCTCTGATGGGAAAACCCGACTTACTAAAAAATGCCATATTGTGAAAACAGTAAATGAAGACTCATATCAGGTTATTCCATAAATAATGCTCAGCTGCACCAGCACTTTCCCATTAAACCTAATGGGAAAGTGTTTCCAAACTTTTGACTTACAAGCATTAGTCATCACATGTTAGAGCTTATGATAGACCTATTACATGATGTTGGAAAAAGCCCTGAAGATGCACAAAGGTGACATGTATACTTAAATTCAAACACAGCTCTCAAGGAGTGATACATTATAAAAGGCCTAAAACAACATGTTAAAGAGAGGTAAAGGATGTGTTGACTGTTATAAATAAGGTTAAAAACAAACTCATTCCCATCTTGTCACATACCAAGAGCTTTCTGTGCCAGTTTACTTTCACTTTCTGATGCCTAAGAAACTGCTTTCCCTGCAGTGTACCAAAAGTAAGTTCCAACAGAAAAGCTGAATAAATTACTTATAAACAAGGAAGTTGAAGGTGAAATGACACATAAACACTCAAAATAACTATTTGCTCAAATCAAAATTTTTACAAATATTTGTTTTCCCCATTAATTTTAAAGTTACAGCAAGATTTTAAAAAATTATCACTATGGTATAAGTCGGAAGTGAGAATCAGCTGCTTCCAGACTAGAGGAACTTTATTATTGTTGATTCATAGAAGACCTGATTCCTCTTTCTTTTATGCCTGCGCTGCAGAAAATGCAACTGCTTGAGTTTTTGTTTTGTCATTCTTCTTCTTCCTAGCACCACTCATCATACATTAAACCTTTTCTGGATCAGTTGAATGTTGAGGGAACAAGTGAGGGAAGGATGGAGTGTGAGATGCACAAACAGAACTGTATGGTGTCTGCAATAACGTGGACTTTGCTCCGATCTGTCGAGATACAGGAGCTAAGGCAAAGCTCTTGATTTACCAGACTGGTCAATACCAGTTAATATGTTCCTACCATCACCCCAAGCTGTCAGTGGTGACAGAAGAAATGACACTGGAAATACAAACAGCTGAAATTAGTTATATCTGCAGGATAACTGGACTCTTTCTTAGAAATACAGTGAGAAGCTTGGTCATCCGGGAGGGGCTCAGATTAGATTTGCTGACCTTCAGCATCGAGATGCCCAGGCATCTGGTTAGGATTCCTCCTGGACACCTCTCTGGTGAGGTATTCCGGGCCAAGTTCTGTGGGAGGAGACCTCAGAGTAGACCCAGGACATGATGGAGGTTTTATGTGTCTTGGCTAGCCTGGGAATGCTTCAGATGAGCTGGTAAATGTAGCTGGGGAGAGGGAAGTTTGCCCCTGTGACCCAACCCCAAATAAGATGAATGAATGGATAGACAGAATGCTCTGTGACATAACTGTGTAACGACTAACCCAGATAGTAAAAATGAACAGTGATTGGTTTAATACTTTATACAAAACATAAAATACATTTTTAAAAAACAACTGGTTAAGTCAAAACAAGCATGTTAAAGAAAAATTTTTGACCTCAGCCATTAAAACATTCATAAAAATAAGGCGTGATGCTTAACAAAATAAATGTGAAGGTAAAATGGAATCTTTTCAGCATGTTTAGGTACAGTGCACCTGAACCTTGACAGCTTGTGTTCATTCAGAGAAGTCACATTCCTATCCCACCCCACCCCCGCAGAATCTACTAAATCCTCAGAGTTCAAAATCATCTCAGACTACTTAGAAAAATAATCACGCCTACAATTCAGAGAAAACAATGCAAGTTCTTTGCAGAAAAGAAATTAGATGGCGCAATTTGAGTGTGAGTTGATACAAAAAGAGAAGTATTTTTAATCTCATTCTGTTTAGTTTTTTAAATAAACTTGGTCTTATCTAGCTTGTCATGTTATCCTGTTGATGATGCTTTTTGTTATTTAATAAAATCAAAATTTATTTATGAAGTACTTTTTATACAAAAAGTGCCACAAAGTGTTTTATATTATTTTAAAAAAACAATGTTTTCATATAAAAACATAAGGCCTTTACATACTCAAGTATTGTTATAAGTAAAAGTACACACTGGTCTCTCTTACATGATCCACCAAGCCAAATTAAGTCAAGGTCCACACCAACCGCCTAGGTGGACCACAGGTACCACAGATACCACAGGTGGTATCTGAAATAAAAGTTCAGTTATAAAAACGCTAAACAAACAATCTGGCAGTAAATTAGCTTAATATAAGCATTGATTTGACTTTTGTTTCATTGGCTGTTGCAGCTGGATTTTCTTCTCCTTCTTAAAAGGTCAGATCAGCCTTTCCAAATGCTTCTGCAAAAGTACAAAGTCTTCTCATATCAAAGCCTCAGGAACAGTAAGAAACAGGTAAAACAATACATGAAGGAACAGACGAGAGAACACTTCTGTGGGTTTTAATTAAATGATTTAAGAGAAATAGTTGTATCTGTCTTATTCAGCTTGTTCGTCCCTTGAGCAACTTTAAAGTGTAAAAGTTACATAAAACATAATGAAACCAATTTAGAAATCTGGTGAAAACCATAACATTACATAGCGGCGGATTTGTTAGGCTGAGATGCACTGACCCTGTGAATGTAGGTGGTTAATACAGTCAAATTGATGTTACAGAGCTACCAGCTGTGGCCAAAATGTCTCTGTTCCTGTCAGTCTCTGGGGAGAAAATGGAGGTCAGAGCATAATAGTATATGGTCCTTGGCAGGAAATATAACATTAAAGTGCAGAGCGCAATCCAAGCTTGCTCAGCTTGATATAAAACTTTGAATTTGACATTTTTTTTTATTAAGTTCCTCAATCTAAGAGAAAAGTTTTGCAAAGACAGTAAGATTTAAAGTACTCAACATGTCGGATTTGCTCATCACATCTGCTGAAATCTTGAGTGAAATCTTATTTCAGTGCAAACTGTAAACTTACACAGAATAAACACAAAGAGCATTTTCTTTATTTGCGATACCTCAAAGTAAATGGTGCACTGTGTTTGTGTTTGGCAGATAATCATTTAAGTTTTGTACTGAACATTCTGGAGAAATGTGTTTTATGTAGATGTTTGATGTCTATAGCCTGTAATGTGACAGGCAATGAGTGTGAAGAAAGGAAGTAAAGAACTTGTGCAAGACATTTGGCGCCATGCATCTTTGTTAATTAATGTTCATATTGAAAATATGCGGTGCAGAAAGACTTGTGTGACTACTCACGTTCCGAGTATGTTTGGATTGTTGTAGTGCTGGTAAATGTTCTGTGTTTTTGGCAATTGTGAACTGTCAGATGTCTGGAACCTATTATCTAGAGTTGCCATAATTCACGTATCCAAGAAGAGATACTTGCGTAAGCCTTAATTTGTGGTAGCTAAATGAGCCCCAAATGTTCATCCATCTACCACACAATAGTTAGTTTTTTCCTGAAATTCATACATGTAAATATTTAGGATTTCTTGCCTTTTTTTTCCTTTAAAGTAAAAAAAATTACTTTAGTAATCATGTACATGTATGACAGGGTGACTTTATGGGGCATATAGTTAATTAACCTAAACCAACCATTACAGTTTTTGTTTTGTTCTGTTTTTTGTTATCTTGAGATCAAGACTTCATCATTCTGGGTGATTAAGCTTGTTTTTCAACACTTATTTACCATTTTCTCCATGAAAAGGCCTTTTCTCGAGATAATCACAAACTGTTCCAGTAATCCCCTGATAACAACAGGCTTTATTTTCTGGAGATCTCAAGATGACCAATGTGAAAATGAGTGTTTACACTCCTGTGTGTGCATGTGTGTGTATGTGTGTGTGAGTGTGTTGTTATGGTAAATCAAGGTGAACCACTCCCAGCCTGAAAGGAAATTTAATTATTTCATGTGTGATTCCACAAAAAAATCCACCAAAGAAAAACCTCGTCAAATTCACAGAGATGGGCTATGATGTAGGAAGACTTGGATGTTAATTCTCCGACTTATTGATAGAATCCATTAGAGTATTGGCTTCCACTGCTTTTTGGCCTTTGGAGCAAAATAGCCTTTGCATCCTTTTCTCAAGAATTTCATCCTCCCAGTGTTATATCCTCTGCTGTCTGCTACTTGTGCTAATTGTCTGATTTGCCATTGGCTATGTCAAATTGACTGCTCCTCACACAGCAACCACCATCTTAATGTACAAATCGACAAATTTGTCATTCTTGCAGCTTCCATGTCAAACCCCTCCAGGGTCTGTAATGGCACCTATTTCCCCAAGATTGAGAGCAGCTTAATTGTTAAAGAAAATAATTAAAAATGCTTTAGTTACAGCTGTGATAACATTTCAGACTTCCCACCCTTTATATATTTTCATTAGTTATACCACTGGAGTTAACTAATTTGTAATTCATTCACCAGTCTGATGTGTTACATTTAGTTAAACAAACAAACAAAAAAACAAAACAAAACAAAAACAACTCCGCATTTTAAAAATGCGCATCATTTTTTTGGAAACAGATCTGCTTGTTGCGCGCGTGTCTTTCGGGTGCCACACGGCATTCCTTGTGCATTCACGTTTCTAATCGATTATTAACGAAAACACAGACGGACTACGCCCTTTTAAGAAGGTGAGCGTACATTTCTGTAACAGTGAAGCGCGCGTGCAGGCAGGTCAGACCTCATAAGGGTCCAGCTGGAAGAGGGCGTAACTGAAACGGCGCGTTAGGACACGGTGCGGAGCTCAGTGGCTTTTGTGAGCGCGCACCTCCCCTCAGAGCCTCCGCTGGCTTTACGGAGCCTGTTTGTAATTCCTGCTCTTCATGCCAGAGCCTGCAGCTGTCTCACCGCCGCTGTTGTGGGAAAACGTCAAACTGTTTTTCTGCAGAGGATCTCTGAACTTTGAAAGAATTTCCAGCCCTGGTGGGACACCCGGTAGCTGATACGCCCCTTCCGCGTGTTGATTAAAATCTTTAGAACTGGGAAGGCTTTAGGAATGTGGAATACAAGTCTTTCTCAGCGGTAAGTGTAGTGAATCATTAATCCTGCAAGGTGTTTGTCGGACTGTCTGAAGATTCTGCTTATTTCATTTAGAGCGTGCATGTGAACTCTGCCGTTTTTTGACGCACATTCAAGCTGATCCCTTTCCTTGTTTGCTATGATCTTTCTGAAAGACTGCTATACCACCGAGCAGCCTGAAGCTTAAACATGAATTATCTCCTCTCATGCAGTTACAGGACAAGCTTCTGCCTCTGCCCCTGACACAATGACCACAGACTTGAACTTGACCTCTCTGCTGAATGTAACAGATCTCCACAACCAAACAAGAGAATGTTCCCTCAAGACAGGTTTCCAGTTCTATTACCTGCCTACTGTTTACATCATGGTTTTCATCACGGGGCTGGTGGGCAACAGCCTGGCCATTTGGATGTTTGTCTTCCATATGAGACCCTGGAGCAGCATCTCTGTCTACATGTTCAACCTGGCTCTGGCTGACTTTTGCTACGTCCTCTCCCTGCCTTTCCTCATATTTTACTACTTCAACAAAACAAATTGGATATTCGGGGATATCCTATGTCGACTGCAGCGTTTTATATTCCACGTGAATCTCTATGGAAGTATTCTGTTTCTGACTTGCATCAGTGTTCACAGGTACACAGGAGTGGTGCACCCACTCAAGTCTCTGGGTCGACTGAAGAAGAAAAATGCAGTTATTACCAGTGCGTTGGTATGGCTGGTGGTTATTGTAGGCATCTCCCCAATTCTTTATTATTCTAGGACTGGCTTGAAGCCTGAAAAAACCACTTGCTATGACACCACCACGGAAGATGAGCTACCGGGTTATTTCATTTACAGCATGACTTTGACTGTGTTTGGGTTCTGCATACCCTTTATTATCATATTTTGCTGCTACGGCATGATCGTCAAAGCATTAATCTGCAATGATATGAACAATGCGCCTCTGCGGCAAAAATCCATCCACCTTGTCATTATAGTGCTCGCGGTCTTTGCAGTCTCCTACCTGCCTTTCCATGTGATGAAAAACCTCAACATGCGGGCTAGGCTGTACTTCCAGAGCCCTGACATGTGTGAATTCAATAACCGTGTCTATGCCACTTACCAGGTGACACGGGGACTGGCCAGCCTTAATAGCTGTGTGGATCCTATTCTTTACTTCCTGGCTGGAGACACTTTCAGAAGAAAGCTGTCACGAGCCACTAAAAAGCCCTCCAAAAAAGGAGACAATGTCCTTCAGTCTAAGAGTGAGGAGACGGCTCTCAACAGCTTGGCGGAATATGTGGAGAATGGAGACCGAAGGCTGTGACGGGGATTGTCTATTAGCTTTAGAAACAAATGGACTTTGATTAAGTAAAAGCACTGGACTGAAGAGTGATTAAATCTATGTGATGATGAGCTTGTACAACTATAGAATAATATCCCTTTTAATCCTGTGATAACCATCACTTGCTTGCAGCCTGTCGGTATTGAGAAGCTACTTTATCGTCTTGTATTGTGTTGTATTCTAAAACCTAGAGCCATCACGCCACCTGTTTTTTTTTTACAAATAACTTTGGACAAATTGAGCATAATGAGCTGGACTGAGGAAAAAAGATTTTCCTGTAGGTAATAATGTACTGTCAATCAATTTGTTCATGCAAAACAGGGCTGAGAACAGATAGCAGCTTCTCCAGCATCAAGTTGATGTTAAATCAATAGCTATTTAGGAGGTGAGAGCTCATGCTTAAAGAAGTGTACCTGGGATGGCTTTTAGCGGGGAAAAAGTGGATGCACTGAAGCTAAGACGGATGTTCCGTGGAGACATTGTAATGCACTATTAGCAAAGTATCTTCTCTGCTCTGCCTATCAATCTTTTTTTTTCTCCACCTAAAGCATTTCAGTACTTCTGACAGCTGTGTCAGTTTAAGTCTGTAAATGCTCTGTTGCCACCAACTTTCTCTCCTTGTCCCTGCAGGGAAAATAAGATACTTACAGTATTTTGTGTATATACTGTTACAGTTGATGTCTGTTTATTTTTAGGTGTACTAAACTGAGTGTTGTAAAAGTTCCAGATTGGTTGTTTTCTTTCCCGCCAATTTTTTTTTTTTACTAATTCTTGCATGAGTCCATTACCAAATCCAGTATCAGTGAAACAGTGACTCACCACAGCAGGTTTTAACTTAGTGTTTATTGCAACATAAAAAAAAGATACAAAAGATTTTCCTTCTTTGTGACTCCTCCAACATGTTGAAGATTTCTTTATTTGCGATACCTCAAAGTAAATGGTGCACTGTGTTTGTGTTTGGCAGATAATCATTTAAGTTTTGTACTGAACATTCTGGAGAAATGTGTTTTATGTAGATGTTTGATGTCTATAGCCTGTAATGTGACAGGCAATGAGTGTGAAGAAAGGAAGTAAAGAACTTGTGCAAGACATTTGGCGCCATGCATCTTTGTTAATAAATGTTCATATTGTAAATATGCTTTGAAGAAAGACTTGCGTGACTACTCACGTTCCGAGTATGTTTGGATTGTTGTAGTGCTGGTAAACGTGCATTGTTGCAAGTAAACAAACTCTGTTGGCTTTGGAGACATTCGTGTGCAGTTCTGTCCTTCTCACTGCTCCTCCTTGTTCTGCTGTTGGCTTTCTCTTTCAACCTTGCCAGAAGGAAGTGAGAGGACGAGAGAGGAATAAAGAGTGGCACCTTTTTTTCTTTTGGCTAACACTAAAGACTGCCTTTGTGTCCGTCACAATGGTGTGGAGTTATTGATGCAGACAGCGGTGTGAAGCTGTCGCCAGGAGCCCACGGCTGTACACGGATGTGGGCACAGAAAACCAAACGAACTCTCCTCCTCCAAAAAAAGACCCATGCCTACAATGATTGTGCATTTCCTGTATTTAGGGTTCAAACTGCTTAGATAGTGCTGAAAAATGTGCATGCATCTGTGTGTGTGTGTGTGTGTGTGTGTGCGTGTGTGTGTGTGTGTGTTAGCCTGGAGGTAATGGAGACCTAATTCCAGTAGGTGGCTGTTATTTCTGTTTGTGAGGTCTGTTGCATTTCCAGAAGCAGCCACTGTGATATGCACATAGATCATAAATGTATGTATTGATTAGTTTAATGTGCTGCATATGAGTTATTAAATAAGACACTTTGGATTGGAGGCTTTTCAACCTGGGTGTTGAATCTTGACTTGCAGGACATTAGGACTTCTGCCTGTACATTGTCCCTCCCTTACAAGCCACCTTTCACTTTTTTTTATCTCACATTTTTCTCTGGCCTATTTAGCATGAAGAATTAGGAAAAGAATTTTATTTTGCTACGCCACAAGAGCAGAAACTTCAGTAACACAGACAACAGTGAGAGTGATGGTAGCTTTGAGAAAGTTTGGGTTTTTCTTCAGAACATTGCCCAGAATGTAACCACAGTCAGAACATACAGTGAAATATTTAGCTTTGTTCCCAGAGATTTACAGCTGGATCTGGTAGAATATCCATATAAATCACAGAAGCACCATCTGCTTGAACCAAAAAAAAAAAACTACACAATAACCTGATGCAATCAAAATGTCTTTGTGTGGTCTTGGTGAGTAACTGGTGATGCAATCACAAGAGGGCCACAGCAATGTTAAGCTGCAAATTCTTGTGCTTGAGTCGCTACCGTGGAACATGGTTGCAAAACTGAGAGAAAATCTAAAATCTTAATTACAACTCCATTATTAATAACTTGTAATGCTTATAAAAAAACAAAGAATGCATGTTAATAACTTCTAATGCAATAAGAATATGTTGCGTTCGATGTCAGTGCCATGCTTTAAATACCATTAGTGAGAGCTTTCCCTGAAAAAGACTGTCTGGATGTGATTCAGCATTAATGGTGCCTTCACAATTGTGCAAGATCACCATGCCCTGTAGACAAATGCAGCCCTTAGCATCAAACTGGATAATTAGCTGGATGATTCCTGCTCTCTTTAGCTGGGAGGACATGACATCCTGACATCATGACATGATTTACTCAAAGAATGTCAAGCTGTGATTAGTCAGATAACGTGATTCTCGGCCTTATTTCAGTCTATTTAAATGTTTTGTTTTTCTAATCAGAGAAGGAATGAACATTTCCTGCTTTTATCTATTTAATGGTTACAGCACAACTTGGTTTATTTAGGGACAAATTAAAAACACTGTGCTGATTTTCTTGTTTCATATTCTTAATAACTGGATTTTTTTTATATAAGCTAATATTTATCTCTTAAGCCAGACCTTGCTTCTGAACTAACTCATAAACTTCTCAGATCACAATATGAGATCTGAAAACTAGATAATTCTTTCTTTAAAACTTGCTTTCAATTGAAGAGTCTCTCTAACTACTTGTCTGCACCTGCTTGTTAATGAGTCATTTATTTGAATCAGGTGTGTTGTTCCAGGAAAATACTAAAACTTTGAGGATGGGAGTTGGTGACCCCTGGTCTATAGTCTGCTCCCACTGGCTGAAGACGGTAAACCATGCCATCTCTGTTCTTTGAGTTATAACATGTGGAGAACACAAAGAGAGCAGAAGGAGGAGATCAGAGAGCAAAAGGGAGGAGGAGGGGAGAGGGAGAAATGAAATGAAGGAAAGAGGTAACATTTCATATTTCTGTTTTCATCCTGTTTTTGTTCTGTGGGTATAAGTTACGTGTAGTAAAAACGGTTAGTCTCCACTGTTCATGTTAATAAATGTTGCAACAATTCAAGTAAGACAGCTGCACTCTACATTACTGGAATCTACAGCAACAATAAAAGTTTAGAAAAACCAAAGCTGAGCCATTTGGCGTTGCATGGCGTTTCTACCTTCCATGCCCAGGGCAGCCAAATGGCTGGA
>JBAMHV010000009.1:12660398-12673936 GCA_037177535.1 Pseudomugil gertrudae | reverse complement strand
CGACGTCCATGCTGAACAGTCCACTCCTGAACAGTTCGAAGCATGTCAAGAGTGATGAAGCAGAGGAAGCTCTGTAGACGACTGGACACCGTTCTTCTGACCAAAGCATTCGGCTCTCCGTCTGTAGCATATGGTTCTACTGGGCTTTGATTGAAAGGCCTCCCCAGCTGTTCTTCACACCATGCCGTCCTTTGCCTTCTCCACTGGCCCAGTGTGGGTTCCTGGGTTCCTGGGTTTCCTAGTTAGAAACTATATTTTTCTATATTTTCTAAATATTTTCCCATTTTTATACCTTCCAGCTTCTGGTATGATCTGTCTTATAGCTGTAATAATAATGGAAAAACAACAGACCCCATATTGAGCTGATGGCCCACAAAGAGATGTGGGCAGTAATGCCCTGCCACCAAGTTGTTTTTTAACTGTCCAAAAACACCAGACAAAGTAGAAGAATGAGAACGCAAAGGGCTTTGATGCTCTTTTCAACTTCTGCATCTGCTTTGGGCATTTTTTTATTCTGCTGTGTTTGCATCATTTTCTTCCTGTCCATCTTCTCTGATTTGTTCCTTTAGCGATAACTTAACACTCCCCCTGCAAATACCTGATGGTATTGCAGCCTCAATAAATGGTAATGGTGTAAGAAAATATATGGATAGATTTAACAATATACAGTATATCAATATTCAAAAGCCGTGTATTCATTTTTTAAAAGAAATTCTAATTTTTCACCTCGTACATAAAGATCCGGGTTATTATTTATTTAACATTTATCAGCTTTGAGTGTTTAGACAAGGCAAGTTTATTTGTATAGCACCTTTCATGTACAGAACAACAAACAAGTGTTTTACATTTACGATGCTGTGAAAGTAATTTACCAGTAAATTCTAGTAAAAAATAAATTGTAATATATTGTCTTTCTTATTGTCACAGTATATTACAATATATTGTATTGTTTCCCCTCTATTGTAATACATATTTTAATGCCAGATTCTTGCCAATACATACCCCTACTTATCATTATATGTGTCATTGGTGAAAAACATATATTAAGATGGCACATAGTAAAAATTCCTTTAGAAAAACACTTTTAGAATAAATATAAATGTCCCTTTGGAAATATGCTTTGGCACTTAATATCACAGTATAATATTTAGGCAAGATGTCTAAAATGGCTGTTGTGGCTCTTTGGCACAGTTTAGCATCCTCTTTTTTCAAAGTCCTCCAACTGCAAAACCCAGTTTGGGTCCTTTGGGCTTTAAACGGTTATTAAAACAGACATGTTCATGAAATCATGCAAAGTCCTGAGGAAACAGCTTGCACTATTCACGCTTTGAAGGCACGTGAGAGCCATTTATAACCTCTGTTTGTACACAACATGGAGCAATTTTTCAGAAATGTCACACAACCTGTTATGTTGTCCCTCACATTAGCAACTAAGTATACATCTTATAAAAATATTTTGTTAGGCGACTGTCAGTTACACCATTGCACTACTGATCGGCTTTGGTAAGATAAACATGTGTTTGCTTGCCTTGTCCTTCACTTGAGAGGAACTGTCATAGACATTGCTCTTATATGGCAGTGTTTGCTTGTTCCGACATTTTTCAACCATTTTCTGGCTAATAACTCATAGACATCCTCTCCACAAGCCAAACCAATTTCAAGAAGCATTCTTGTGACTCAAATAGCCTGAACACTGCCACTGCCATAATGGCTGTAAAATCACTGAAGGCATTGTTACATTTCCAGAAGCACGTTCATGTTAGTGTGTATCTATAAAGTCAGACTTCACAAATAATACTCTGAGAGCACTTAATCAACCTGCCAGCTAACAGTCAGTGTGTATATTAAAATGCAGCTCCAACCAGTCAGGAAGCTCATGCAGCCCTTCACACAAACATTAACAAGGAAGGACACAAAACTACACCACATCATCGCTGTGGAATCTTAGGTTAGACAACGCTTAAAAGAAGACTAGAATGAGGAAAAGAGTTGTTTACTCTCAAGCCTGTTTCTCTTGTGCTCACATACCGAGAAGCAATCTGTCTGTCAGTAATTTATAACTGAGCCTAACTGGAATCATCTGCAGGTATTCATTGTTTGTGTCTCAGTAATAAATAATAAGCGTTTCACCAGGAAAAAGAGCTGCTTGATTCTTAACAGCTTGTGTGTTTATAATAGTGAGGTTAGCCAACAACAAATGAGTGTGAGCCTCATGAAATCAATACATTCTAACGACAATACATGATAATCTGCCTGTTATCAGAGGCATCAGTTGCCTGAGGTATGGCTTTCCATCTTTGAAATTTGCAATTAGTGTTTTTAGGGCAACAAGCTGGTTCCCGCCTGTGAAATTTGAACTCATGAAATTATTTTTTTTAATGTTGTAAAACCTGGCACACTCAATTTAACACTTGTATGAACAAGCACAAACATGTCTGCCTGCTGTGTGAGTAAGAAAGTCAGGTTTAAACTCTGGCTATTGCTGTAAATTCCTGCTTATGACTTTCTTTAATGGCTGTTGGACTCAACAATAGAAGTCTAGAATTGCATGTAAGCCATAGTTGGAAGTAGGACATTAAATGTGTGAGGGAGCTTTGGATGGAGGAAAGGCTGTCATATTTTGGCTGTCATAGGGTTTATGATCAATATCTCTGCTGCTGCTCTGGTCTGGCTTTTTGTTGATTTTCTGCTGCTTCTTGGCATTGCCATCGATCAACCTGAACGATCGACTCACTGGCTGACATCCACAAATCTGTGTCTTTGATTTTGTGCATTGGGGTCAAAAATGATCCTATCAAGCACCTTAACCCCAACAAGGAAAATCTCTAAACATGTAAGTCTTCGTACTTAGTTGTTATTGCACCAAAACCTCAATTTATTTAGTCATTTTCATCCTATGGATTGGATTTAATATACTTCACTGAAGGTAAAACCTATCGTCTTTTAGCAGATATCATAGGACACAATTGCCTTGAAAGGCTGGGTGATAAGAGTCTTGTCAGATGAAGCTCAGGCGAGCTGCACTGCCTGATACAAGTTATGGGAAGGCAAATATGATTCTGAAATGAGCTGCAGTTACATAAAAGAGCTCCATTCTGCTTGGGAGAATGAGGAGATGATAAGATAAGGCAAGGTGTGAGAACAGGAAGCCGGGAGCTGAAGCAATAGAAAGTGACGACACCTGAGAAAACTTTAGGACAAATAGAAAATAAACTAAAGAATTAAACATATAATGTGCCATAAAGGTATTGAGAAGCCCATGCAGAAACATACACACATCAGTGGGACATTGAAAGATATATTTTATGAGATTCGCCCAGATTAAGCACAGAAATAGAATTAATACCAAAATGAATAATGCACAAATAAGCTGAATGATCCATTCATCAGTATGTTGATATGAGCATATTTTACTGCATCTGGGTGTCCATTTTTCACACTTCGTAGTATGAATGTGGGAACTACGGTAATTCTTTTAAAGACAAAGGTATGTGCATAGTAACTGGTACAAATTCTTCACTGTTTACAGATCATCATACTGTGAATGGTGTTGTGCATTCTTCACATGAAAACACTTGCTCTTTTCTACAATCCTTGCACTTACCTACTTCCCCACCTATTTGTAATTCCTCACCTTTCTGTGCTTTCACCCATAAATTTAGGAGTAAACAATATAAATTTGACATAGATTTATTACATATGATTAGGTCTAAATGTAACCGCATGTGTGGTTATAGAGGTACCTAATTTTTCATTTAGATCATTCATGGTTGGATATTCCTGTCAAGTCATTTGACTCTTTGCATTTGTAACCTTGGATTGTGAAACTGCTACATTTCAGACAAGCAGACGAATGTACCTATTACACATATTCTGGTGAGATCGCTCTGCTTGTTAAACTACTGTAAAAAGGTGATGAGATCTGTACCCCGATGACAGATAAGTCCACTGCATTTATTAACTGGGAACTTGCAGGTCTGGTCCCTGCATGGCTGCAGAGAGGATGATAAATCTTTATGGACAAAAGTTTAAATATGAGCAAATTACTTTCATTTTTCCCTATCTGCTGTGTGTGTAGAATTATACTTTTGTGTGTAAAAGGAAAACGCTTTTGCAGCAGGTTGTGCGTAACTAAGCAGGGGAATAATGGAAATATTGAACAAAAGGTACCCGATGTACTGTCAGCAAAGAAGAGAAGGGTCAGCATGTACATGGGGCCCAATCTTCTTCCCCACTTTTGATTTACTTTGTGCAAATACAGAACTGCGAGCACAGGAATATGCTGTGCAGAATGAGAAGATCTCATGACCTCCCACGAAGATCCTCATCTGTTTAGATCAGACTCAAACAGTGTATACACTTGTGTTTTATCAAGCAGTGTTTATATTTACAAATGGAAAATGTTTAAAGGCAGGAACTTGTTGGACACTGTAAGAGTAACCATAACCAGTGCATAATGAGGTGGCCAGGAGTGCAAGAGTAGATTGTCATTAAAACCCCACACATTAACCCTTTAAATGGGTTGTGGAGTGCTGTTTGCTCCGGAAACAAAATGTTTTCTGTTTCATTTAAAGCAGACATTAGCTGGTGAAATAGCCCACTCTGCTGGGATTGGTCAGTTCCAGTGACCAAACAACGTCCACTATTTCAAGATTGTTCTGCTGAGGTCCAGAAATCATGAAAGAAAAGGTATCTGACCTTAAAACTCTGCATATGACTGGCTTTGGTGACCCACTGACCTTCATTACACACAATACTGTAACTGTTGTTACCCTGCATCAGTCCTGGGCTGAGAAGCGTCACTTCCAAATTGTTTTCCTACCCGGGACATCACATGAATTATGATTAGTTTCACACATGGCACCGTGTCACATGTGCACAACCGGATATAAAAACACAGTTTAAATGTGCACCATGGTTGATTCAACAAAGAATTGGAAACATGAAAGGACATCAGACTGAGTTATTGGCTCAGAGAATAAACAAGATGCTAAACAGATTCTGAATTAAGGCCCATTTATGCTTGACTCAGTAAATGGAAATGCAGATGGAAGACCAGTTTAGTCCGTCTTCTGCGTTGATTTCAGGGTCTTTGCAGATCTGCCACTTGATGCAGGTACACCACCGAAAAGGGTAAAGACAGTTTTGAGCCCACACACAATCTGTGAAAGAAACAAACCAAAAAAGAGAAACAGGAAGAATATCACACAGAAAGAAAATGTACCAGAAGAAGATACAGAAGACGGATGGATGATTGTTCTTCTTCATGTTCTGGTGTTTTTTTGATGGTTGTAAACAACGTAATAACTGTAAATTAATGCGACCAACCAGTGTCAAATTGACAACATGAACTCTGAATTCAGTACGGCTCTCTGGTGGATGAAGACTACAGTAACGTTAAAAAAATCACATGGAAGTATGAGAGCCTTGATGTAAGGAAAATCTTCCAAAGTGCTATTTTACAAACTTAAATATATTTAATAGAAGGATAATAGAAATGTTTTATTCACTTAGACTTTAACACTTCACTGCCATAATAAATATTTTTTTCATTAACACAGGTAGTTTGAATAATGAAAGTCACAGTAAATAGTGAGGAGGTGCGATACTTTGAAGTACACATGCACCAGAGAAAGCCTCAAACTAGTGTTTATGTCCTTTAATAATACGTGATTGAAAAATTATATGAGATTCAATTAAAAGAAAACAAATGCTTGACTTTATTTATCTAACATTTATTTTTATTTATGGTCTTAGACCTTGGAGAAAAATGAAAAACAGAAGCCAGCTATGTGAAGTAAAGCTGGTCTAACCTTGGCAGTGAGCAGTGTGTTTGAGTGGGATCCAATTTTGATCTTAAGAAGCTGATTTAAAAATGACATTTCAGGGCCTCAGCGGCTGAAGCTAAACCCAGCTGTTTAAAACTTCTAAGCACATTACTCCAAATTCCCTAAATGAAGATGTAAAACAGGAACTTTTTCTTACAATAGATATTTCAAATGCCTGAAATCTTACAGCTCCTGATAAAAAGAGATAATTAAAATAATAATAAGAAGGAGAAGAATTAGGAAAAGCAATAAGTTCAAAATAAAAATGTAGATTTTATTGCCACAGATTACCACAAACAACACATGGTGACTCTATTCTCAGTGATCTACACATGTGAAATTAGTTCTAAACATTTTTTTATTTAATAAATAGAAAAGTAAAAAGATAAAATTGACAATAAATATTTTTACATAACATTTTTACATAACATAGTCTCAGAATTTCTTAAGAAAGAGCAAAGAAACAGAAAAACATTGGTCCATCTTCCCACAAAAGCTGGTGAAACATGTTTTTTGTGTTGATCATACTGAGCTAAACCATCTGAATTTCTGTTTCCAAATATGGACACAAAGGCTAAAACATGATTGATGACTGTTCTGTGTCTAAATATTAACATATGGAATCCACATTTATGTCTGTATGTGCAATATATAATTTTTCAGACAAGTGGTTGAAGATGTTTGCAGTAAATTGTTTTAATAGCAACATGATGAACAACAGGATCCACAGCTGCAGCTGGAGGCACTTTAAATGACACTGCAAAACAAAGAGGTATTTCCTGGGTTGGGCTGCTTTTATTCTTTTTATTTGACAAACACACACACACAAAATATAAAGAAAATAAGAATTGCAAGTCAGAATATGTTTATCACTTATATGTTAGAGCAATGTAAGTGCTCACTTCATGTGTTCTTCCCTTTTAAGCTCAGTGAGTGTAAATTATACACGGCAGATAAAGCTTTTCTATTTGGGTTGTAAAAGGTGTCATGTTGTATTCTCCCAGTTCAATCCACCTTGTGTGGCTAGCAGGTGTTATGCTCTTTTATACTGCTGCGCTACTATTGGTTTAGGTGTGTGTAAGGAAATTTACCAAGGGAAGGTCTAATCATTCCCCATTAAATCCTCGTCAAAGATAAGAGTTAATCTATGTGTTGAGTCAGCCAGAGAACAGTGTGTAATGACAACAAAAATCTATGTTTGCTTTTAGTTACTTAAAAATATTCTTTTGCACATCTTCTTTGGCCTCTATCATCCATTAGTAGAAAGACAATCAGCTTAAAAGTGCATTCCCATCTAAAAAAAAATGAGCTGACACAACATTTCATCTTCCAAATCTGCTGCACTGACGCTTACCCACACATCTAAAAAGCAAGCACTGATCAAAGACAGCTGCACAACAGCAATGAGTTTAGCATTTCAGAAATGCAACACCTGCATTTGTGTTGCCAGTTTCACCGCAGACCACACCCCTCGTCTTTTCTGGCCTCCTCTGATCAGTCACTCTGTCTCTCCTTTTTCACTTCCCTTCTAGCCGCGTTGTTTAAATTCTATTATCCTGTGCTGCTTGACTGCCTCTCCCATGAATCTTAACGTTTGTGTGTGTGTGTGTGTGTGTTTGTGTGTCCTCATAAAGGTCTGTGGAGGTTGTAAGTGGTGTCAGTGTGAGACTATGGTAGCTACCACGTCTCCAAATGATTAATGGTCTGAGTGAGACAAGGTGAAAAGTGGCTATGCACCCAGAAACATTCAACAGCCCTTGTGAAAACAAACACACACTCACACATTCACCTTAAGCAAGTATCTTTTTAATGTCTTCTTGCAGTTTTCTGTGTGGAGGGTTGCATCTCACGCTGTGAACTTTTTAATAGAGGGAACTGGAATGAGGATGCAGCCAGAACAAGTGGAAGTGAACGTTAATAGGAGCTTTGCATCACTAGAGGAATGGAATCGTAAAACTAACATTGCAGAAAGTGCTTTAACGCCTACCTACTCTTCTTAGATGGCTATAAACAAACTGTCCACTGTGTAACAACTTTTGTTTCCTGTGTTTGTGATTCAACCTTGGATATTTCATGTCCATTTGCTTGTGTGTGAGCGTAAGATGATCCACTTGTCCTGGATTCCCCTGCTAAACTTAGCCAGGCGGCTGCATACATGACAGAGTGGTCATCTGCATGGTTCATTCATTTTTTGTCAGAGTAAAATGTCCTGATTGCTTCATCCTGCTGATTTCACATCACATGACCTCACTGGTCAAGTGAATATTGATTGAGAGGTCGACAAGAGAGGGAGGCTCTGCTGTGAGTCACAGAGACTGGGCAGACAGTGGTTTTTATATGTTAAAAACTGATGCAGATCAATTAAATTTTGGTTCCCCATCCCTGTAGCAGACATTTTTGACCACTGTTAAGAAACTCAATTGATTTATTGAATAAGTCTTTAGGAGTCTGTGGTCTGATAGGAAAACTTGCATAGATTCCAACATGTAACTTGTATTTACATCACCTGCGTTTCCAGTTTTATTGGTACATGTGTTTATCTTTTGACTGAGTTTTCCACTGAAAAGAATTTCAAAACACTAATTACACAGAACACTAACTAATAATTAGGGTTGGCTGAAATCTCAGTTAATGACTTCTGTGTCAAAGTTCTGGCATTGAAAATGTTGGCTTGCTGTCACACTATCATTTTATGGACGCACTTGAATAAAAGCACCACTGACGATGCACCAATCCGTAATACTAATGATAATATGGCCCAGAACAAAACTGAAAATTTAACTCCTTAATGCCTGATCTAACTGGGCAGAAACACCCCATTTTTAAAATCTGAAAACTTTATTTGATCCTTTTACAAAATCTAGAAAAAACCCTTTATTTCTATATATTTACTATTTATTACCATGTAATAAGTCAAAATTATTATAGTGTATTTTTCTGCTTTCTGATATTCACCAGGGTGCAGGAGACCAGTGGTGGAGTCCACAGGGTTTTGAGTAAAGTTTCTACCATAAAGTGATGCAAAATATATCAGAAACAATATGTATCGAATATGATACATTAGGCCTTAAGGGCCTAAAATATTTCAAACAAAAACATTTCAGAACAACAAAATCACAAAAAAATATACCACAACATTATTTATCTCTCAAAAAGTGGGACAAAATTCATGGCAAAAAGGACACATCACAATCAATGATTTGGTGGCACAGTGATGATTATCTGCTTGACAATATCAGTGTCTCACATCTTTAAAGACTAATTGTGACCCACTTTTCTTTACAGTTTTTTACACTTTTTTATTCTCTGACGTTGAATCTTTTTTAATACAAATATCTGCTGAACTCTTGTGTCGTGATTGAATTCAGGAGAAATTGTTGGGTTAACTTGTTTAAAACACAGGAAACAAGAAGAAACAATTGTTTGCATGGCAACCTCAGAATCTAAGCATGACTGCAAGAACGTTGCACGCCAGAGCAGGAAATGGTTTGTATAACACTGCAGCTTGTTCTTTTCACTCTTTACTTTTTTAATTCAGTTTCCCATAGAACTTAATTGGGCTTCTGGGATCCGGCTGTTTCCCATTTGCTTCCACTACCTACTGTATGTTAATTTAGCTTTATGCCGATTCCACCTAATCATTTGCTCTCTCAAGAAGCCCTGAATGTGAAAGAGCAAAATGAATAGGTTTAACCACATAAACTCATTTAGCTTAGTTAGTTTACATCATTATTGATACAATCCAACACTGGCCTGTCTGCTACCAATGACTTTAAAATGCTAAATGACATAATACTAATTTGTTTTCATCAGCAGTGTGCAGAATTATTGTATCTTCCAAATATGCCAGAGCTTTTCTAATTCCTATTTTCGAGGACAGTGTCTGAGAGGAAGTGTGCGCTCACATAATCAAGCATTCTTATTCTAATAGATGAATTGCTCCCATTGTGTTAGCAGCAGTAATTGCATTGCTCCTGGGATCCAGCCATGTCTCTCTGGCTACAACACTGAACTATGCACTTCACATTCCCCACTATGACATCTGCTAATGACAATTGCATCCACATTTGCCTGAGGACCTTATAAATGTGCTGCCCCCTTCAGAGGCAACCTTCAAGCTTTAAAGCGTGTAACCAGTACACTCGCTTACAGCGCCACTCATATGAATTCCCAATCAGCTTCAGTGAGAAAATGAGTGTCAAACGCTTCTCTGTGCAATAATGCTAACTGTGACTCTCAACTCTAAACTTTAACCCTCGTGCTTAGCTGTACTGAGCTGGATTCAGCTGTATGTAATATTAATGACTGCAAAATTCCACACATGAAAGGCCGGCTTTGTGGCCTGGATGAAAGACCCTGTGTCTGCTCTTTCACTGTCACCCTGTCTCTGTTCATTTACTGCAACTCTCTGTGTTCTGATCTTGGCTCATATTTTCTTGCTTGTTGTTTTCTGATTCAGTTAAGGATTCGTTATATCAAGATCTTATATAATACTGTGTGGATGACTACCACCTTGTCACTACACGGATCTGACTCAGCAATACTGAGTTTGTATCCAGCAACCCGTGAAGACAAAATTTTAGAAGACAACACACTTTCCTTTCTATATATGTGTCCTATGTTAACTTCTGTCAGTTTTCTGAAAAATAAAACATTTAATGACAAAAATCCAAAATGAGAGCAAAGCCAATGTCTTCTGGATATTCCCAGTGTGATCATTTCCAAAGGTATTTCTATTCTTTGTGTGTAAATTGACACAAATGCTACACATTTCACAGCTTTCACACTTTCCGTAGAGCCAGTTACTTACCTGGGCTGTGAACAGGATCAAACTCCTGCAGGAAATGCCAACAGGTTCACATGATGGGATGCAGGTCTGCTACCCTCCACTGGTCAAAGTGTTTCACTGCAGAAAAGAGAGGCAACATTCAGTCATCTGCATTTTAACATTTCTGGTCACATTTAGGATTTTGCATATCCTGAAAATGTGTGCCTACAAAATAAATTCCTAATAGTAAAATATATTCATTATCTATGTTTTGCTGTTTAGACTATGGTGTAAAACTATAACTTTCACACTTTATAATAGTGACAAAAGGATAGCAAAACCCACTGAGCAATACTACTGCAACAAATCCTACAGCGATGATGTCTGGGATCAAATACACCACAGAGAGGTCGTTTGTCTCATTAACTAGTTGTAAACCCCAAACAGATTAATCTGAGATTTAAGAAAAGCACTGTTGTAACAGCACTAATCAGTGATAAACCATATAAACATCTTAAATCTCAAAATAAAACAATGGCCAGTGTTCAAGATGCCACAGATAAGATTTTTATTATGCAAAACTAGTATTTTAAAATAAATAACTAGCTTTTAGTCATTTGTTTTAAGGATTGGTAAGGAAAATACACTAAACAACATGTTTAGACAATTTAAAACCTGTTCTATCCAATTTGACTTTCTGTACAACTCAAAATAAACTTAGAACAAACATAATGTAATTCATGTTTGATTAATTTTAATTTGATTTTGATTTTACTCTTTATATTTGGTATATTTACAGTTTATCTAATTGGTCACTTCAGTAAGCACTGAGTTCCTGTTAGCAACACTGATAAATGTGTATGTATGTGCTAAAATCACATGTAATATTCTCAGTGTGGCATTTGCTCTTGTTTTGAGGTTGAAATGCTCTCAGGTATGTCAGTCACACATGCATGTATAACCCCCCTCCCACACACAAACACACACACACACACGCACACACACACACACACACACACACCCACACACAGCCAGGATCACAACAAAGTGCCTTAACATTTTAGACTGGAGTCATTTCAATGCAATCTGTTGGTTTCCTTAGCTTGGTAATTATTTTAATGAATTGTCTGTTATGAATTCAGTTATTTTTATTTGGATTGATGTGAATACTGGATTTGTTTTAACTGTATTATAACCGGGCTACAATAAAGTTAAATAAATTAAACTGTGTCTATGTGTTGTCTTTTTCCTTATTGCCACACGAGAGTGCAATCATCCAATCCACCAAGCAACTGGGAACAAGAGTAAATACCGGAAGGATAACATGTCATAGGATTTTGACATGTTTTTACAGACATCACCAACACGTTTAGCAGTGTTGCTCATTCCACAGAAGGATGATCTTTACAAGTTACACCTTGTTGTAAAGATGACTAATCAGACTTTCCAGTGACGCTCTTAAAAAGGAAAAAATGATTAATGAAACAGGATTTTTTTTACTTTTTTGCTAGGTTGATATTAAGATGTGTTTTTATTAATATAAGTGACATTTTATGTTTCTCTGGCAACATGTGATTATGTGGGACTTCACACACCATCTGCTGCTTTATAACCTCAAGGTTTCTTCATCCTTTTCTGTACCATTTGTGACTCCGCTGACTGTGAAGTTTTATCACAAACTGGCTTTAGAAAGTTTGATACTTTGTTTCTACTCTGCTAAAATGATGGATGGTCCTCTGTTTGAATTTATACAAAACAAGAGGAATAAGTGTTCATCTGACTACATGCTGAAGTGTCCTTGGGGAAGACCATGAACCTCATGTCCCAAAATGTAAGTCGCTTTAGAGAACAGTGTCTGTGACTGCACAATACAATATAATACATTATTGCTAATGTAAAATAGTGAATTCAAGAGGCAGAACTTCACAACAATAAAAATTATATTTGGCACAAGTATTTACTCTCTAAACGTATTGCCAGAAAGTATTTTTTTCAATTTTCTCTCTGGGATAAAACATGTTTGAAGGGACTTCTTAGTCATTAATCAGCTCAGTGGTCTTAGACATTTTAATTAGTACTATCATCCTCACAGGTCTAGAAGTGAGGATTAAAGACTTGTCTCTGGACATCTCATTTTGCTGTTTCATTCAGGAAAGACGTTCACCTTTACTGAATGCCGAGGACAAGAGCAGTCCAAGGACTTCTTCAAGCTATTTCAATTACAGCATGCTTTGGATGATCAGAGATAAAAGCTAAATTAGATAAGAGCAATGAGCTCACGCCCCGCAGTGGAAGATGACAAGACAAAGCTAACATCTATGAGTTAATAAAGTTTAAACAATGCATACAAGGCATAATAGGGAAAAAAGTTCACATGACTACCAGGTTTGGACTGCAATGTTGTTTTAACATCCAACATTAAGTGTATACATCCCCCCTCTGTTCATATATACAGTGTATAGCTCTGAAACACCAGGCTTCCAGCAGCTGCAGTTTTTATTCACTAGAAAGTAAACATATGTCATTGTGAGGATGTTTCTGCTAAAAGAAATAATATCACTGCAAGTCTACTGCAGGAGGATGTGTCAATGTTACAGTTTCTGTCACTAAGGTGTGAAATGTAGTCCAAAGCAACTTACATGTGACAAGTAATCATTTTAACCACATAAACTTCACACAGAAAGGCCACTGTTCAAACCTCCCCGAGCCGAGGATCAAACCTGCTGTGAGGCTGCAGCACTGCACAGCACTAACCACTGCACCACTGTGTTGCCCACTAGTGTCACTGAACCAGTTTGAAGTAAAGTTTAAAGTGTTTTTTCATTAAATGTGTTTAAAAGTATTGAGATTTAGCTTCACAAATCTAAAAAATATTTAACACAAAAGTATATTAACCGGATGTTAGTCTGAAGCTGCATAGCAGGGTTTATCTAATTATATAT
>JBAMHV010000009.1:12644763-12659481 GCA_037177535.1 Pseudomugil gertrudae | reverse complement strand
TTCCTGGCTGGGATTCAATGACTGAACCAGACACAAACAAACAGAGAGAGAGAGAGAGAGAGAGAGGGGCATTTCTGAACTCTGTAAAGAGAAAGGACACTAAAGCAGAGGTTGGTAATAATGGTCCTTGAAGGCCACAGTCTTGCGAGTGTAGGGAGTTTCCCTGCTGCAACAAACCTGACTCCAATTAATGAGTAATTAGCACTTGGACAGAGTTTGATGTCTGACTCTACACACACATCTGCTAATTAGGTCTGATTGTGTGTGTCATTTATGAGATACAATGATTGAGGGCATATTGGGTAACTTAAAACATAACAGAGTTGCAATAGCTTATAGGAAATGACTGAGATTTGTTGTACCCTCTGTTAAAAACAAACAAAAAACTATTGAATATCTGTCTGTAATTCTTTTATCTGTATGTGTTTGAAAAATTAATACCTTCACAAGTAAGCATTAGTACGTGTATGTTCTTAAAATGCTTACATACATAAGAGAGAAGACTCTTTTTTTCTTCCATGACTTCCATGAGTATGATTTTTTTTTTACCAGAATGCATTTTGTTCTCTCTTTGACCTCAGAGTTAAAACAAAGCAACAACTCCTCTAACACAAGTCTGTCACCAGAGGCAGGACGTCCACAATGAAAACATTTAAGCAGTTTTGATTGTTATGAAATAATATGTGTGAGACCACATCAGACATAATATTTACAGTACTGTTTGGAGGACTTGAGCCGCTATTCATTTCTTTTAATTTTGCTTTCAGGAGCCAGACTTAGTTGCAACCTTTCACAATGGTTCTAAGCAATACTTCTCCAGGATATCTGAAAGTGTGTCTGAGAAGAGGAGGGGGTAATAAAGATTTATCATCTTAGCTGTCATTTTTTTCCCTAAATAAATACATACACTATATTAAGGAATCAATGTGTTTGTACCAAACTTTAAATACAATAAAACTGTACATTCTGTTTTTTTTTCTGTTTCCACATATTTTAGTTAATGACGGCACCAACTGTATTTCCTGTTCTCTTTATTTTTTAGAGAAAGTATACCTGTCTAACATTAAATACCAGACAGTAACATTAGACATAAGTAAAAGTACATCAGCATTCAGCTGCTGATTCTGCAAATATTTTCTTCAAGATTTGCTGGAGATCAGAAACATGTAAAAAGAAAAGGGTGCTGAAATATGACTTTGTGTTTTAGTAGAATATGCTAGCAGCCCTCTAATTATTAAAGTTGTAACATGTCCTTATTATGACTTGTTACGACTTAACTGCCTACTGCCTGGTTTAAATGAGAGGGATTAAATGGTTAAACATAAATGATGGACTTGCTAGTTGTTCTTTCCTGAGTCTAAGATAGACTGAAAGTTAACTCAGACCAACTGTAAGTTTGAGGTTTTGATGAAGCCTGCAGTTTTTAGCAGGGTCGTGATCTTTGTGCAAAATGGTGTTCCATCATTAAGAGCTTCAAAGGTGACCTAATAATGACCCGACCCTCTTCCTCACCTGAGTTCAGCCTGATTGAGAACTTACAGGCACTTCTCAAATGTCAGATTTATTAGGACATTATTGTACCTCTGTGACCTTTGTGTGGGAGGCTGCAGTTGCAGATGTTAACATTGATCAGTAATGCTATTTTTCAGTTGTAATCAATGGAGGGATTATAATAACATAAAACACTGGGTTGCTGTTTTGATAGTGCATGCTTGAAAGACTTTTTTTTGTTATAACGTTGCAATATTTAGCGTCAGAGTTGTTCTCACACTTGGAGAAAATATAGAGTGGGTAAGAAAATATTTTTAACCTAAGTGTCCTAATAAATGTAAACATATTCTCCTGAAAGCAGGCCTTTCAAGACTGAAAATTAAAGACATTTTGAATCAACAACTACTGTATTTGTTATTTGCTTGATAATTATGTTTTCAGATAACTTTAAATAAATGTATTTAAATCAAAGTTTAATGCTTGTTGGAGAGCACTGATTGAGTTTGTATTCAGTGTGAAATATCTTCCACAAATGCTGTCTTTTTGTTCAAGCAGGCTAGATAGAGTGAAACCAGACGCTCTTCCACTTTGGCAACTGTGTGAAAAGCAACACTTCACTGTCATCCTGCTCTTTGACACTTTGTTGTTGAGAATATACCTGGAAGGCTTGGCACACCAGTAACTTAGTTGACCATGTCTATTTAATTATCAGTAGTGTGTGAAAACAAAGTTTGGTCTTCTCTGATAAGACATGCAGGTCCTCAGATTCAGGGTGATGATTCTCACAGATGTGACAGCTCACATCACAAGGCTTTAGCTCACATTACCTCTCACACCCCATGGGAGCAGACTGCTGATTGACTTCATAAAGACTTTGGCTTGTTTCTTAATGGGATTTGGGGGAGCAGCTTGCTGCAGGGCACATAGAAAACCCACATGACTACTCAGTCCACCTATTTTATCAACTGTCTCATAAAAATAATACTCTGAAATCTTGTTTTGCATCTGCTTGTGCTTTCTCTGTGTGACGGTGTATGAACGTGTGGGGAGGTAGGCCATATGAACATCTACACACAAAGAAATAGTGGCCTTCTGAATAACTGTTTCAAATACAATCTTATCACATGTTTTTTTCTTTCATTTTATGTCACAAATCATTTATTACTGCAGTCAGTACGTAGTTTTACTTCCTGGCACCTTTGACTCAGAAATTGTTTAACATGTCTACACAAAGTAGCTCAAAGTTCAAGGAACAAGGAAATAAAGATTAATTTAGCCTTCTGCGTGGAACTGTAAAACAAAACATGCACACAATCACACACACAAAGTGCCATCCAAAATATATCACGTGAAGTTATGGTGATTCATTTCCCTCCTGTCATTGTGGTCTGTGATTTAAGGAACATTTAGAAGTCTTTACGTCAATGAAAATCCACATTCCCATCATTTTGCGTGTTTTAAGGAACTATCCTGTGACCGGTAGGCCACAGGTAAACTTTGCATTACAGTGAAACTTTTTTGGCAAGTCCATAAATTCAAACACCCAATTTGAAGACGATGTATCAAGCTTTTAAGAGAAATCTCGATGGATAGACGACTTCCAGTAAGTTCTATGATGAGTCAAGCAGTGGAGAGCCAGAGGATGTCGAAACTAAGGTGTGGCAGGTCTGCATGGGAAGGCTACTTGAGGTAAGAGCAGCGCTGACTGTGCGATAACAGTTTCACTGCACCTTTAACTAAATGCTGGCGAATATTTATCGAGTGACGTCAGACGCAGAATGCGTGCGGAGTGCGGACAGGAAGTGCTGAGCGCTCGTGGTGGTGTCAAGTTTTTTTGCTAGTAACAACAACACCGGAAATGAAAACATATTTCTTCAAAGTAATTTAACTATTACTTAAACTTAAAATGTATTCATGAAATACGCAGAAATATTACAATATTAGCTACATTAATAGTTAATTATATTATTTTATGAGCTGTGAAAACATATTTTTTATGATTTAACTAATAAAAGTAGCTGTAGCACTTTAATTTTGGTAAGAAACACAGGAAATGGTGCCTTTAGATTTTTCTAACTTGACTGCCAAAGAGAGCAACCAACACACGGTAGCCGCTTGAACGAAAACGGGGGAAGCTCGGACAAGAACCGGCTGTGCTGTCGTCGGGAACTCAGCATGCAACAATACAAATGCTGAGCGTGGGTCCGAAGCAACCTTGTGCACTTCCCGTACGGCGATAGTTGACGGCCACGCCCCGCTTCCACCGCCGCACAAAAGCTTGTAGAAAACAGCGGCAGGCGGTTTGAGACCCAGCAGGGTGGCTAGCGGCTTCACAGCGGAGAGGAAGCAGAGGAGTGTCGGCTGCTTTTACAACCATGAGAGAGTACAAAGTAGTGGTCCTTGGGTCTGGGGGGGTCGGCAAGTCTGCTTTGACTGTCCAATTTGTGACGGGATCTTTTATAGAAAAATATGACCCAACGATAGAGGATTTCTACAGGAAGGAGATCGAAGTAGACTCTTCTCCGTCCGTCCTGGAGATCCTGGACACCGCCGGGACCGAACAATTCGCCTCCATGCGAGACCTGTACATAAAAAACGGGCAGGGTTTCATTCTGGTGTACAGTCTGGTGAACCAGCAAAGCTTCCAGGATATCAAACCGATGAGGGATCAGATCATTCGGGTTAAAAGGTACGAACGAGTACCGATGATTCTGGTTGGAAACAAAGTGGACCTGGATGGGGAAAGAGAGGTGTCGTCCGGTGAAGGGAAGGCACTGGCGGACGAGTGGAACTGTCCGTTCATCGAAACTTCAGCCAAAAATAAAAGCTCGGTGGACGAACTGTTTGCAGAGATAGTCCGACAGATGAACTATAACTCCACACCAAATGGCGACGACCGCTGCTGCTCGTCCTGTGTGATTCTTTAAGGAAAAAAGACAATCATAAAGTTTTATTCTTTGCTCAGTTTTAAGTTTGCAATGGTAAGTTAAGACACTACTACAAAATGCTAATGACAAGATGACAAACAACTGTGACACGAGGCTACGTAACAAATTTGTTATTGAGCTCCTCAATTAGCACAAGCCCATGCTAACTATAGATGTATGCTAAATTAGGCTAGGTGCTATCTGTCATTGATTAAGAACATTAGCATTAGTTTTAATGCATTAGTTGTGCACTTACAAGCTATTGTTTTGTTTAGCAGATTGAGGAAGTGTCTTGCTATTTTGTAGAACTGGAGGACAAAGCTGTGAGTTACTTTAAAAAGTTTACAAACTTAGTAGTTTAAGTTTAAAGCTGCTAAACTGGTATTTTCCTGAACAAGATTAACAGTTGAGAGATCCCAATGCTCTTGTATGACCTACATTTAGGGATCAGCAAGTTGGTTTTTGTTGAACAGAGCCCAGAATAAGCCTTAAAAGCAAAGTACTCTCCTTTATCTTTCGTCTGAAGTTGTTGCCGTTTATTCATGAGCCTTTTTTTTCTGCTTTGTGTGTGTAGTGTGTTGCAGCAAGTCTATACTGTTGAGCTCTTCTTCGTATCTCCCCCTGGCCTTGGAGGAAAATGAAGGGAGGAATGCGGCAGGGGGACGGGAGGAGGAGGGGAGCAACTGAGACAGAGGGAGGGGTCCACTCTTCAGGAATTCTGCTGGCTCGGAGTATCTTTGCTGCACGATCAGTGTCCACCATCGGTGTCAACGCCAACTCGGATCCAGAGTTTCTGCAAAACTCGCCATTTCCAGCTGTGCTTCTTACTGGAACTAAACCCCAGTGGAAACAATGTGGAGGCTAATACTTAGAGATACTCATAAATGGATGTTTATGTACAAGAAGAAAGCAGGGAGAAAGAATATATTTTGTTAAATAACTGCACAGCCTGGGGTAAAGATGCAGGCGCCCTAACCCGTTTTGGAGCTACGCTCTACGACACTGAATCCTATCCCACTTCCACCAAAAAGTCAGAAGAAACCACATATCTGGTGGAGTACACATGCAGAGTGCCACTTGTTTCTTCACCTCCTCCTAAGTGTAAGACCCGAACTGAAGTGATTTTAGGACGCTGACATAATCGCCCTTGTGTCGAGTGCCTTTCCGAAACAAATCAGTGCCAACCTACACGTATATCACCAAAATAACCCTTCAACATGGGCAGTCAACAAGCCAGTGAACTCTTCTGGATAATCTTGTAAGGGTGGAGGCTAAAAAACAAGAACAAATAAACTACAGTAGGCTTTTTGTTATTGGAACGGTGATTTTCTGTATGTTTTACATTGGCCTTTTTTTTTTTAACCAACGACATCTTACAGTGTCTGCTTGGTCTGGCCAAATCTATATCTTGAAATGCACAGGTACTGGAACCAACTTGGCGTGGTAACAATACACATCACTTACCTTCCAGGCCGCTTACGTCAAAGGAATTCTGTTTCTTCTGTTTGTTTTGTTGTTTTTAACAGCAGATGTGATGATGTATCGTTGACAAATCTAACCTGATTGTAAGTTTAATTTCAGATGAGCCTTTTAACGGTGGGCTGTCTGTTTTAAAAAGATTTTTAATACAAATGACATTTTCTAAAAAAAAAAAAAGACTGGGCTCTGTTTTGTTAAAATCATGTTGTTTTGGTGTGTTAGCTCAACTACAATTCTAACAGGCATCACTATCACATGTATGAATACACATGCATATTAGGATGACACCACTACTCTGGTTTAAAAGCATATACTCATAACTCACAGTAATCTAACTGAAGCTTAAAAAATACTAATTGAGACAGATTGTGTCGGATTTGATCCCGAAAGCAAGAAGCAGTAGAAAACTGCTGATGCAATGCTGCTTGTTTGTTGCTGTTTAAATTTGAGAGAAAAAATGTGCTGAACAGGTTTATAAAAGCTTTGTTTCATGTAGTTTTAGTAAAGTCACGGAAGGGTTTTTTCCTGCTAACTCAAAAATTCAGTTCTGTGTTCTGCCTAGCCATACTTTTGTTTCCTCTACAAAAACAAAACTTTCAGTGTGGCCACATTTTAAAACCACTGTGATGTAAAGAGTCAAATTGAAAGAAAACAGCACTGGGTACATTCACAGTGAGGTTGAAAAAAGACGAGTATATCCCCCTGATCGTGTGTTACAGTATTAACACGACATTATAATTGGAATCAGTTATTTCTGGGCAGTTCAAGCACTTCTACAGGTTAACTTAATGTAAAGGTATTTTAAAAATACACAGAATTTAATTTCTGCCCCTCTGTGATCCTGAGCAGTTCTCATCAGCAACATTAAGGCGGCAGCACACCTCTGATCCACTCGGTATCTTTGTAGTCGAGGCCAGGCAATGTAGCTAAAAGGAAATGTCTCTTTTAACTGTGTGGGTGTAGCAGTGTTTGAGCCCAGAGGTTCAGCTTGGATGCAGTATGTGTGGGTGATGTGGAGAGGTGGGTAGGAATGCACAAGCCACCACTCTGCTGCTGTTTACCTATGGGGATTACCTAGAGGTGGCCGGCCAACCGACCGCAGCATGGCTTAAGGGCCAGAGAGTAAACAAACACAAGACGAGCCTCACAGAGAGTCCAGTCTTTCTGAGAGCACCGGTTTTCAAACTTAACTGTATCTGCGTTGTGGTATATATTTCTATAGGGCTTGTTTATTGGGTCTGAACATATGTGCCTGCCTGTCAATGTCCTGTGCTGGCCCAGATTGCTGTGTGGGTCTGCGAAAGCTTGGGTATCTATCCGTGTTACCCAGTGTAAGCAATAGTATCATATGTATTCTCTGGCTTTGCCTTTAGCATGTGACTATAGGGCACGGAAGAGGTCAGGCTACAGTGTGACTATTGCATTCAACAGGTGCAGTAAAGTGGAAGCATGTATTAAAGCATGGCATTGAGGTTAAAATCCAAATTGTGAAATGAACTGTTGGATATGCATTGTCTTAAGCATATCATTTGATTCAGTTTCATTACAAATAGCTTTAAATTATTACCCACTCCTTGTGTCTTTTTGTGTATGCATGTGTTTCACATGATCATCTAACTTTGTGTATTAATGAAGTTACCATGTGCTTGCTTGCACTTGTGATGAGCTTCTCTCTCCCGGCAGCTGAAAATATTCATTTTCTGTTTCTGTTCATAGGAGCTTTTTGTGTTGCTAGAAGGTCTCAGATCTTCTTCGCATCCACCACAAGCCGTGGCTACTTTCCAGCTGCGTTATCTTTGTGAAGTCGAGGCTAATGGCATGTTTCCTCCATGGTATTGATGTAGATTGTGTGATCAGGCATGAACAGAGCTGAAACTGAACTAATTTAAAATAATAACAGACAGACTGGTCGTACACGAGAGGGAGGTTTTACAGCTATGCCCCATTTACTGTGTATGTACACCCTCCTTCTTTGTTGCTTCACACTTTCAGTGTCTTGCTGTGGTATAAACATCTGATAGCAGAAGAATTTGCCCTTTGTAGAGAAAGGGGACTGTTGAGTTCCTGTTGCTTTTGATCTATCTCTTGTAATGGGCAAGGTGAAAGATTCACTTCCTGTTTTCTTTTTTGTTGCACAACAAAGCAGCGGTGTTGTCTTTGCTTGTCATTTTTAATTGAAATCAACCCCTTAATTAACCACACGATAAGGTGACATTCTGAATACTGAATTAGTGAGTTTCTTAAGAGTTTAATCAGGTTATTTGAAGCTAACAAGAAATCATTGGTGCTCAGGTTTTTGCAGATGGCACAGCCTGTCAGTGTTTGTTGGTCATGGGAGATGGTCATGTGATGTGGTTGCTATGGTTAAGGGGGGGTTGGGATGTGGTATGGCTGCTCATGGTGGCCTCATGACCAATGGGAGTTTAGTCGCTGCTTGAATGGTGACTTGGTGTTGGTTTGTTTGATCATCTTTCTCTCAGTCACTACATACATGTATATTCTTCGACCTCTTGACAGGAGGTGTGATATTATTTAATGAAAAACTATTTTAAGTAGCATGTTTACTAGCTTTGTTAACACTAGAATAAAATCCTTATAGGATAGAATGAGGTGGAAGTTTGGTTGTTGGCCTGATGCAAGATTTTCCTCTTTTTTTTTTGCTGTTGCTGTAGAAGCAGTTGCTCTGACAGGAAGTGTTGCGACAGAGCCAGTGAGAGTGGGTGGTGTGTGTTTGCATTTTTTTTACATGGGACTTAATCACTATATAGGCTCCTTGCTGAATTACAGGCTTCTCTTTCTCTCCTGGCATCGTGGTGCTATTTTTGAGGCTCTCTTGTGTTCAACTGAGCATTTTTGCTTCTTTTTTTTTGTCCTGGCAGATGTGCCTGTTATGTATCTGTCCAAGTCAGTGCACTCTTTGAAAATTCATTCAACTCTATTAGCCTTGTGCGTTGCTTGCTGTGGCACATCAAATCTCTGCATTTATAACAGAAAAACAACACGTGTCAGTGGTCATTTTTAGTTTATACGCAGTGAGCATTAGTTTTCTAGCCTGTGTTGCTGTGTCTTCTTGTGCATCACCATAACAACGCTGGAATATCCATTTGTGCCTTATTTGTCTTGCCCTTAAAGGCTGAATGAGCTTTGTTTTTCTCTCCTTCAGCCACACTAGAGCACACACAGACTGGCGTTAACTTGCTTTTTGCAGATGTAAGTACTGTTTGCAGCAGCATCACTCACCTCCTCTGTGCTACCACGTTTCTTTACAGCATCGTTGGGCTACGTTAACCAGACAGTTGCTGTGTATGTCTCTCCTACAGTTGAGTTATGTCTCCTGATTTTAACAAGTGCCAGTTTGAAGTGAGAGCCATCCTGACTGACAGTCGATTAGTTCATTCATTCTGCTTTCTCTGGAAACCAAGGAGTGGCCTCCTATCTCTGAGCTGGTTGTGCCAAGATGGGAATGCCCCACAATTCCTGTCATTCCAGGCATTCCTTCAACTGTAATGTCTGGACATGTCTCTATGCTGAGCTGAAAGGGAGATGGAAGAGGATGGGTTATGGTTTTAAAAAAGTGGTATATATTGCATTATATGTTGTTAGTTTCATTGCTTTGACCTTAGACCTGCTCTTCACAGGTTGATATGATTTAATCTATCTTCTTTCCTCCTGCTTCTATCTCTAGTAAAAAGCAAATACAGAAGATCCCCTAATAAAGTAACGAAGGCAGCGACAAAAGGGGAAAAAAGAGTGCAAGGTTGGTCAAAACAGGCCTCCAGACACTGCCCCACTGTGTCACAAGATTGATCCCACTGTTCACACAGTCAAAAATACTCTTTATACCCATCTTCAGATAATCATAGCACAGTTGTCTTGGTTCAAACGAGCTCAAACTGAAAAGGAAAGAGGAGCCCACCAGATAGGACTAGTAACTCGCAGCATTTTAAACTGGTCTAAGGGAAGAGAAGTAATGCTTAAGGGCTGGATTTGTAATTGATCTCAGTTACTATCAGAGTTTCAATTATGACAGTGAGGAAATCAGGTCATATAGTGGGTGGTGGAAGCAATACACTGGAGTTTTACCAGTCTGCCATTATCATCAAATATAGATGCAGCATCTTTAGCTGTGTGCAGGATTTCTCACATTTATGTTATTGGTGCTTAATATGTTCTCTGATATCATGATGTTACTTTGGCCCCCAGTGAATCGGGTGCTGTAAGTCATTTACTGTGCAGCGGGCAGTAGAGTTAGTTCCTGAGGTCATGGTGTAAGCGACAGGCTATTTGAATACTTATTGGAAAATTTTTAAAAAATATTTTCCTCATTTTTGTTTTGTGAATAAGATGTGAGGAAGTGTTAGTTAGGTCACAGAATAACCCGGTTGGTGTTGTACCATATTAATACCCACACCTTTCATGGTACGTGTCATGGTACGGTCAGCAGTAGAAAAGCATGTTTGGAGCTGGATTGGGTTTTAACAACCTATTCTAAATCCATTATTAAGTTTGTGTGTAAATACCTTCCACAGTTCTTAAAATCTGCTTGATAGTTTTAAACAAATCATTTTCTGAGTTGTGCAGTTAACATTTAAAAGGGCCTGAGCTTATAATCAGTCATTTTGTATATATCTGGCTTATCAAAGTTTGATAGGTTGAGAGCAGTTTCCCATTTTTGCTACATGTGCTTTTTAAAAAATGTAGAAAAGTATAAATACAACACAATACTTGGTTGAAATGTAATGTTTTGACAACAAAAATAGTTGTTAAGTGGCCGGTAGCACTGTCTTCTGTTTGAGCTGGAATCAGAGAAGCGAGCACTGACTAGCACTCAGAGAAGCCAAGATGCTACTGACTAGCCAACTGTATGGATGCCCATTAACCCCATAATGCCTGAATTAAGAAGAACTGGGAAGAAATATCCAAAATCTGACGACTGCATTCTGGTATTTACCAGGGTGCAGGAGACCAGTATCCTGTGGTGAAAAATATGGTTTTGAGTAAAGTTTCTGCCACAAAGTGATGCAAAATGTCTCAGAAACAGTATGTATCAAATATGATATGTTAAGCCATAAGGGGTTAACATTATAACCCCTGTTGTGTGAGTGTAGGTGTGTGTGTGTACTGAACATAGACTGCATATAAAAGATAGACGGAACCTCCCAGCAGGTTTCTGAAGAGCAAAAGTGAAGTAGGTGGTTCCTTACCATCACGCATACTGTCACTCCCAAAAAATAATGGGCAACCACGTGGAGTTGATAGTTGCTGTAAGCTAAGAGCTAATTGAGCTAACTCAGATCTAATAGGAGCTAACCAGCTAATGGAGGTAGGTGGGTTAAAGCCAGATGCACTGCTTGCTTTTCCTCTCCACAGTTTTCATGAAGGTAAACTCAACCATTAAATCTAAAAAGTTTTTTGTTACCAGGCTGTAAACATGTTTATTTCTGCTATAAAGTTGGCCTTTTCAACATTGAAGTCTACGGGATTTGCTCTGTTTTGGAGACCCTTTGCGACTTCTCTTTTAACATCGGAGGTTGCTGCTTGGCACAGACGGACATCCTTATCGTGGACAAAAGATTGTCCTTTTTTTGTCCTGACAATACAAAAAAAAGAAAGGAGCAGAGAGAGGATTTTATTTATTAGTATTCTCAGTAGTTTTATCATATTTATGTAATTTATTTTTTACATTTAACTGAATACAATTTATGTGTGTATGATTGTAAAGCTAGAGGGATAAATAAAAAGGGAATGAGAGGAGGAAGTTGTATACTTAACTTAAATCAGAAATCAGTGTTACAAGATGTTTCTTTTATGATTCCAATCTATCCTTCTTTTGCTGTGACTCAGCATTTAAATAACCTTTATCCAATTTGAGGGTTTAGTCACAGATTTCCCAAAAAGTCTTCTGTTTTTCTCTCAGATGTGGCCTTAAAATGATGTTGACTGAAGTAACCCCTTCCCCTAAAGAATTCTGTGTAATTGTGGATTTTTGTTGCAGGTTGTTTTTAACATTCAACCTGTTGTCATTTATCAATGCCCGAATTTTATTTGCATGTTTGGCTTCCAACAAGATGAGATGAAGATAAAACTGTGATGTAACAGTTCTTATTCTGTCCTGTTAGAGTTCAATTTGCAGTGGTAATGGTTTATTTCAGCATCATTTCATAAAATGAGAGACTATTTGGTCAATATGTGGCTTCAAAGGGTATAATAAGAAAGAAAAGTTATCATTTTTCCTCCTTCAAGATCAATAATAGCTAAATGATCTCAGTGTTATGCAGAGCCACAGTCATTTTAACTAGCTTCGATTTCAGTACTGGCTCAGTACCATATCTCCAATCACTGAACACTTAATTTATGATGCTAGCGAAGTTTTAACTTGGGAAAATCTGGTGCAGCTGCCTCCTGGGGGAAGTTGGTGTCTTGCAATGTTCGCTTCACCAAGACAGGATGCTTGATGTCAGCGGGCCATGAACCTTGGCCCTCTGGTGAAAGAAATCTGTCTTCATTCATCATTTAATCCTGCTTCTTCAGTTTTCAGCACTGTTAAATTAACAATATATACAGATACATATATATTTCTAACAAACATCACTTACTATCGACTTTTAGCCTCATCTTCCTTTTCTTTCCGTTCCACCCCAACACCCCCACATCTGGTGGAAATATGGTGGAGAGAAGGAGGTTAGTCTCATCCTCCTTCAGGGCTTGATGCTGGGTCGTATAACTGGCTGTGACCACCCTAGCGTTCCCCTCATGTCATCACGGGAACTTCGGCATTCTGACTAACGTGGCGTGGCATCTGGGACC
Source organism: Pseudomugil gertrudae (assembly GCA_037177535.1). Classification (NCBI taxonomy): domain Eukaryota; kingdom Metazoa; phylum Chordata; class Actinopteri; order Atheriniformes; family Pseudomugilidae; genus Pseudomugil; species Pseudomugil gertrudae. The sequence continues at coordinate 12,646,777 of JBAMHV010000009.1, read as the reverse complement.
TTCTTCCCCCATTTCTAATTCCTTTTTTTCTCTTCCCATCATCCCCACCCCTTTTCCCACTGAGTTCCTGACTGTTTACACCATTTCATTTGTTTTGTATGATTTCTATCACCTGCTTGGCCCATTTTTATTTATTTTCCAGGAATTTAGTTAGTCTGTGCTGTTAGGGTTAGGTGTGTTTTATCAATCCTCTTGTGTTTCTGTACTTTTGCCTTTTTTTTTTATCTTCACCCCTAGAGTCTGTATTTATCATAAGATTTATCTCCTCAGGCAGCTTTATGCAACATCTCTTTTTATATCCTGAACAACCAGGGATCACAAAAAAACACATTGTGGGAGAGCAACATACAAAAGCATGAACAAAAGTCTTTATAAAGGTATAAAGTGTGATATTTAAGTCTTTTGGTACAGTAAATATTTTTAAAAAGTGTTTTTTACTGTCATTAGTTACAGTTTTCTTAGGGCATTAAGAAATCCACCTGCAAGAGTGACAAAGCATTGACACAGAAGCAACAGGTAATTAAAAGGACTTTTGAGTCATTGTGTTTCAGAGATGTTTTCCATATTTGGTCCTGACAGGAAGTGTGCAAACAGATTAGCATGCCACACAGCTGACCATTGACTTATTTTACACTAAAGTCATCTCCACCCAGAATGCCAGTATCGGCCTCACAAGTTACTCCAGGAAGTGATTATGACAGAGCAGCACAACCAAATGCTCATACCTGCAAATCATTGTTTATTCGTAACACCTTATTTAAACTGTAAGTCATGTGTTGCTTTCATTTTCACTGAAACCAATGTGGCATCTTTGTGCTCTGACAAACACCATTTATATGCACTTACATTGTTCTAACATGAAAACAGCATCTTATCTTTAAGATGTTAAACGTGCCCTACATATGACCCTCCACTTTGAATGGGTTCCTCTAAATTTTAGAGAGGGTATGCTTTAAGGAAATTGCACATACCCTGTGTGGATCTGTGGAGGAGGAAGTCTCCTGTGACATACTAATTCTCCAGTCTACTGACCCACATTGCTGGACTTTGGATCCTGCTTCACTTTGGTCACCAGTACTGTGTCTTTGCAGCATCAAGGAATTTGCTTTAAAAGTATTTTTTAATTAGTCATCATTTTACTGTCACTAACATATCTGCCAGTGCAAGTTTTCATAAAGAGCCCCTGCTGAGTTTTCTTAACAATAACCAATTTTTACATTCATTGCTTCTGTATAAATTAATTTTTGGGGTTTCTATATTCTTATTGTACAATATATTATGTTTCTTTTGGAAGAGGACCTTGGTTTAAAATACAAAATCAAGTTCTTCAACTTAAGTAATCACATCTTGTTTTTTTTTTACATATTTAGATGTCATTCATAATAGTTTCCGATAAAATGACTGCAGGTAAATATAGCATGAATGCTTCCACATTCGAGCAGACACCATTATCTGATCTAACGAGCTACAAAATTGTCAAAAGGAGGAAATGGAGCAGCTAAAGACAATGCTTTCCATCCTGGTGTAACGTGAGATCCAGACCAACATATATAATATATGGGTCAGTGGCACAGCAACAAAACACTCTGGTTGGGTTTACACAAGCATATTTTTAAAGAAAATAGCCTTCACAGCATAGCAGTCATCTTCCTGGACACCAGTTTACAGGTTACTGTGGTTTAATTTCAAGTAAACATTCCTACAAAACTATCCTATTCCATAAATCTCATAAAGGCTATGACATCACTTAGAGTTACATATTTCTGATAACAGGAAAATAGTAAATAATTGAACTACATTACTTTGTAACCTTTATGTGTTTTATTTATTATGAATTATAAATAATGACTTACCAACTAGGGGCTGCACAGTGGCGCAGTTGGTTACCACTGTGGCCTCACAGCAAGAAGGTTGCCGGTTCGAGCCTCAGTTGGGGCGTGGAGTTTGCATGTTCTCCCCGTGTTAGCGTGGGTTCTCTCTGGGTTCTCCGGCTTCCTCCCACAGTCCAAAGACA
>JBAMHV010000009.1:12611553-12637979 GCA_037177535.1 Pseudomugil gertrudae | reverse complement strand
GATTCAGAACCGACGTTATGATGCAGAACCGACATTACGATTCAGAACCAAGGTTACGATGCAGAACCAACGTTACACACATATTTGAACATTGAATATATCAGTCAAACGCATAACATTTGCAAAAGCACATAAAGTCCACAGGGCTAGGTGCAAAATTCACTGACTAAAGTGGATGTTGTTTAACATCCTTCATCCAATGTCTCATCATCTTGTTCAGCATGTATTCTTAGCTGAACACACTTTAGAACATGTGAAAAAAAGTCAAAGGGAGAGTGAGGAGCATGTGCTGGTGATGGTAACGTGGTTTTGCAAAAGGTATTTTATTGTTTCTAAAGGTACAGAGCTCTGACTGTGTCTCATGCTCCCTGTGGGTTATTTGTCTATTTTCAGAGAAGTGTAGGCGGTAAAGAGTAAGCGTTCAAGCCAGCAGGACAAGATGGAGATATTCTCTTAGGTATGAAACAGCTGTAGTTATAGAGAAGCTTATCCAGGATAAATGATAAGAATCACACTTCAGATGAAAGACTGAACAAAGGCTAAATGGAAACTCAAAGAATGTTTTGTCATAAGTTTCATTTTGTTCATGCAGTGCAAGCATCAAGTCAGATGATCATCCACAAATGTTTGTCTCCATTTATGTTTTACACTGATGTTTCAGTTAAAAGACAGAAACTAATTTAGAGCTTATGTTTGTGCAGGGAGAGCTATGGGTTTTTGTGTCAAAATGCTTGATAAATAAAGTTTGATTTGATCAGATTTTATTACTGAGAAGATGTAAACTTTTTAAAGCAGGTCCAGATATTTCCAGTGAATAAAACTACTTTTTTTCTAGCATTCCAGCATTTAAGCTTTGCTACAACTCAGCTCAAACTAATTTATTTTTCAGTGAATACATTTTTAACAAGGCCAGTGCCCTAATAACATCTACATGAAACAATTCTACTCAATGTTTTTTTTTCTGTATTGGCAAATATTTTCTTCCTGAACCAGGTTGTTTTTGTTTTATTACTCATGAAAATTACAACTCGGGGCTGAATAGCAAAAGCAGTGTTGACAAAGCATAAGGATAAGTAGAAAATTTAAAAAGCAGTGCAGTTATATCAAAAAGCATTCCTAAGGTGCTCTGATGTAAAATCCTCAGACTCAGCTGTGCATTCCTGTGGTCTGAATTCATTCACCATGCCTCCTGGGGAACACACACATTCTGCCTCGCACACACATGCATAAGCTCTGTTTGAGCTTGCACTTGATAAGATAGGGTTAGGTTACACAGCTTGCAGGCAGATACTATTGTAACCGTTGACAGGAAACGAAACATGGTGGGATGGTTCGGCTTCAAATTTGCTTGGCTGTTTGTGTCACTGTATATAGTTCTTGTTTGAACATTTGACCTCACCCCTCCTGCCAAACGCTGGCAGACTTCCTCAAATTCACTCTTTTCCCTTGATTAATACTGCTTGTTCCTCCTGAACTGAGTGAGCTCTTATGCTGTGTATGAATGACTGTGGCTGCTCCCATAAAGCTGAGTCAAAAGGGAGGAATTATACTGTAGGTCAGTCTGCATTCTGCCTTTTGGCCAGCAGACGGGACAGCGGGGCAACTGTACTAGCTGGCACTATTGTATGGTGTTGAACGAAGTCCCTGTCATCGTCTCACAGACACACTGACCTCGCTCTGTTTTCTAACCAACTTTTGGTTTTATGGTAATTTTTTTTAAAAATGTAGATTTTTTTATAGTTCATAACCAAATTATGAGTCACACACCAAACATAAACTATGCTTAGATATAGCATTTAGATAAAAACAAAATAAGTAAGAGTTACAAATATCACCTTTGCACTTGTGCTTAAAAGGATAATCAAAAAAACTGTGACATAAAAATATTTGTTGAAACCAGTTTTGTGACTTTTGCTCATATAAGGCATGTAAAAATTTGAGGGAGGCACTGTAAAAAGATGCTTCTTATGGTTACTGTGCATCGCATGATGCTTCACTTTATTTCATTAGAACACAGCACATTTCTCTCCATTTAAGATACACAAACTTTACAGAAAAAAAAACATTTCAAGCTGTCATTTTAAATATGACTATGCTTTGTCTTTAAGTATAAATTGCCACAAAATCAAAAATAATGTATTGAATAAAACAACATTTTCTGTCCCCCTGAAAAGTCCTGAGCAAAAACCATCAACTGTTTTGCACCTCTACTCTGAATAAGAATACAAGCTAGAAAATCATTTAGAACTGCAGACTTGTAGCAAAAAGGTCATTGATTTGAGCCCCGTTTGAGGTGAGGCTCAAACAGTAGCCTGTCTGTGCAGAGTTTGCATGTTCTCCCTGTGTATGCATGGGTTTTCTCAGGGTACTTCAGCTTCCCTTCATTGTCCAAAGACATGCGTGTTAGGTTAATAGCAACAGGGAAACAAAGCAACATAAGGAATAAACAGTATATACTGTTATGATCCATTCTGTGTAAATGACTGAAAACAATCATTTTTAGGTTCATCATCATGTTCTAAAATTAAATGAGGTGAACATATTTAATACTTCTCTGACAGAGAAAACATGTGATATCACACATTTCTGCATGAACTCATATTAACATTTCATGTTATTCTCTGATGAGAAGTGTTTCAATTCGTCAAAGTAAATACATTACTACGTTATAACTCTACTTATTTCTCTGCCTTGTAACCTGTCAGAGACATGTGAATACATTTTTGAGAAGGTAAAGTATTTCTTTTACGGTCATATTTTATTTTCAGTGAGTATATTGAGGGACTACACATCAACTCAGTTTGACCAGATTGTGATACTGGAGCTGAAAATAAACCTGAAAGAACACACAAAGCGTAGACCTACCTCAGTATCCTAGCTACCCTTTGCTACCTGACTTGTTGCAAGTATTTCCATTTGGTGATCCAGATATCAAAGTAAAAGTGTTTTTACGTTACAGCTTCTACCTAAAAAATAATGTCACTAATGATTAGCAAATAAAAATAATAATAATAATAGTAATGGAAAAAAAGAAAAATCACAATTATTTGCCTAAATGTCTGCGCTCTCTGTGTGTATCCATGTCTCTAACAGCACTGTATATGTAGACACAATCGTTTCCTTTCTTTGTATATGATCCTTTTTATGATAAAAATTTGCACAGCCATAGCTAAACCTTTTTTTTCTTGTTTTTTTCCATTATTTTTCCCTTGCAGATATACTATTTTAAACCTTCATCCTCACACATCCTGAGACATTTTAGACTTGCTGCTGTGGAGGGAGTAAATGAATATGTGATGTCAGTCTTCATTCACAAATGACATCATTGTTTTGGTGAAGGAAAGCTGTCTTAAATCATTTATTGTAAATCTGTTCAGCAGCCTTCAGATTTTGATTATGTGACAGTGACTTCATGCTACCCCCCTTACTCTGTGTCAATATGTCCCAAGGGGTAAGAACAGAAAATTACATTTGCAGAACAGAGAACATTTCTTCTACACCGCTTTCACAATATGTCATACAAGCTGGAAAGAATTGACAAGATAATGAGTGCTGTGTTTCTCCTACAGCTGTTGTTTTATATCCATTTCATGTCATGAGATTGGCTTATGTGACTTCCATCAGGGAAAAAACTAAATACAACACTGATATACTGAAATTAAAGAGAAGACTCCAAGGCCTTAAGATTAAAAAGAAAGAATTTAGCCTGAGAGGAAGATGGTGTGAGCAGATGATAGCGAATGGGAAGCAGCCAGATTTTTTCTGCATCAGACGTGGCGTGTGGGACAGCGCTGTCGTTCAGCTGTATTCTGGTCCACTCGCTAACATTGGATCTGTGGCAAGCTTAGAGGCGTGGGAGGAAAAACTGACAAGAAATGAGATCTATTCAGAGAGTTTTCTGTATGTAATGACTGAGTGACAGAACAGCGAGGTGTGAGATGGGTGCAGAAAGATGGCCATGTGTAATGTTCATGTCTAGCAGCTGAGAGCTGTCAAAGTGGATGATCTTCTTGTCTCTTGGGGAAATTGTATCTGCTGTAGTTAGACCGGAAATGCCAAGTTTATCTGTTTCACAAATGACAAACATTCACAGCATCCAGACGGTTGGTGAGCTCATATTGACCTTGTGGCATGCATCAATACTAATCTGTATTCACAGACTGAGTCACAACTGTGTTACCAAGAAAAAGCAAAGACAAAAAAAATAAAGTAAGACAAGGAAAAAGCAAACTGTGAAGATGCCTGAGGTAAGTGGCCTGGAAGAGAACTGAAATAGCCTTTGGAGCAGTATGAGTAAGACTTTAATTGCTAAGGAACAGGGATGTGGCCCTCTGTGTATTTGTAACATGTAGTTCTTTCCCTGTTTATCTCCAATAAGAAGCTGTTTATCATGTAGTTTAAAGATTTTTATCACCAAAAATGCCCTTCAGCTGGTTTTGAGTTTGTGTGCGATAGTACGTAGTGTCTGCGTCAAGCCGGATACAGTCTCACTCCCATAAGCTCCACGTAAGTCTGCATGGGCTCACACTTCCACCATCCTCGATGTGCACCCCTGCTGGAAGCACAGTTACGCTGACGTATTCCCATGGTCAGCTTGTATGTTTTCAGATACCTGGAGCTTCTCATTGAACTAGTTCTGTAAATTAAAATAATAATTACTTGTCATTAGTTTAAACTTGAGATCATCAATTAAGATTCTACATTAAAAAAAATTAAAAGTAAAAAAAAAGATAAAATTAAAGACACTTCTCTCACAATTATCTTGTTTGCTATTCAAGTGCTTAACAATGTTGTTGAATTCAGCATGTCTCAAGCGTGAGCATAGAAACAGTTATTATGGGGCTGTTTTTACTCCCACTCTTTAGTCGAGCAATGGCCACTGTGTCAAGTATAACAATGGTTTCATGATTTCACCCTGCCTGCTCCAAACATACTGTATCATAATTCACCTAAGTTTCATAACAAGGGGTGAGATACAGGAAAAAGCTAAGTTTACTGGTGTATTACAGGTAAATATAGACTGCTACATGTGAAAACTTTTTTCTAGAATTCACCATTGACAACTAGATGTCCTTCTTTGTTCACCTCCTCCCCAAATTCACATAATTGCTTGGTTTTTTATGATCTGATTTGTACCATAGGAGCATTGTTCTCTTCCCCTTTTCAGGTCAACAAACATCCCCTTTGCTTTCTCCTACCAGATAAGTCAAACTAAATCTGCAGGGGAAATGGTAAAGCAAGACAAGGCAAGTTTATTTGTATAGCACTTTTCAAAGTGCTTTGCATAAAACATTAAAAGGATTACAGATGGTGTAAAAAGCATAAGAAACAAAAGGAAATAGCAAAAATCACAATAAAATAATTAAATTATAAGATGAGTTAAAAGTTACCATGCAGATTACATAGATGCATTAGAAAATAAACGTTTTTTGTTAATTTAAAAGTTTCTATAATTTAACAACATTTACTATCTACTGGCATTTTGTTCCACTTGTTTGCAGCATAACAGCACGTGCTTCTTCACACGTAGTGTCCTGAATGTTTTAATTACAAAAGGTAAGACACTGACCCCTGATGTGTTTCCCCAAATACAACGATGACCCAGAACCTTGATTGGAAAATGTTTTATGAGGATTATATGACATAAATTTTCATCACTCTACTCAAAATAAATATTTTAGTGGTGCTTTTTAAGGCTTTGTTTCACCTTCAAATACAGATTCTAAGACACTTTATTTACTAAGAGCATCTTAGTTTAGATCTCTCCCGTTGTGAGCTGGGATTGGCTCCAGCCCCCCCACGACCCCATTCATGGAAAAGCTGTAGAAAATGGATGGATGGATCTTAGTTTAGAAGACTGATAGGAGCTTAGCATACAAATGGCATTGGGGCCCATAATCACATCTAATTTAACTTTTAGTTTAAACTTAAGAAAACTGCTCTTCTTACATTTCAGCCTTGTGTAAACTTTGGTACAGGGGGACCCAACAACATAGGTTCAATCAGGTGAAAGTTTGGTACAAAAAAAGCAGGTTTGTCTCTCTTTACACTTGCTATGATCGCATCCTATTTTATGAGCGAGACAGAGGAGAAGAGAATAATAAAGAGGTGACAAGTTAGACCAAAGGTGCAGAAAAAAAGTAAAAAACCCCCAAAAAACAAACGAACAAACTAAAAAAAAAGCAGTTAATACATTTTTATAATGTATAGACTAGAAATAAACTCCAGACTCTGAAGGAAAAATTTGGAGGCAAGGTTTGGAAAATTCTCAAAATTGATTAAATTTTTTTTTTTTTTTTTACACGTGTCTGTCCAGCATCTCAGCAGGCAGAATGATGGTCTGGCTGCTATACTGTGCTGAGCAATTTTGCTTTGCCAAGAAGATCTTCATGTATATATGTATATACAGAGATCCTCTTGATAATCATCCATCCATCCATTTTCTACCGCTTGATCCCAGAGCAGGGTCGCGGGGGGGCTGGATCCCAGCAGTCAACGGGCAAGAGGCGGGGTACACCCAGTCCATCCAGGGCCAACACAGATAGACAGACAACCATCACACTCACACACACACTCCTATGAGCAATTTAGAGTCTCCAATCAGCCTATCCCCAAGGTGCATGTGTTTGGACTGTGGGAGGAAGCTGGAGTACCCGGAGAGAACCCACGCTAACACGGAGAGAACCTCCACACAGAAAGGATCCCGGTTGGAGCCCCGCTCATACCGGGGCTCGAACCGGCAACCTTCTTGCTGTGAGGCCACAGTGCTAACCAACTGCGCCACCGTGCAGCCCTCTCGGAAAAGACAGAAAGAAAAAGAAAACACAACCCCAAAAGAAGACAGACACCACAAAAGGAAAAACTGCAATCAAACCAGATACCATTCCATCTACTACACCTGTATATAAACCAACGGGTATCACAGGATCCCGCAGAGTCAGAGATCAGTAACAAGACACACATGTTAAGTATTCTTGCATAAGGGAATATATCTTATCCTGAATAAACCTAAAGAACAGCTCCATGACTGTGTCGTCATGCAGAACGTACGGGGTTAAAGATGCTCACAGAAATGTGATCATGCCAAGACGACCTCTACTACCCAAAGGTCAGAGGCATGTCGGGACCACCAGAGACCAGGGCCAATGGCTGCCAGCCCGGACTAGGACCCCAGCCACTTCCTCCGCCGCAAGCCCAGCATCAGTCCCGGAAATGGCGGTCCCAGCCAGAGCCCCCCACAGTCAGGGGGAACGGGCCCTAGCGGGCTCAGGTCGGGAGCTGCTGGCCCCCCTGGGCAGGCAGAGCGTAGGCCCATTAAAATTGATTAAATTCAAGTAGCCTGTATAAAGGTGCCTTCATTAACATCAGGGTTGAAGTCTTACTAGTAAAAATCAAATAAATTATCATGTCACATTAGTGTGATTTTAGTTTAAAATATCATCCAATCAAAACATCACATATTTTATTATTTTCATTCTGAAATGATTTGGAAAAATTAATTTAGTGAATAAAAAGATCTTGAGGCAGGATGAAGCTGAAAACTGTTTCTGGATCCTAACACGGTCTCTGCTGGAGACAGCATGGATTACTGCACCAACGTGGGGACAGATTTCAGTTTTATTCAATTAAAGGGTTCATTGAGCAGCTTTGAGGAGAGTAATTAGTTGATTTGATGTGTTCAGTGAGGCGGTCCAGGGGTCGTGAGGACTGGACTGTACGTTGAGGATGACTCAGCAGCGGCAGGAGGCAGAGATGAGGCAGTCATATGGTTGGAGGATTACTGATTACAAAGTTGGATTGCGATTGTAGGCCAGATTAGACAAACGCTAAACATGAGGCAATTTTTGTTAATGAATATGAAGTTCTTGATTAAAGTATGATGTCAGTTAATTTATCAGTTGGAATGAATGATGATTAACCCATAATAACCAAAACTTTGATATCTACCAGTCCTAATAATGGATTTGATGCTTTTTTCAATATTTAGACCACTCCACAGATACAAAACAAGCCATTTGTTTTCACCTCTGAGAGTTTTAAGTAGCAATCAAAATCTTTATAAGTGAAAAAGTTCAATAAACAAATGGTATTGTTGCATTGACAAGAATATATAAGGTATCACACATCTAAAATTTACTGATCCAAAACAGATTCAGTCTTTACATTTAAAAATGTATTAAATAATTTTATGACTTTAAAACTCTGTGTTGTGGACTCGTTTGAGGGCACAATGACATCTACTTTGTGCATTTCTGGATCTGTTGCCCAGCAACACCCCGAGGCTGAGAAATCACAGTATGCAGGATTTTTATCTGGGACACCTCGTGACTTTGTAGCCAAGGTTTTCTTTATGCACTGTGTCACATGGTAGCGAGCTGATATAACAGTGCCTGTTTTGGATACACACCTGATTCAGCAAAGAAATGCAAGAAAACATTATTACAGGATGAGAGGAAAATAAAGAGAGAAAGAGACAGAACAAGGGCTGAGACAAGAGTCAAGTTAGGTCTCACGTCCAGTCTTACAGGCTGGACATAGCTTACAGTACAGAAAGAATGCAAGATGGATACCAAAGTAGCACCTCAGAGAGAAAATGCAGATGTTCTGGAGACCCTCTGTAATATTATTGTTTAAAATGAAAAAACACTATTTAATCTTGACAAAATAAACTAGAAAAATGACAAATACCAGCATGCAAACTATCTAAACCAGTGTTTTCTAATTCTGGTCCTCAAGTACCACTAACCCTGCATATTCTAGAGGCAACCCTACTTTTAAATACATTAAATATATGGATAAATAAGTAGGCTGCAAAGAACTTGATGAGGAAGTACATAACAAGAATCAAGTGTGTTGGATTTGGAACATGTCAAAGGCCTGTTAGGCAACGGTTCCTGAGCACCAGGGTTGGGAAACTGATCTTAACTGCAGGAAAACACTGCAAACGATACACCTACCAAGCACAATTATACCAACATTATTTACTCGATTATTCTACCAAGTACTATTAGGACTGCTTTCGAACCACAAAAAAATTCAGCAAAACATGAATTATTATTATTATTGTTATTGTTGTTGTTGTTATTATTATTTAAAGCTGCATGTTTTAGTGAAATATACACCTTAGTTGCTAAATTGTTTATTTCAATAAATAAATTGTATTAATTGTACTACAACATAATAGTTTTCCTGCTGCACTGATGCATATCTGCTTATTCCTTCAGGTTCCTGAAAAGTCACCATCCTGCCGATTTTGGTGTTTCTCTGGTGCAACATGCCTGATTCCAATGAAAAAGTTCTCCAACAACTTGTTGTCATCTTCCGCACCTGCTTGTTAATGAGTAATTGATTTAGGTCAGGTGTGTTGCAGCAGGGAAACACTTAAACATGCAGGATGGCAGCTCTTGATGATCACATTTTTCCATCAAAATTTAGGTTGCTGAATCTTTGTTGACATTGTATGGAGTTATATTTTTATTGTTTCTAGTCTCTACATATACCCCTGTTTAAGTATGCTTTGCAATATCATATTTCCTGACCATTCTGCTAAAGTTTCATCCAGACATACAGTAAATTGTCAACAACATATCAGTTGGAATCATGTGTGTTTGGATTTTATTTGTACCATCAGGACACTAAAACAGAAATTCATGCAGCTGGCACCTTCAGCTTTGATCTAATTCTGCCTTCCCTGATTGTGCCCAGTAGTGCATGTTTCAATGCTGCATGCCAAACACGATGACATCATCATCCTGGGGCAAAGAGCCAATGAGAACCCACAAGGGAGAGTCACTCACGGGTCACTGCAGCGAAGTCAGCCAATCAGCACAAGCCAAAAGTCCTGTAACCATGGTAATTAGCTTGGGTTCAAATGTGTCTTTACGTGGCAGATGCCCCCGTGTTGGTTCCATATGCACGTGTGCATGCAAGCAGGCCTGCTGCATTAATAGTAAAATCTGTGCAAGTGTAACAGAGACAAAGCTGTTATCTGCTTGGTAAACACCACTCATGTCTGTCTCATATTAGTTATCCATACATTATGTGATCAATACATATACTGAGTTTACTTTTGCTCCATCTTCCACAAGCATTTCCTGTTTGGTCCATATTTTTTCAGCCATTGTAACTTATAGCTATGGTAATTACAGTTGTTAGCGCTCCTCTGTATTGTTCTCTGAGAGGATGGATGAGGAGACGCGTGGGTGGAAGTGGAGAATGCAGGGAGGGAAGGTAAGGACAGCGAGCAAACAGCACTGCTGAGTAGGAGAAGTACAATAGGCTGTGAGTCAGAGGAAAAGCAGAAGCGAGCAAAAGAGAGGTATGCTGAGAAAAGGTCAATGTGTGGAGGGCTTTTTTAAAATGCCAAAAGACTGACAGGGCTAAGGAATGCCGTGCACAGTGCTGTGGCTTTAATGTTCATATCGAGCATTAAACTTGAGCAGGTACCTCACAATGAGCAGGAAGGAGAGGGTGGAAGTAGGCCCACTGCTAAGCCGAGGTAACACTTCAAAATGGATTGCGCAACATACTGAGAAGTGTGAATTTCTGTTTATAGAACACATTAAAATAGACGGGGTTTGAGAAATAATGTGCAAAGTGCAACTCTAAAACAACAGTGTTACTGTTTTGCCTTGCTTGTTACACATCCATTGCATGTTGTCACTCCATCATTACAATGAAGAGTTAGCTCTCTGAATTCTTGAGTGCTGTTGTTTTCCAAATTGTCTGGGACTGAAATTATCGTAATTATAACGGTCAACTGGCAGCATAAGAGATTTCACAAGTTAAGCTCTTCCAGTGTTCATCCAGGGCTAATGTTAGAGCGTTTGGATCAGCTGAGAACAGCTTTGACATTCTACAGCCAGACTCCTAATGTTATCCCGTCACTTTAAGTTTCTTTCTATTTTTGAAGTGTGATCCGAAATTGATGCTATTTAAATTTTCTGACGTGGACCCTCCATGCAAACAGTTTATCTTAAGGATCATATAGTTTTTTTAGAACAACAGCTAATGCTTGAAAATGTTCTTTACAACACCAGCAAACAGTTTAAATACAGATTTGAGTTTAATTCAGCAATGCTGATGATTTTAAAGTAACACGATGTAACTTTCTTGCCTTAAAATTCTGCTTTCCTGGCTTGGTGGAAAACGCAGTGACATTTATTATGGACATCTCTGCAGCCGTCACTGCCCAGCAGCATCCTGAGGCTTAGGCCCTGTTTACGCTACTATGCAGCGGCTACCATACCATTACATTCAGGTCTCTCATTTACATGGTTGCAGAGTTTTGGCTGGATAAAACCACACAGGTTTAACGATGCTCTCCACAGTTACATTTTCTTGCAATGCATGTCGACTCCTCTCAGTGTAAACTGGAATCAGAATTTTTTTGGCAATAGTAACGTCTCTCATGTCGTCTTGTACTTGTGCATTCAGACCCAGTTTAATCTGTGAAAAGCACAACAATGGCGAACCTCCATATCATGTTTGTGCAGCAGCATATTTTTAATAGTGTAAAGAAAAACCTGGAAGAACATGAATCCCATCAAAGATTATACATAGGTTACATGCCCCAGATAACTGATGGTTAGCATGCAACGCTTCCGGTGTGTTGTATTGATGAGAAAGCTGTGCTCCTGGGTGTGTCGTAAAAGTTTTACTGCCCTCAACAGACCTGACATGTGCTTTACATAAGTTCTGGTCCTATTTGTGTTTTCCCCTGTGCAAAGACAGCTGTAATTCTGCTGTTGTGTAAATGCTTTTTCCCAAATACCCAAAAGAAAATGTCATAATTACAAATCCTTCACAACATCGATAAGATAAGATAAGAGAAGATAAGATAAGATAAGATAAGATAAGATAAGATAGACAGATAGATACTTTATTAATCTCCAAGATAAATTCACAGTTCCAGCAGTATTGAAAGGTTGAAAACTTACGGGCATGCCGTAAGTACATTAGGATGCAAAAAGAAACTAAAATAAAATAAAATAGAAGGTAAAAGTACAATTGAAATAACAATGACCGTAAAAAATGACAAATATGAAGAATCAAGTAGCCCTTCTACAAAGGTGCAGCTGTGCAAAATGGCAGTGTGTGACATACAGTTGTGTAACAGTCAGTTTGTACACACTTGAGACCATATATAGATGTATGAACACTCAGGAGATCTCTTTCAAACATTTGAGTGAACATTGTCAATAAAATCTGCATTTGTGTTTTCTGCTATTTGTGTCTATAAAATATAATGATAAGTTTTTGTTAGAGTTTTACAATTAATTAAAATTAGCATTTAATTAAAATTACAAAGCATTTTGTTATTTTAGGATAAATAGCAAGATAAAGCAAAGGCGGTGTTGCATCAATCAGATGAAATACACACTAAAAACAAAATTTGCTCATGTGTCAGGAAAACTTCTTCCTCCACATCAGAGCAAAACATGGCGCTACATCAGATGCTTGTAGTTTGGTGCTAATCATTTTTCTGTCCGAGCTTTTACTGTGTACGTTCACAATGAGCTCCAAAGCACTTTGTATTCTAGCTCGCATCCTGTATCACTAAAGGCAGGCCCACACTTGTTGGTGGACCAAAGTTTGTTTGTTTCTTTTGAGAGTTTGTTTGTGCATTTGCTCCTCCCCAAACAAAGCAGACTTCCTGAACAAATGAATAGGGATATAAATCAGAACTGATGAATTGAATCCTGGCGTAAATCCATCCTGAGTCTTGCTCCGCTTCATAACCTTTATATATTTATCGGGTGTTCAAGTGAACACAGAAGTAAATGCTCAGTGGGAAATCAGTAAATGGCACAAAATGTAATTTTGCTGTTGCTAACTTGTAAATAACAGCTCTGAGTAATTTCCAAATCAAACACAGAACTCTTCTTACATATTAAAGGATTTTACAAAAAATTTAAACTTTGCAAAAACAGTTAATATGCAAACTTAAAAAGTCCTGTATTTAACAGAGTAAAGAAAGGCTCATAATATTTGTATTTATTTATTTAATTTTCATGATTCAAGATAACTTTATTGTCTGTTCTAAAAATCCATCTGACACAGAGTGACAGAAACTTACCCACTAGACCAGGCGTGTCCAAAGTTGGTCCTCGAGGGCCGCTGTTCTGAATATTTTTGATGTATCCCTGATCCAACACACCTGGCTTCCATTAAATGAACACAATCAAGTTCAGCATAATGACGAATTAACCTGAGTCAGCTGTGTTGGACCAAGGATACATGGAAAACCTGCAGGATTGTGGCCCTCGAGGACCCACTTTGGACACCCCTGCTAGACCCTATGTCGCCTGTATATGTCCACCTATAATTCCCACTGGTTAGGCTCATGCATAGCATTGACTCTCTTGTATACATATATTAACATTTCTTGTCACCTTCTATCACACATTCAGAAAATACAGATTTATGTTTCGTAACAATGTTCAATTCAACTGAACTTTTTCCACATACTTCATAAAGTGCAAAGGATAAAACCCAAAAGGTTTTATGGAGCAAATAAGATCATGAAAGGACACAAATATTAAAATAACTTGAATAAAACAATTAATGCACATCAGATAATGGGCAATTATAACACTAAATAGGCAAATTACAATGAACAATAGTAAGAATAGAACAAATAAGAAAAACAATAGGCTTTTAGCTTCCTTTTGTTTCATTTTAACAGAACAAGACCCCCCTCCTATAATAAATAAAACTGATATAAACTGAGTAAATTATTTACTTTTAGTTGTGTTTTACTGTATGTTTTATATGATTTCTACCTGAGGCTGTGTACATCAAAAATCAATGCACAATACTGAGAAACAAGAAAAACGTACCAACTCTGACACAAAGCAAGAACAATGCATCCCACAGATATTTACCTGTAAACACAGTCACAGAAATGTGTTTTGATTCTAAAAAGTCCTTAAACTTGGCTCTTCTCTGAGATCAATGAGCTCATTTCTTCAGACGTTTTGAAGTACCATTTCAGACACTGAGCACAAATTGCAGCAGAACATTTTTTTCAGACGGATTCATGTAAATGTAACTGCAGTGATCACTTTTGGTTTAAACATGCAGGTTAATCAGCTTACCTGCAAAATAATGAAGGGTAAGGCAGTAATCCTTGACACTTGGTACAAATAGATGCCCTTTCATTTCTGTATCAGACACATATTTCAGATATAAGCCTATTAAAGGATTTTGATTCTTTATTTACCTCTTTTTTAAACAATAATCCAGATCCGAGTTGGTTGTCTTGCAAAATACAGACTTTGAGTAATCCACATTTTGGGCCAGTAGTCTCTTTGATGGGAGTTAATATCAGTTACCAAATGTATTATTTAACCTCCTTTTTGCTACATTTCTGTATTAAAGTAAAACACATTAAATTTAACACATGTATATAATACAAAAGAAAAACACTTTTTTATATAAAAAGATACTGAAATAGTATGAAACCATATGAAACTACTAAATGATGGTGGTGGAATACACTACATACACTTGAAAAGATTAAAATGGTCTTCTTGGGGGGGGGGTGTAAATCTTTACTGTGTACTAATAAAACTGAACACCTAGAAAACCAGATCTTGTCATAATATATTGTATAAATGATCAGTAGTCCATGAAGTAAATGTGTCAACATGTGTTTCTGTAAAGCATTTCCTCGTTGTTGCTTTAATAAAATCCACAATCGCAGCATGCTTTGACATTTTCCTGCTCGGGTATCTTAAGGACAACCCTTTTGTGTTTTATTCAGCAGTGTCACACACAATGTTTTCCCACAGTTTAAAAGCAGCAGGAATTCTGGAGGTTTGTTTTTCCCACAGTTCATACAGTTGTGATGTCAGACACATTGCAACCAGTAACTTTTCTTCCTCCCATTTCTGTTCTGATTGTTAACTTTTGAATATGCCAACTCTGATAGTAGTTTATGTATCATCTCTACCAGATATATTAGTAAAAGGGGTGTTCCTTCCAGTTTAGTGTACAAATTAATTCAGATGCTAAGATTTCTAAAACAGAAATAAATAATATTGTAATATAACAAGCAGCAATTCCTCTGTGAGGACGTTGTATAGATGTTCTGACCACACTGCAAACTCTCCTCTGTCTGCCTCATATCCTTTCTGAGACTGCCTCATTGAAAGTGAGTTACTTTTTTCCTCCCAGGTGGTCTTCTCATCTTTGTGACATTAATTGAAGTTAATTCTGCTGTTACACTTTGTTTTGAAGCAGGCTTTGTGCAGTCAAGCCAAAGCCAGTGCAGACAGACAAGCTATTTGTTTTTGCTTTATTGATCTTTGATGTAGGCAGAGAAATGAATACAGACATCTGGGCTTTCTGTGAATATTAGCAAAGATTAAATGGGCTTTAAACTACCTTGTCTGTAAACAGATTTTTCTTTGTTTTAACTTCCATATGAGAACAATTAGTTTTCTTATTTTCTCCCAGTTTATTTTTATGCTCATCCTCATTCATAACTATATCTTTTGCCATCTTTTGCCCCCCCCCTACGACCCCGTTCAGGGACAAGCGGTAGAAAATGGATGGATAGGTGGATATTTACCAAAGAGCATTGCAGGGCAAAACAATCAAACAGGATTGGTTGTCAGACTACTTCTAAAGAGCACATTGAAACCTACCTGACTATAATGGCAGCCTAATTATTTAGCATTTCTGATGAGTGACGACCTGTCTAGGGTGTACCCTGGTTCTCACTGCTTATTGCTGAGAGACTCCAGCCTCCCTGCAACCCTGAACTGGTCTAAGTGGGAGAAAAAGCAAAAACATGGATGAAAATGTCAATTTAATTATTTATATATGTGGGTAATTGTTAGTACAAAACTGAGTGTAACAATTGCATCACATCAGTGATAAATCTGTTTTCTCAACATGTGTTTTACCTATAATTTCCCCACCCATCTTAAAACTATTATAAACATTATTGCCATCTGACTGCCGGAACAACCTCAGCAAGCTACAGGATGCTTTTGCTTTCGATATTGTGTTGCTGCTTTAAATTAACAGTGTTGACTAAGCAGCACACACATGTGATGTGTGACTCAGCAAATGTGTAACCTAATAAAAACGAGTTTTCATATAATGATGTATTATGAATAAAAACTATTAATAAAAAGTTTAACTCTTGAAAAGTAGGAAAAATATGAAGGCAAACTCAAAAACTGCAGCCATAATGGATAAACGATTCTAAAGAGGTGATATTCCCAGACAGTAATGTAAAGATTGTGTGAGTGTCGATTACCCCCCACCCCCCCCCACCCCACCCCCCACCCCCCACACACACACACACACACAAACACAGAGAGAGAGAGAGAGAAAACGGGCTCCAATTTGACTGTAAATTGTATTCATCTGTTTTGTAACGGCTTTCATGAGCGGTTTGGATTTGTAAACATGACATTTGCGCCACTTAGTGGTCAAACTATGAACTACAGAAGCTCGTATTGGACACGTAGAGATGATTTACAGTGGAATAAGTAGCTTTCATAAGTTCTGAAAGTTGACATCCACTTTGGGGATTTTGTGTGGGTAAATAAACTCTATGAAACCACTGGAATTCTTTTGTCAATTTAATGAGAATATTTTGTCACATAATTGTACAATTAAGATGCTTTAAATGACAGTCATAAGTTGTGCAACATATTTCATTAGAGTAGCAATAAAAAACATACAAATTTCGAAATCCTTTAATCACTCCATACATACGAGATTAGTCAGAAAACTATGTGATAATCTAAGAAACTTCAAACAAATGTGTGTGTTTGAGGGAAATGATCATTTTTCATCTTCTTTTTTTTATTCAGCTTTCCTGGTTTGCATAATATCTCTAATAAGCTATCAATGACTAACACTTCTATATTTATTTAAAACGACTTTGGTTACCTGTTACCCACCTGTATAAATCTGTTGCAATTTCACTACGAAACACACGATGGCGACAAACAGCAACAGGACAGTAAAAGTTAATGTTCCACAGGTGCATTAAAAAGCCATAAAAGCTCTTTTGAAGCAGATATTTATGAATCTACCAATAAGACTGCAGTTATGATGTCTTTCTATTGCTTCATAAAAATCAGGAGATATGTATTTGTTGAAATGACCCAACTCTCATCTATTGAAAATGGCTTTTTATGGCTTTTTATCCGTATTGAATATTTATCTTCATATTTTAAATTGAGAACAATCTGCTTTGATGTAGCAGCAGTTGAGACAGTTCAGCCGGTTTCGAGTTGTGTTGTTTGCTTCACCTTTGTGTTAAGTTCACTTCACTTTCTCCCCTCCTCCTCCCTCTCCTCCTCCTCCTCCTCCTCCTGCTCATAGAAACTCCTCTGCGCGCGCTGTTGCTCTCAGACGCGTTCACCGCGGTGCACGCGAGCATCCAGCCCACCAGTAACTTCTATAACTTCTGATCCAGTTCTGATTCCAACTCGGCTCTATGAGCTTCCTAATTCCATCTTTTTCGGTCTGCGGTTTTCCGACATCGTGCACAATGGCCGCATTCTGCTGCAGATCAACAGATTAGAGGTAAGTTGGACTTTAACCTGCTGGAAAAATTATTTCGCTTTTTGTTCACTCTGTTTATTATGGCTGTTGTTTATTTTGTATATATGAAGACAGTTAGTTAGATAGATAAACACAAACCCTCTTGTCCTGCATGTTCCATATATTTGTGATAATAATTACTCACATGCAACTATCTTGCCAGTTTCATACTTGTAATTGGGGCATTTCACCACAATGAGCAAATACAAAAGAACTATCCTCTGTCTTCACTGGTTTGGCTTCTGTTTAGGCTTAACTTGCGTCTCAAGTGTCTCTGTCACTATAGTTTCTCAATTGAAATCTCTGTTATTGAGTAAACTTTGGGAATTTGAACAGGCTCTGTGCTCTGATTCTGACTCTTCTCTTTTTTATCTAAAGGAGCGGGACTCTCTACAGTGGACTACCTTGTTTTACTGTGATCCACAAGTTTGGTCACAAGTAGAGAAAAAGACAGAGCCAACATGGATATCGGGAATGATGTCGATTTAACCAGTGATGACATCACACCTTTGTGGAAGCGCCACACAGATGTTAAAACCTCCAACAAACCTAATCCACGACCCCTCAGTTGTCACATAAACAGAGTGACAACTGCAGACTTCCCTACAGAGGGCAACAAATGTTCCTTTACTCTGAGCCAGCCAACTGAGACATTGGTGGTCACACCTCAGTGTTTGGGCAGGAATACTGTGGTGTTAAAGCACGTTTTACAACAACCCACAAGGAAAAAGCGAGTTGTTCGGAGCATCAGTATCGGACATCTCTCCAATGGACGTTTCTCACTGTCCAAATTCAGGTGTGATGACAACAAATCTGCTTCCCTGAACAACAGAATACTTAATGGGGACCATAATAACAGGAAAACCAGTGATGGAAATACTGTATGTTGGGAAAAACATCCTAAAGACATTTACAGGCGTACCTCCAATCCTCTCAGCCTGAGCGTGCAGAAAGATGAGATAACATTTGGCACAAACTCACCTTCAGCTGAATCTGCTCTTCTCAACCATTCCTCACCTGACATGTCTTCACACATATCTAACAACAATCACTGTGAACTGTCCTCCCTGTCCTCCACATCCAGTTCGTCTCCTCCATCAGGACATACCCTTACGCCTTCTCACAGCTCCACCTCAAGCAGCCCCTTGCTCTCATCCTTTACCTCCTCAGACCCACCGACTCCACGCTCTCCATCACCAGCAGACAGATGCCAAGTACTGCTCAGACAATCTCAGACCTCCTTGTCTGCATCCTTGGTTTCTTCCATCTCCTCCACCTCGTCCTCCCCCTCACAGTCCCCAACTCTCCCTCCTTCTCCTTCTATTGTCCTCAGTACCAACAGTCCCGCTGCCCTGAAGATGGGCACCCAGCAACTCATTCCGAAAAGTTTAGCGTCTGATATTCGGCTTAGCAAGTTGCCTTCCTCTGGGATGCAAGGCCAAGGTTTGACGGGACTGCTGGGGTTGGAGACTTCCAAACGATCATTGAAAGCCCTCAGTATGGTGGAAACGGGAGTCTACTTTTCTACTGGAGGGGGCCCGGTGGAAGGAGCAGATGGGGAAAGTGAGAGCCCAGGGACTTTAAGACGAGGCTTGAGGAGTACGTCTTACCGGAGAGCAGTTGTGAGTGGAGTAGAGTTAGACGTCGAATCAGAAGACTCAAAGAACCATCGGTTATCTCAGCCTAACATCAGAGGACTTGCTTTGGATAATCCAGCATCACCAGTTAATCCAACTAGTCCTGGCACTAAAAGCCCCACTAGTCCTGGAACGGTCAAGCCAGCAAGTCCTGGGACACCAAAACCTGCAAGCCCAGGGATTTTAAAGATTTCTAGTCCTGTCTCGGAAAAACCTAAAAGCAGTTGGAAAAACAAGGTGGGTTAAAAACAAAAACTACTGGTGAATTAAAATGTTTTGTGTTTTTAGCTGCTCTACAGAAGCAACATGTTTACTTATTAAGGAGTAGAAACAGTTTGAAAGTTGTTATAAAAATCTTCTATTTGGTTTTACTGCTTTTAATGAGATAATGAAAAATAATAGTTTTATTGAGAATTCATAAAAAACTCATTTTGTATAGAAAAACTAAAATACATTATTTGGAAATTTCATCTTTATGGCTTTTGCTAAACTCCGACATGAAGCCTTATAGCTATTCTGTTAACTTCTGTCATTTTCTCCAGTTAGTTCATAGAGAGATAGAGATTTCTTACCTCAGGTTGTCACTCTAATGGGTTTATATGCTATTATGCACAAAGCTTGCTTTGACTAGAACTTTCAGTATTGGACGGGGTAAAGTCCAGCTTGTAAAAGCGCAGCACAGACAGACTATTATGGAACAGACTTTGCAGAAGCAGATATTAGGACAAAGCTTTGCATGGAAACAATTAATGTAGTTGTTGGAAAACATGATGTAATGTAACACTGTGCCCACACATACGCATGCAAACACACTGCGGTTCTGTAATTAGACAGGGTCAGTGCAGAAGGTCGCATAAAGGGTACAGACAGGTCACTGCGGCACATAGATTCCTTTTATCTGCTCCCACAATGTTAATTAAACTAATTCATTTAGGGTTTTGTTTCCCTTTCAGAGTCCAGATAAGAAAGTTTTGACCACTCAGCGGACCTTTGATAGTGAAGGTGAGTAAAAGACATCTGTTTTACCTCCACCATGTTACTTTTTCTCTGTTTGCTCTTTTTCTTTTTTATTTTCTCTCATAAACGAACGTCTGAATCTCCATCTTTTTCCTCATAAAACTGTATTTCAGAAGAGGAATTGTACCAGAACTACCAGGAGAAGGCCCTACATATTGATTCAGATGAAGATGCTGATTCCAAGGAAGCCAAACCCGATAACCGGATTGTAGTGCAGTACAGGCCGATACGTACCTCCTGGAGCCAACTCAGTGTGGTTAGACATAACACACACACACAAACACACACAGACTTCTTGCAGGCACCATTTTTCTTATATTTTTCACGGCACCCTGCATGCATGCAACCTCAGTGTGGTGGCTGTGCGGTGATGAAATTCAAGCGCTCTGAAGAATGCTATCACAACAAGTTTGGCCATCCTCCCTGCTTGTGCTTCCCTCTGTCCATCACTCTGTTTATCAGGGAGTGCAGCTCTTAGAGAATCAGGCAGGCTGGGAGGCAGACAGTCAGCCAGAGCCACAGGAAGTCTTGGAAGCGCTGCTGGGCTTAATGCCAGTATGTTGGCAAACTCTGTACACTCGTCAGACTTTAAATATGCTTAAAATGCCGCCTGCAGGGAGATGTGTGCTGGCGCTGCATTGCATAATATAGTTAAAGATTGGAATAGAGAGACAGATGAGTATAGTGGAAGTGAATGAGCCAATTTAGTTTTCTACTAAAGCAATTCCATCTGTTTGTTTACTTGCTGCACAAGTGCAGAAGCAAAGATCAGTGAAACAGAGGCAATTAGAAGTGGCTCATAAATTGCTGGGCATATGCACTTTAACTCTAATAAATGGGGGATTACATTGAAACTAGAGTACATTTTAAAAAACATCCTTGCTCTTGTTTATATCAGCAAAGACAGATGTGAGCTAAAATGCAGAGTAACTTTGCTAGACTTAACAGGATAAGGTTTCTTTCCATCAAAACTGCAATGCAGCCTTGGATGTCTGTGTTTTGTACACGTGAATCTGTGGCTGGGGAAATCTACCAAACATTTTAAATATTGTAATAAGTGCTGCTGGCATGATGCCATTTTTTTCAAGGCTTGACAGGAAATGTTTAGTTTAAAAGATGAACACAAAAAGAAGGGCAGGTTTTTATTAGTGAGCACCTTATTAGAAAATGACTCATTTTTATGATTGCACATAATATATTTTAAGCTACATGCTAAATAATAAAATATAGGGTCCTCTTGTTGATGTTAAATCTAAAACTTTCAGCTAGCAACTTGTAAAATAATAAATAAAAACACAACTTATGGCTTTATGTGTGAGCAGGATTAAACAGAAAACACAGCAGCTGCTGGTTTGTTTGTTCTCAGTATTTGTTGAGGACTGCTTGACTGATACTCATACACAAGTGATACTGGTAGTATCACATCCTTATCTTTGTATAAGACTGAATGATAAACCTGTGGAAATAAAGGAAAATAACTGTCAGGTGTGGTGTGTGTGCTCACATGAGCTAGTAAAGCATAGTGTGTGTGACACTGGTCATAATGGTAACAAAGAATATGTTTAAAAATAAAAAAACAAGTTTTTTTTAACTCAGCCTTCAGTCCACAAAAGCCACATGCTGATTAATTCAATAGTGCTCCACACCCAGTCCATTCCAAAACATTGCTTTCTTTCTGTGGACCAAGACTCAGCAGCTACATACCAACATGCATGTTTTGTTGACAGCCCAATTACTCTTTCAAAGCAACAGCAAGAGCTGACCATGTTACCTTCATCGTTTTGTAACTAATTTCACAATTAATTTCAGAGCTGCACCAGTAAATGTCCCTGTATCTGTTTTTGTACCCAGACTCAGCACCACCCTGTTCACTGTCACCTTTCTTTATGTGAGGGGATAACAGTCTCACACGAAACCAGAAACAGATCACACACACACATGTGACAAACATAAAAAAGCCCCCCTAAGTAAAAACAAAGGCAAATAAGTGTGACTTATTCAAAAATGCTTGATCTCAAAAATGTTATTTTCTGTTTAGGTAAAGAAAAGTGGCTTGTCTAACCAGATGAGTCAGGAGGAGCGGAAGAAACAAGAGGTAAGATGTAGTTTTGTCTCTCCACATGACTAAAGTGTGGGTCATAGGTGCAATTTAAGAGCATCTGTACACTCCACCTCATCTATGAAATTAGAAGAAGAAATGTGCATCAAGGGTTATTATGCTGTCAGATTAAAGTAATCAAAACGATGGGGTGAAAGAAATATAAGAATTTTTTACACAAGCTATTTAAAGAAGACAAAAGGTGTCCCAAAGTATTTAGATGGGCATGGCTTTCTTTAACATTCCAGACATGACAGAAGCCTACAGGTATGTTAGACATGTTGATGATAGAGTCCTCTTCAAAGAACGTCCTACTGCATCACAAACTTGTGAATATTAAAGCCTAAAATTCTTCTTTTCATGTTTCATCTCATTCGTAGGCCATTTTTGAGGTCATCTCGTCCGAGCATTCTTACCTCCACAGTCTGGAGATCCTGATCCGCATGTTTAAAAACTCCACAGAGCTCAGTGAAACCATGACCAAGATGGAACACCACCACCTCTTCTCCAACATCACAGATGTTTGTGAGGCAAGCAAAAAGTAAGTGTGCACATGTTTTCTGGGATATGGTGGCTGGACTTAGTGTGGCGTCTAAAAACTGTATGTTGATGCCATTTATGTGGTTTAAGTTGTATGTGGTGTAAGGAATTTGTTTTTTGGCTGTGCAAGCTTGTGTGTGCGTGAGGTCACATAATGACTGACAGAAGGCAGGGCGTTGATATGAGCTAGGTATTACCTCTGATGAAAGTTACAGTGACCTCATTTTCCTCCAACAAGCCTGTCTATAATACTTTTATAGTACCCATTGTATGGAGTGTTTGATGGCATTTCTGGATAAGGTGACCATAAACTCTTGAAACAAAGCTGTAAAAGCTGAGACTGAGGAACGCTGTGCTGATTCAGCAATTACAGTCCTGGACCAGACTATTATTTCTAAATATGATTGACATAATTTCTCATGTGGGTTTTTTTTTGTGAGATCACAGTTGATCATAAAATATTCTGTCAGTTTGGCTGGAAGTGATGTGGATTTGCAGTACAGATCTCAAAGGTCATTGCCCTGCAGGTTTATCTGGTTCCAACCTATCTATACACTAACTACACCTTGTTACCAGCTTGTTATATTAAAGTTTTAAAGTTCTTCACAATATCTCTGAGTTGAATGGGTTGGTGCAGGGAGATGTCTTATACCTGTAGAATAGGGACCCTCAGGGATCAGAGTTTGTCCCTCTTTGTCCCTCTTTAATCCTTTATTAACCCCTTAAGGTCTAACGTATCATATTTGATACATACAGTCTTTGAGACATTTTGCATCACTTTATGGTAGAAACTTTACTCAAACCCTGTTGTTCACCAGATGATACTGGTTTTCTGCACCCTGGGGAGAAAGCAGATTACACTATAACCATTTTGACCTATTTAAGATTTTGTTAAAGTGTCAAATAAAGTTTTTAGATTTAAAAAATGTATGTTTCTGCCCAGTTCTTCTTACGTCAGGCTTTAAAGGGTTAAAACAACTCTTTACAACAGTTTTGCCAGATGCAGTAATTGCTCCGAATGTGTTAAACATGTGGTCTAAGTTATTGTGTTTAACTCTGAAACTTTAAGTAAAATGTTCTTGTTTCCTATATTGATCGATCGCTCCGAGCTTAAAATGTTTATGTAGAAATAATTTAACTATTTGTTGAGTTTCTGATGTCTGTATGAACAAGCAGAGCTTTCAGTGTCATGTTCATGTGATTTGCCTCATCATTCCAGTGTCAGAATGGCAGCCACCGCCTCAAAGACGTGTGTAGAATCCCCTACAATGTGTGTTCGTCATGTTCTCACTTTACGCAGCTTGAATAGTTAACTTACATGGCCAGTATTTGTATTTTGTGCTTATTAAATTAGCCTTTTTTCTGATAGTTCATCCTGTGTTTTAGACAGGCTGCAACTCAACCTTATTCCCATATTTCATGCATATACACAGGCCACACAGAATAATGTCAAACGAAACACCCCCCCCCCACCCCCCTGTAAAAATGCATGGTTGAAAATATGACAAGACTTGCAGCACTAGTTGAACAAGATGTTTTACTTCAAACATGCTTTGAGTTCAGTCTCTCTCCATCAGGATCCTGTGTACGCTCTGTGATCATTTTAAAAAGCAAAGGAAGTGCTGTTTGTATTTTATATACATCCTTGTAATGCTCTATATTATATATTTAAACCACATAAATTCCACTGAATTTTCCCTCATAATTGATTGACGTCTGTTTCCTATCATTTTGTTAGAACTGCCATTGCTTTCAGTTTCCATTTATTTGTTTATTCCTACTCTCTGTTTAATTTCCAAATTTTGTGCTGAATTTTTGCAGCTTTGACCTTTTTTTTTTTAGATTCCCAGATAAACTTTGAGGACATGTGCCAGAGGGTATAGCGGCAATGTGTGCGAGTTTTATCTTGCATATTCAAGCTCATTAGAAACTGTGTAGCTCAGAAAACGACACAGTCACATTGTTTCCCATATGACCAAAGCACGTGTATGTGACGCAGGTAGGGATGGGGATATGGTCGGATGCTACTTTTGGAGAGGAGCTTAAACCTGGCCCTGCTGGTCAAAGGGCAGCATCCTGTGTCTGTGCAACAGTTTCCTCTTTGTCACCTAGGTTCCTGCACACAAAAACTCTTTTTCTTTTGAAGTTGAGCAAGTGGAGTGTTGTTAAAGCGGCCATCTGGTGGTGCTCAGGAAGAGGAAAACATCTGTGTTATTCTTCATGGTAGGCTGTATCTATTTAAAGTGTCAGGGAATTCCTTTTGTGATCTTACAGAAGGGTTTAGAGGTAAGGTGGTGGCAGTGCTTTTCACCTTCCTGACTTTGTTTCTGTGAATTATAATGTTTCCATTATGATTCCTCAATTTAGGATGAGTCGTTATTTGATGGCTTATACTCGTACTCTGGAGTGGGAATCCTGAATGTCCCGGTCTTAATTCTTTCTCTATCACCTCTGTGTTAAGGTTCTTTAAGGAACTTGAGGAAAGGCACCAACAGAACATAGTCATTGATGACATCAGTGACATCGTTAGCAAGCACGCTCACTCCAATTTCGATCCTTACATCACATACTGCTCCAATGAGGTGTACCAGCAGAGAACCCTGCAGAAGCTGGTGTGAGTGACCGAGCAAACACACACAAACCAGCATAACAGCCATGGATTTAATCTAGCATTCCAGTTGGCTGCTTGTACAGCTACTCTTTTTCTCTCTGTGTATCATCATGTGTCTCTACCTCCTTCCTTCCTCCCTCCAGCTCCAAGAATCCCGCTTTTAAAGAGGTATTGACGGGAATAGAAGGCCACCCAGACTGCAGGAGCCTCCCCATGATCTCCTTCCTGATCTTACCCATGCAGAGGATCACTCGACTGCCACTACTCATGGATGTGAGTGAGCTGAAGACACACAGTAGCACAAGCTGTGGAATTACAAGACTTTGAGTGTTGCGCAACAGTTTGTTTATCCGCAACACCCCTACTGTTCCTACATGGGTGTGTTCTAGCCTCAAAGATGGTTTTGTGTGACCTCATATCATTCCTCAATAATCCTGAATGATTTAACTCCACGTTCCTTCTTAAGTGTTTCCTTTCTTCTTCACTTTCATGTTCCATTTGGCAACACATCAATTTGCCTTCACTGTGCCTCCCTCTTGTCCTTTCTCTTGCAATATTTTATCTTCCTCCCCACCAGTGTTTCCCAGGAGACTAGTTTATGGTTGTACTCTGAGGTTTTTGGATCTTGAGAAAGTTTTTGTTTCACTTCATTTCTTCCCACAGCGTTCATACTTCTACATCATGCTAATAAAATGAGGAGCTCAAATGAAAGCAGTATTGACATAAATGTTGTGCTGTCAGCTTTTTTTTTTTCTAACTGGTATGTCACCCGAATCCATGTGTTACAGACAATTTGTCAGAAGATGCTTAAAGAGTCTGCACAATATGAAGAGTGCAAAAGGGCTTTACAAGCAGTCAGCAAGGTTAGTGAACCAATTTAATGTGTCCACAAATGGTAAATTGTTCAAATCAATCAGAAAATGTTATAAATATGATATATATATATATA
>JBAMHV010000009.1:12592847-12611453 GCA_037177535.1 Pseudomugil gertrudae | reverse complement strand
TCAAGGATATACTATTCATCTTAGATACACCAACATAATTTATATAGACGAGTCCCCTTTTAACCTGCAAATGTTCAAATCACATGCATGTTCAAGAATCGGAACAACTCCTAATTCAATAGTAACAAATAGTGGAGGAAGAAATGTCACAATGATACTTGCCATAAACAGCCTCAATATTGTATCTTGTGAAGCGATTTTTCAGACGGAAGTAAACGGGGAAACGTTTAAACAATTTTTTACGTACCCTAATTAGAATACTTGGGACAGAACAAGAATTTACACTCGTCATGGATAATGTTCCAATTCATCATTTTGGAGCTTATTTTACTGATTCCTATCCTTACGAAATTGTATATTTACCAAGATACTCTCCTTTTCTGAATCCATGCGAGGAGGTTTTTACAAAGTTAAAAAATTCAGTCAGAAGAGAAGGAAGAATTGCTGGCACCGACGATCTACTTCAAAGAATGAGAAATTCTTGTGAATATATTTCGTTAAAAGATTTCTCAAATTATGTTCTCCATTCAGAATCTTTTTTTAACAATTGCATATACAGGAGAGACATTGGAAGAAATTAAGTCAATTTTAAAATTTTAATATTTTTTTAATAAAATAATTTTAATATTTTAATATTTTTTAATAAAACAATTTTAAATTTTGAATTCTTTTTAATCAAAATCTTAAATTTTTAATTTTTTTCGTTGAAAAACTTGATGGGCAATTAATTGTGCAAAACCCGGTTTATAAACTTCTAACCGTAATAAAAATATAACTTTTTAATTATATTTGAGAAAAATATTTAAAAGTAAGCTTTTTCAACCTGGTTGGGAAGTAGTCTATAGGATCCATCAAATGAAGGAAAATGAGACTGACTAAAATAGTGTTTGATATACATTATTTGTGTGTGAGCAGGTGGTACGGAAGTGTAATGAAGGAGCTCGCAGAATGGAGAGAATAGAGATGATGTACACCATCAACTCTCAGCTGGAGTTCAAGATCAAGGTATGAATGTGGCAACAAATACACTGCAGACATGTCCAAAACTGAATGTGTATGCAATTTCAGGACAAACTTTGGTCACAAGCTGGGTGGCTAGTGAATGATTAATTAGCACAACACTCTCAAACACCACTAAACCATCCCGGATGGCACTGAAGGAAAGCAGGGCAGCTTTTTCCATTTGCAACTTTTCTCAATTTAAAGTTTGTCATTGTTATTGGGATACAAAGTATGTAAGTTATCCTGGAAAAATAATTTGTTCATGACATCTTTTAATTAAAAACATTACAAATAAAATTGTTGCTGTAATTTTAATAACTGCTGTTTAAAACTAGTCTCCAGTCTACAAACTGGGAGTGATTATTATACTTACAAAATAAATTCTGCACTCTCAAAGTTTCTAGTTCATAGTTGAAAAATTAGATGCCGTTTTGTGACATTTAGAGCAATTTTTTATTCATTTACTCATATTTCTGATTCATATAGCCATCTTTTTACATTGGATTTTAATACTGGAGAGCAGAGACGTTAACCAGCAACCCCCCCAATTTTTTAACTTATTTTATTTATTTATTTTTTAATAGTATAGTGTTGTAGTCGTAAAAACACTGTTGTTTTTTACCTTGTTTTTATGTTACGATTTTGTCTTTATTTCTATATACGTTTACCTGTACAGCACTTTGGTTCATTCTCTGAGTGTTAAAGCGCTTTATAAATAAAGTTTTGATTGATTGATTGATTGATATAGCACTATACTTGCAGACTGAAATGTGGTGTGAAATGAATGCTGCCTGCATGCAGTATTTATTTTCCATGTCATCATACCCTCTAATATAATATTTAGCTGCAATTTATCCATTTCATCATTTTACTTTCATCTATTTAAATATCTGATCCTACTTATGCAAAATATTGCTAAACTTAGTACAGACCAGTTTTATTTTAACTAATTCCTCATTATCTTCTCCAAATACCAACAAAGAAGAAAGTACCCACAGCAGTTTTCTTTGGGTTTGTTACCATTCATATACAAATCTGTATGCATGCAATGATGCATTTGCATGTTCACACTTGCACCCATTTGGCAAAGAGCTTCACACACGTCTTGGCAGGCTCAAGTGTGTCTAAGTAGTGTGGGAAAGAGCTGTTGCAACACTTGGGATTCACAGATGTCTACTGACCATATTCTTGTTCGGCACTGCCAGCTGTTCACGTGTGCACTCCACAAACTGTGTTTCAGCATTTAATGAAAGCATTCTTGATCTGTTGTGTCTTTTTTTTTTTGTCTAGCCCTTCCCACTGGTCTCATCCTCCCGGTGGATGGTGAAAAGAGGTGAGCTGACTGCATTTGTGGAGGACAGTGGCATCTTCCTCAAACGAACCTCGCGGCAGCAGGTGTATTTCTTCCTCTTCAATGATGTTCTCATTGTCACCAAGAAGAAGAGGTGAGCCTGCTCCGGATCACACCAAAATACTGGACAGTGCATTCTGACTTTGTCTGATTTATCTGCCGAGAGAGTGGCCTCAGTCTTCAGGTCTTTCCCGTAACTCACCTGTACTGACATGTCTAAGGTGAAAGTGTAACCATAAGCTTTTGGTTTTCACTTTATGCTGCCATGCAAACCAGATCCTCAGGGCAGGGCAGGGTACCTCATTTTGTCTTCTCTATCTTCATCTTGAAATGTTTTTTGGGAAATCTGACTCTTTTGAGAAGCATTATGTCAAACCCTGCTAAAAAAATGAAAGTTAAACTAGTTTAAATACAGGAAAGAAGGCAATAATACAGAAAGAAGTTATTATCCGTTCAGTGTCTGAGATGTACTTGCAAAGCAGACTTGTCTAGGCTAAAGGTGTATGTAATAAACTAAGAAGATATAGTTACCTGAGTGTGCTGTGAAAAGGTAACATGAAATCTAACTGATTTCAATACATCCTGCTGCAAGTTAGCTAAAGTCCACACACCTTTTTGCTGTCACGTTTTTCAGTATCGCATCTGTTCTTTCATCAACGGTACGAGAGAAGAAAAGTGTACTGATGACTTCCATAAAATGATGTGGTTTTAATTTGCGTGTAGGTCCACTCGCATGCATCTATTTTTGTCTGAAAATGCTTCCCTTCCATCCACCATGTGTGTCTGGAACTGATTGTCCAGCTTCTCGCAAGCACAATTTCCCAAGAACCACG
Organism: Pseudomugil gertrudae; assembly: GCA_037177535.1. Classification (NCBI taxonomy): domain Eukaryota; kingdom Metazoa; phylum Chordata; class Actinopteri; order Atheriniformes; family Pseudomugilidae; genus Pseudomugil; species Pseudomugil gertrudae. The sequence continues at coordinate 12,608,267 of JBAMHV010000009.1, read as the reverse complement.
AGGAAAAAAAACATTCCTTGTAGTATTTTTCTGGTAATTTGATCCAGTAAAGCAGACTCCAGCAGTGTGTGGTGTCGGGACTGTGTGTTTTCAAGAGGGATTTTAGAAAGGGAGTGCTCCGGAATCAGAGTTTTTTTGGACATGTATGTAAGTTTGAATTGGAGAAGCTGTTATAATATTGGTTTGTACTGTGGGGAGAGGAGTGGCACGCTACTCTACTGCACTCCATCTGCAGTAATGCAAACAAAAACAAGCCAGAGTTCACAGGGCCAGTCAGGTACCAGCAGGTCACAAACGTTAATGGATCTATTACAGGGGTGCCCGAAGTCAGTCCTCGAGGGCCGCTTTTATGTATCCCTGTTCCAACACACATGGCTTCCATTAAATGGACACAAAAACCAATGAAGTTCAGCGTAATGACTGATCAACTTGAGTCAGCTGTGTTGGACCAGGGATACATGGAAAACCTGCAGGATTGTGGACCTCGAGGACCAGAGCTGGACACCCCTATATTAATATAACAGTCATATCTCTTGCCATTGTAACTTGGAGTTTGTCGCTCTTTCTTGCGAAATGCAACAGCGTTGTGTGATTAAATTAGCTCAGTTTCTTTTCATTCTCTTTGCAGAAGATTACATTTCTAGAGTTTCTGTCAGTGGGAAGAGGCTGCAGGGTCAAAGCCAAGCACTTGCACAGTAGGCAAAGTAAAACATGCTTCTGACCTGAGTATGTCTTCAGATTATAGGACATATTTCTTCTTATCGAGCAGCCAGTGAGCCAAATGTGTGTATGGAGATTCAGTTTTTGTTTTATAATTAAAATTTTTCCCTTTTTTCGGCTGTTGCTTGGACAAACAACTCCTTATTCTAATTTGTGGTTCATAGATGTAGTCTTTGGGTTTTTATAAGAAGTTTATTTACATTTTTTGTTTCATTGTGCTGTAGAGCAGAGAAAGATTTAGGGAATAATTATTTTTAAACGGTATCTTAACTGGGTCTGGCTGTATGTAAAGTCAGACTTTGTTGTTGTCACGCACTGGGAAGTGTTAAATCTGCTGCACTCTGGCTCAGAGGAACACTTACATAACCTACCAGCTGGCTCCTTTCTCTTCCTCACTTCCCTCCTTTTCCTGTGTGAAACTGGGCATCTTCTAAACATTGTTGAGGTTTCCATCTCTCTTTGCTCTGGTCTCACAATATATTTTTCTTTTCTTTTGATAGTTTTATTGTAAAACATATTTGCTTAACTGTGCCTGCATGTGCCTACATTTGATCCTATTTGCATCGTGCAGTTTTTGGCCAATGAAAAAACGTAGTGCAAATCCACGTAGTCACTGTACACTCAAACTGGAGTCCTATCTCAGTAACTCACTGAGGATTTGTGTTCGTTCAGCTTGTTTGCTAAAGAACTAGATGTACATTAGTAGCTGGTACAGTTGTGATAACATTCAGCAGATGCCTGTGTTATCTGTAACCAGAGGATCACTCTCATACCAACCCAGATCTGAGCTTATTACCGGTTAGCTGTGAAGGGTATCCATGTAAAAGTGTTTTAGGTCTAAATGACTGCAGTGTTTAGCTTTCTTCCATATCAAAGAAGGATATTACGATTACTTCCCACCTTAATTCCTCTTGCATTTAAAAATAATCTGACAGAATTAATCTGCTCACCCAGACATGCATTAAAAGTCACACCAGAAGTTTTTCCTATATGTATATGTGGTATTCCTGAAATTTTACCTGTAGGCCTGCCAGAAGCCAAAATGTTAATGACCACAAATTCTATCTATATACCTCTATTTTTATGTGGTTTACATAATTATCTGTATATAAAAGAAAGTATACTCCCAGCAACAATACTTCAAGATGGAGTTAATTAATCTATTAAATGTTAAGTTAAAAAAATAGTCTGCAAAAAAATTGCTATTATTTGTTTCATCCTAAATATTTTAGAGAACAATGATGGAAAAAATCCTGACTTTAAAGGTTTTTTAGGGAGAAGACTGACCTTAAGAATCACTTAATATGATTAATTGAAGACTGACGTTAGATATGAGCTGTTTTTATATCCTTTAATCCTTTTTACAACACTGTAAGAACTAAAAGGCAAGGTTGGTATATTTGTACAAAACCTTTGAGCTTAATTAAAATGTGAGTTATAAGAAGAGTCAGCATTAGTTGGCACAGACAGAGCTTGCCTGGCATTAAGAGAAAATCTTACCACTTAATCTCATTTCAGCACATTATTTTTTATTAAAAGGTTTTAAATAAAAAAAACTAAAGTTGTTTCTGGTGCAGATAATCTGTACATAGATTCATTTAGTTATATATCCAATTTTTCAGTTTCTTTTGTAATTCATATGCTAACAGATTTATGTTAGTTTCTAACTTTGCAGTTTAATTTCTGGAGTTTTTTATGATAATTGCATACAGAGAGGCAAAATACTGTATAACATTAAATCAGTGATACATGTGAACCACACCACTTATGTTTTTGTCTTTTTTCTTTAAATCCTTTATTTTTCTGTTTTGCCAACTTCCATAAGGCTGCATCCTGCTGAAGTACAGACCGTACAACTTGTGACCTCTACTGTCTGTACTTTGTGAGTGTGCTGTGCAAGCACAAAGACATCCATGACAAGCTGATACCAATTCAGCAAAAACTGGGAAAAAAATGTTTTTTTTCTTTTTAATAGGACCACAGAAAGCACTTTTACCTCATTCTGTCATTGAAAACATAGAAACAAAAAATGGAAAGAGCATTATTTACCTCATTCTGCAATGGTGTGAGCAACCTCAAAGCAAATGAAAATGTCTCTTCATGTCCCTCGCAAGCCGTCCATGGACATCCTGTCCAGTAGATTCTCAGCTGAGGTTCATAAAACCTGTGACATGGACTTTTGCTCCTGTATTTCAGAGCACTATGAAAACACACATACACATAAGTTGTCTCCAGATTCAGTGCCGTGTTAGAGGTAACATGCCTCCCAATCAGCTCCAGATGTTTCTGACTGGCACGTGTACCGCTAGACATGGAGTCGTGTCATGCTCGAGTGAAGGTATTTATTATAAATAAATGAAGGTATGGCCTACGGAAAGCAGGGAGCAGTGGATGTAGTTTAAAGATACTGTAGACAGCTGTATAGTTTTCTTACACTATAGCACAGAATCTGAGACATAATAATATGACAATTGTTTGATATTCCACCAATTTTAGAGCTTTATGTTAGTAACCATTCTTATTTTGTATAACACTCACAAGCAATGAACTGATAATTCTTATACTGTTTTTATATATATACAGGCAGATAATTAAAAGTGTTTCAAAGTTTAGCACTGCCACCACCTTACCTCTAAACCCTTTTATGAAACTTAGTTTTAAAATGATGATTTATCTGAATAGTGAAATAAAACAGGGTTTCAGTATATTTGGTTTTGAAATGCAGTTATCAAAGTTTTCCTGAGTTTTCAGACTTTCTTGCATGGGGAGCAACTTTCAGTAACTTTTGCTTCAAATGGTTTTTGCTATGCTCTTTTCTACACAAGCTTTTTTTTCAAGCTACTGGAGCTAAACACTCATTAAGCTTGTCATCAACTTATTACTATCTTTTTTTTCTTTTCTCTGACATGACGGAGATCTGTTCAACAGCTTCAGGCCACAAAATCTGAGTGCAAATAAATTTTCATGTGTTTTTTTTTTTTTTCATTCAGAGTAGTAGTGACTTAAGACAACTGAAACATGCTCAGAAACACAGAAATATGGGTTACTCTTCATAAACTGTCCCCTGAAAGTGCATTTCCTTATGACTTGGATTACTCTTAAGGAAAGAAAAGTTAATATGATTCATTGTACTTTTTCCATCTATACAAACAAGAGACTTAGTGGCAGATCTTCATTACAAAACTCTACCCACACTTATTAGACATTAGTTACCATACTTCTGAACAAATCTGACCTCATTTAAATTAAATCCAAGCCACTGAATTAAAAGCAGATGCACAACATCTAAATCATTATAAGACATTATTGAACATTTCTTTCTGTTTTTGTCTTCCTGTCAGCGAGGACAGCTACAGTGTGATAGATTACGCTCTGCGGGATCAGATTTGGGTGGGTACCTGTCATCCTGAGGAGCTCAACCTGTCACCAGTCAGAAGCACCACCAGCATGCTGATCTCCCGGCAAGCCAGCGCCAATCATCTCTTCCGGCTGTGTTTCTGTAGCAACCACTCTGGTGAAAAAGTCCCCATGATCCTAGGAACAGAGTTGCTGTGAGTAACCTTTGCTCCTCCTCATAGTGTTGTTTTTGTTTCTGTTCCTTTTCAGTTAGAGATTTACTGATATGGCTTTAAGCAACAACGAATCATTTTGGCATCTAATGTAACGCTGCAGGTTTTTATCTGTGCGCTGACACACTAGAGCCTTTAGGAGGTTTGAGTTTGATTTTATTGGACTCTATTTTAGACTAATTTAAATTCTTGATATTCAAAATGAGCTGAATACCTCTTTTTGAAGGAAAAAGCTGTAGTCAGATTTCTGCTCCATTATCTTCTTTTTATCTGTCCCAGGGAAGCTTTTAACTCGCAGAAAACAAATCTCCTTTCATCTCTTTTTCTTAGTTCTAATTTCATAGTGTCATTTACTCCATTTCGAGTCACAGGGATATTTAGTTACATCCGTTGTAAAGATAGAGCCTGAGCTTCAATTGTAGGCTTTTCCGCCATTATTCTGTCATACTGTAAAGTAGACTGGCTGAACCACATATCGTAATTGTTTAGTTGACCAACTTCCAGTCATCTAGTCTGAAGAAAGCAACAGCCCATCTTTAATTTCTAACATGTGCAGACTAAAAGCAAACCTAACAAACCTTAACAAATAATAATAACCTGATTGCAAGCAAACTTTGTGCAGCAACTAGCATGAAAGGTTTGGATCTTCAAATTAGATAACCTACACACACAGACACACACACAAGTTCTTTGCTTTGGCTTCCATATATGTTCATATAGACTAATGTGCATGGTCATACACACAGCTGTAACTGTAAATATCTTTTATTGTGCAAATGGAGGCTACTTTGTTCTAATGTAGCTGCATAATATTCATCTGTATTCTCAAAACAGAATCTGTGGATTTTAGCTGTAAACTGTTTTCTCAGGTGTTTCACTTCACTTGTTTTTTAATCCTGGTCCTCAAGTCAAGACTCAACTGCCTTGCATGCTTTAGATGCTTATCTGCTTTCACACATGGCTGAAATGTATGACTCATAAACAGACTTGCAAAAAAACCTGATGACAGTCTGTTAAAGAGCTCTATATATCTGAATCACAGAGCATGGGCTCTGCGGATGTTGTGAGTGTGATATGAGTTGTATAGCGGAGCTAGGTTAAAAACAAAATGTCTAGATTGCCCGCCAGTGCAACACAGGAACATGAATTTAACAGCATTTCACAGGTGCTTACTGGATTGAAGATTGACTTGAACCGTTTTTAGATCTTGTAGTTGTTTGTTCAGCTGTGCAGCTTTGAATTAATTGCTTTTCCAAATCTTTTCTCTTGCATCCATTTTGAAAAGTAACTTGAGAATATCAACGCCCTTTTCCAGGGCCCTGTTTCACTTTGCAGGACGTTAAGGTCTTTGCAGAGCACACTGAGGCCCTCAGTGTCTTTGTGGAGAGATTAATTTTCAGTAAGCAGGATGTTTAGCATTTTTGAAGAGGTCATCGTTCTTGTTTGAGCGCATTGTTTTTGTCAAAGTGTCTTAGCCAAACGAGCAGAAATACAAGACTTTACTCAGTTTTCACTACACTGTTATGCTCCAGCCTCTTCTCTCACACTTCTGATGGTGAAGAAAGAAGAAGAAAGATAGTTTTCCTTGCTCTAATAAAAGCTAACACTCACAATGCAGTAAAACATTCAAAGCAATAAAAGTAATAATCCTCTCCAAGTTTTTTATTATCTCACATGAATGCCACATGCATGCATGTAAGGAACTACACGAGACAATATTTACAAGACATGATCTTGATTTATGACAATACAGTTCACATCTTATTAAAAACCATAGTCTGAAATAGTAGCAACAAAAATGTCATCCTAATAAAGGTACACAGCTCCACGTGAGCACTTTAGTTTAAGAGGCAACCACTTCAAATGAAACATTAGCAGAAGATAAACCCACACAGATAATAAAAAATACTTTCAGTAATTTGATCAGTTCCTCCACGTTAAGAATCAAGAAAGCAGGTTTTAATATAAATACCAATGTTCCGCATATAGTTGAGATTAGGTTATGCTCCTTTTTTTCTCAGTGGATAGCAAAAATAAGATGTTGAGCAGATAAGTTCACAAAAACACATTTTACTTCACCTGTTTAAAAATAAAATGTATTCTAACCTCAAGCGGGCAGAAACATTCTGGTTTGTTCACACAAACTTTCTCATCTCCAAGTAACCTATGTATTTGCACTTCTTATTAAGATAAGAATAGTGTGATACTCAGAATAGGGTTTACAGAACACATAACAGTCATCATGTGCATGTTATAGCTTAGTAAAAACTGCCAAGTCTGCTATGTTTGTTCATACATTATGATTCCCCTGGGCATTAAAAAAAAAACCTGGACCTTCTGCATGTAAAGCAGAAATTGTGACCAACACTCCAGCTTGCCAACTCGGTAACTAGAAATTTGATTTCAATTTAAAACTAAAAAAGCACTCTGCGCTCACACACCCCAGAGAGAGAGCAGCTCATTTCCACCTCTATAGTGTGAATTCCACCTTTCTCTTATTACCCTACAGTCATTTAATATGTACACACTATTGGATCTCTAAATACACAGAGGAAGAATTCACAGCATCTTGGTTATATCGTGGTGTTTGTTGCATGGCAAACGTCCCCTGCATTTTTGGTGAAGCACCCTGACCATCTACTGTGGAGATATATGGAAGTACACTAATGATGTCTTATAATGATAAAGAACCCTTTAAAACATTACTGGATCCAGATGGTGGTCTGATCACTCCCAAAATTTTATGTAATCTAAGTTAAATCATGATTTATTCTTAGAAAAAAATGATAAAACCTATCCAGTAGTTTTTGTTTTTTGTATTTTGCATAAAATTACTAACAAATAGACAGAAAGCTAAATGCTGACAACCACTGTCACCATTTTTGCTGAGGTAATAAGTAATGAACTTCCATCAGTCTGTTCCAAACTCTACCGTTTGCTCCGTCCAACACTTTCTAGTTATGTTATTCACCACCAGGAGCAGCACGAGGCTTTTAAACTCATACCTGTGTTGTGTTTTTGATGCTTTGAAAACAGGAAATGATTCAAAATAACGAGTCAACATACCTGGAGATAAAATCTACTATGGGTTTGTACGAGTCTACTGGATATTTTCCTGTTAGTTGGAGTCTTTTAGCACAAACATTCTCATTCTGTTCACTCGGGGGGCGTTAATGTGAGACGGGATACAAAACTAAATCCTTGTCAGAATGACAATTACTAAAATAAATGATTGATTATTTCATAGCAGAAGCACCAATAGATGTAAAGCATCATTTACTTGTAAAAGTATGGGGGGTTTTGGGATTCCCCTGTGTGTGTGTGTGTGTGTGTGTGTGTGTGTGTGTGTGTATGTGTGTGTTTTAGCATTTCATTCACCGGAGTACTGAATGAGCTACGGTAAGTGGGGCGACCCTGGCAGCTTTCCAGTTTTCCAGTGGTTACAAAGCTTTGTTTAAGTTGTTGCTTAGCAACAGTGTATTGCTGTGCAGACTGGTTCCCACGACACCCCCCCAATGTTGTTTCATTCTCTGTAATACCTCCTTATCGTCTCCAGTCTTGCTTGTAGAAAGCAGCTTGTTTTCTCGGTGTTGTTGATGACATCCATCCCAGTTCAGTGAACTAACCCAGCATGACACAACATGAAGTATTTAGAGTAGATTAACTGGGCCTTTCTTGCATATTACAAAAGAGGCTGGACATTTTGATAGCCTGAACTAAGAATAGCTTTCAATTAAGGATGTTAGATATAAACTTTTTTTTTTTTACTGATATCAAATTTACTGATTTTGTCCAACTCTTAATTTCCAATACCAATATCCACCGATACAGTCATATTTTGATTCCCCCAAAGAAAAAAATAGAAGAAAAACTAAATCATATCAAGTAAATGAGATATATTGTTTGTTTTGCAGTAAATATTATGTCTGTAGACACTAAAAAAATTTAAAAATCTTAGAATTAATCCACTTCCAAGCTCCGTATGCTGGACATGGTTTGAAGTCACAGCCACAGGATTTATTGCAAGTTATGCCAAATAACTTTAATAAATAAAAAATAATAATATAAATTAAGTTTGTCTGAGAAATGATGAAACGCACACTAAAGTATTTTAAGGTATCCTGATGCTTCAATTGGATTTATCATTCCACATCATGATTTGTACGTTGCACTCAAGATTGTATCCCAAGTTAGTATCTAACGATTAACTTTTTAAAGTGTCAGTTTTTTGCAAAAGGGATTGATAGGTAGGGCTAAATTAGGTTTCTAGAGTGGACCAATCAGAACTGGCCTATCTATAAAAAGTTGGAAAAAAAACTGATATAAACCATATAAAAAGTCTCTGGTATAAGAACATATTCAAGAGACTAATAAATGAAATTATTACTATGTTTATGTAACACAGTTTGCATGACTGTCTCATTCTGTTGCGGTCAGAGTACAGTGCAAAGACCTTTGTGCAGACTATGAACACTTCCTGACTCTGGTATGCACCCCTGACTTTTAGGTGTTCTCAGGTGTAAATGTGAAACTCCACAGATTCTGATTGCAGGTGGGTCTTTATTTATATAAAGGATTTCTTCTGGTTTTGTCTTTACTTTCTCTGGTGACCTTTAAGCAGCTGCCTTAGCTTTGTCAGCGTATCTCTGTCTCAGTAGTAGTCATGTAATAATACAGTGATCTTTGACCTTAACTGTGCTGTAAAGTGTAAAGAACTCACACAGATGACTGCTCTTCAGATGGCACTGGGATCTTTTTTTCTGTCCCCTTCCTTTTCTGTGTATCTGTTAGCTGTTTGCATGTCAGCGTGCCTTCCCCGTGACCTCGCTGATTTATCCAGTCCAGACTATGTGAATATGTTGGTAGAACAGAGCAGCTACAGAAGTCTGAAGCAAAAACAGAACTGTTATTCAGATATGTAGCCTTTCCACAAGGCAGCACATATTTCATAACAGCTCAAATACAGAGAAGGGTGACTACTTATTTTGCACATGCTGCATTGTTTAGGTTTTTTGTCCTCTGTCTGCTTTCATTTATATCTTTCCAAAGTGAAAGATGCAGCTGGGAATTTTCCCTCTGCCTGGGAATGTTCCTGACTGCTTCATTCTGAGCAGAGATATGCCATGTGTTTGTATAAGAAGTAGAAATCACACCCAAATAGCGTGCAGTGGAAGGCTGAAACCAGAGCTAGATTTTACTGATAGTAAACAAACAGATAAAAATGAAGATAAACAGGGAAACGTCAGAAATGAAAATACAATCTGAAAACTGGTGGAGATTTTAAGTTATCAGAGTATGTGCACCAGGTTTCACACTCCAGCCTCTTTTCAGACGTAAAACACAAACAATGTATGATTCTTGCTTTTGTCTTGTTCTTTGGGATGAATAGTTTAAGTTAGAGGAAGCTTTACTACAATAAATTGATTGATTTTGCACAAGTTTGTAGTCAATTAAAGGGCTAGCACCTGATATTTGTGCACATATAGTATTCACATGCCTCACAAGCCCCAAGTACATCACACATAAGTTTCCTGCTCGTCTCTATGCCCAACATGTTGCATCCATGATCCAAGTATTTCAGCTGTTTTAACGTGGGAAGGTGACTGATTGTGCTTTGTATGCACACATCGTATCTGACAGTTGGCATGTGTCTCCAGCTGTCAAAGTGTAATAACTAGCAGCTGTCTTTCCCACAGAGCAGGGCTGATGGATGTGAAGAATTTACACGTGTAGAACAGAGAAGCAGGGACCGTATTTAGAGGATTTACTTATTTTGTATGTAAATAGTCTGACCATTTGGCTGGAGAATTCTGGAGAACACTAACGCGGAGACATTCAACAAAACCCAATAAGGGTTTGCAAAAGATGAGTGGTTCAAGTCCCAGGAGCAACATAAAAGCAAATTAGCTGTTGCAATGACTGTTTTACTGCTGTGATGACAAAGTTGTGACTTTGAGTATGGATGGTAGTAATTATTAGCAGAGAAATGGCTCAAAGCTGACATCTATGACTAAATATTGATTGTGTTAATGTTTTTGTAATGCCTTGCATAAAAACCATCACGACGTGTTGGCAGACTCACTTGTAACACGTTTTCTACCTGGAAGTGTTGGACCAATCATTAAAGAGATGTGAAGAACCAGTAGATATAGAAAATTATCATTCAAATCCACAGGTTCAGTAAAAAGTTGCAAGAATGTGGTCATAGTGATGGTTTCCTAGGTGAATGAACTTATTCAAAGGTTACAAAAGTTCAGTTAGTTTGTTATTTTGTAAGTTATTTAGGGATACTCTTTGTACCCTGAAAAGGATCAGAACGTCGGGAATGCCGTAATGAGGTCTGATTCATTGGTCTTGTCCATGGAAGTCCATTTGAGGCCCATGTTAGGAGGATCCACACAGCCACCGCTTAGTCATTGTTTTGTGCATAGCACAGGGTTGCAGTGCTGAGTCACAGAGGGCCTCCATAAACCCCATCTGCTTCATTTCCTGAACCCCCCCCCTACTTCATTCACCCCTCTCCCTAAATCCCTCAGCCAGGTGAGATGATATAAAGTTTCACGGAATCTGACCTGTGCAACTCCACCCACTGAAGAGAAAGGGTGAAAGCAGGTCTGTCAATTCCTGAGAATCAGCCTTTGTGCGGTTTTCCGCAACTGAAAACACACCTCTGTTCTCCGAATGTCTGAGAACACAGAGGAGGGAGGGAACGAACCTAAAACTTACTTGGCAACAAAACTATTTCTATCAGCGGTTCACAGGGTTGTTCTTTCCAGCTGAATGTTCTGTCAAAAAGGGGTTAAATTAAATTAAAACCATGGATTTAAAGGCGAGTCCCACTTAGTTCAGACAGGATTTCATTTAATGTTCATTAATGTCTCATATTAATTTATTGTTCTTGGTTTATGCTTCAGGAATGAGCGTGCTCGATGGATCAGTTCACTGGACCGGACTGTCAACAACAATAAGACTAAGGAGAGAACTGGTAAGTTGCCACAAACGTACACGCTCTATGCTCTGTATGTTGAGTGTATTGCACCATCTTGTGGTTGTTGAAAGTGCTTTTCTATTTCCATTGTGATTCCTAAAATATTGACTTCTTCAGGATAAAATAGTGCGTAACTACCAAACATGAATTATAAAAGTGTGTCTGTTTAACCAGAAGTCATCCAGGTGGAGGTAACCAGGACTTACACAGCTAAGCAGCCAGATGAGTTGTCCCTACAGGTGGCTGATGTGGTGCTGGTCTCGCAGTTTGTAGATGATGGTATGTTCGCTCCCTTTCAATTCCATCTTTCTCATCATGTTGCTGAAATCAGCGTACTTTAATACTCCTCGTTTTTTCCTTTCATCATACCCTTTTCTCATTTCATCATGTATTTCAGTCACAGAATGGATCTAATATGTTGGGAGTTTTACATCTTTTAAAAAACATAAAATCCCAAAGCCATTTTTGTTTCAGTGACCATAGCAACCAGCTTTCATGTTAAACACACAGCATCAATGAGGTCAGACCATCATCACAAAGTCATTTGCAGTATTTTATGTAAATAAAATGTCTCCTTTCAGGCTGGTATGAAGGGGAGCGACTGCGTGACGGAGAAAGGGGATGGTTCCCAGCAGAGTGCGCTGAACGAATAACATGCAAGGCCACCATTGAACGCAACATGCAGAGGATGAATCGCCTACAGGGACTGGAGACTAATGTGTGACAGATGATGAACTAGCTACTTAAACCTCAGAGGATTTTTTCTGGACTGATAGTGACCCTATGACACACTAACGCCTTGGCTTTTTAAGCATTGAACCCTGTTCAGTGACAGCATCAGTGGGAGCTGCTGGATCCTTAAAGCGGGATTAAGACTAAGTCATAATCTTGCTCAACATCCTCTAAATTTCAGGCCCACTGTGTCGGGCTTCAGCCTGTTTACAACAAACACAGCAGAGGAACCGATTTTCTTAATGAGCCATTTGTCCCCGTGTGGGTGAGGTGGATTGACAGTGGAATCTGTCACACCGATTACTTCCTCGGCTGTTTGGTAAACTTCACACCCGCAGCTTTCAACTCTCTGCCACGCTGCTAGTGTGAAGTTTGTAAATGTGTTTCAAACATATTCTTTGCAAGTGATGTGCGGTGTAATGACTACAGCTCCACTGTAGGAGGTAAAATAGACCAATTAGTGAAAATCGACAGCAGCCTGGAGTGCGCTATGATAATGAGGCTCAGGCCATGTGATGAGGAGCATCGCCACTAACTACACGGATGTGTAGATGCTAATTATGAATGTAATAATAAAGCAGCAGCTTCTTTACCGTTTAAAACTCCAACGTGGCTATGAAGTTATTAATTACAAGTTACTGTATTCTGAGTCGCTACATATATTTATCTGAAATCTGAGGCACTTTGTGTAAATCCATCTAAAATATCAGAACTGGTCTCTTATGTCATCGGTTAAGGAGAGGAGCCAAGCATCCATCTTCTACTTTGTGATTTGTCACCAGCTAATGTCACCCTTATGAATCAGACTCTACATTTGTGTCACGAGTGCCATAATTCTCTCCATCCACTCGGTGATTGGGACAGCCTGAAATATCACACTCTTGACGCCAGCTAGAGCTGGCTGCATATAAACACGGCTTCTTAGGATTTATATTTCTGATGTTACAGAAATTAATGCGTGCGTGTACGCGCAAACAGTGCGATTGGAAGAACCGAGCAGCCCTGTCTGGCGCTGCTTTTAATGTGATTGTCCAGTGTGAGTCATCTTTTTAGTGCTGCCAAGCTAAAGGAAATGAATGGCTTGGCCAGGGGACGTTGATAACACAATCTATCAAGCTTACTTCTCTGGAACCAGCCCAAAAGATGACCGAAACCACTGATCTACACAAACTGGGATTTGGTAGCAGACAGAGCAACCAGAATGGACACGTCTCCAGACGCTCAGCTTTTTGTTTACACTCAGGGAAAACGAGCTATTTGATGCCCACAAATCTGAGCATGAACAGATTTTTGTTTCAATGATTCCTCTCCTTGTAACTATTGTAAATCATCTTGAGTACATGTAAATATGTTTTTTTTTTATCTTAAAACTGTAATGTGCATGTTTTCATAAATACAGATTTATATTGGAACATTTCTGTACATTTTAAATCAGCCTTTAATAAAAGCTTACTTGCTTGGTGTCTGCCATGGATTCAAAATGATCATTTCCTGCACATTATTATTAGATCAAAGATTAGGATTCAAATTTTATTTCAGGTGTAACATGAGAGGATAAATTGGCCATTTAAGTGCAGATTAATAAGATAAGCTGCATGCAACAGCTGAAGTTACAGAGCATGTTTTGTTTCCTATCATAAAGATTGCAGGCTAAAGTTGTTATAAATGCTACAACTCAGCCTATCGATGCCAATTAGACATCATATTCATATTAATACTCAATATGATGTCTGAAGTGTCCTGAGATGACATTGTCATGAAGTGGCGCTATACAAATAAAGATGAATTGAATTGAATTACGTTAAGGAAATTTAATTTTACCTTCTTTCTTTATTGCACAAACTATTAAATGGCATCGCTTAATTAAAAAAAACTAGATAAATGTGAAATCTATAAAGCAAACTAAGCATCTGAAGTGTGTATTTAAAGCTGAGTTGGTCCTTGCAAAAAAAAGGTTTAAAAAAATAAAGAGGAGGGACTCATTCAAGTGCAGAACATTTTCTTTTCAGTACACTGGCCTTGCTCGTTTGGCCTTCAGCAGCTCCCAGACAGCATTACAACATAAAACAAGCAGGAGGCCAGCTGGTTATCATAAATATCCCAACTAAAACCCACTCCCGTGTACAAGGATGCAGCCAGTCATTGCAAAGGCTCTTCTTTTCATTGCCAGCCAAATGCATGGCCACTTCTAATCGTCCTCATCATCATCATCATCATTGAAGTAAATGTGCTGTCCTCTAGGGGCAGACGCCCACATCCTGTCAGAGTCCCTAGTGCTGCCTGCAGGCTTTTCCTGGGTCGTGATGAGGTCTATGATGGCTGTGATGACAGCGCAGTCTTTAGACTGACAGTTTTCCCAATCCACAGGTGCCGGATTGCTGATTTTCTCCTCTAACAGTGAATCCAGCTCTTTCTTTAAACTCTGTGGAGCACACATACACACACACACACATGCACATATGTGACATTTGTATAAGATAAGTTAAGCCAGTTATATCATTAGTGTGTGATTTTATACCTTTACAAGGTGAGCTATGCGGGCTGGTGATCTAAATACAATCCACTGGTCCACCGCAATGGTTTCCTGGTCCCCGTCTTTCTGGATGCTGATGTCTCCTCCAAAAAACAGCAGTGAGAATGGGGACACCTCAGTGCAGTCATACAGGAAGATCTAAAGGACAGACACATGTCACTAGCACACAATAACAGGAGTATTACAACAGATTAACACATTCGGTGACATGAAGCAGCATCATTATGACACATTGTGTCCGACAGCTATTGTGTGGTGTGGGCTGAAAGTGTCCCATTAGTGAAGAGTGGTTGTGCCAGTTTGAAATGGGTTTCAGTGCCTCTGGTGTTAGCAGAAATGTCATCTTGCCACGTCTGTGAATCGCACTGATGTGTTACACTCTTTTCCATCCATTTGCAGTGCTTAACTGACAGCTGCTCATGCAGAGTAGTTTGCCTAATCAGGCTCCCCAAAAAATGAAATATAAACACTACATGTGACATTTGATTAAACCGTGCAGCTCATCACATTTTACTAACCTTTACACTGCTTAACACAAACAATTACAAAATGATGAAGATGATTGAAATGAATACAATAATTATCCTGTCTCTTGTTTCAGTATGGTGCCTTTCTTTGTTGTGTTGCATTATAAATCCAGCAACATGTATTCCTTTCAGCGTTGCTTAACAGCCTGAACTCTGCATGCAAAGCTCTGGCAAGTCAGATCAGCACAAATCAACATGAAAGAAAAAAATGCTTTAAGTCAGTTAGTATGATGATTTCATAAAACCTTTAAAAGAATTTAAAAAAACTTTTTATACACACACACAAACACACACACACACATGTCTGCACGTACACACACACCCACACAAACACACACACACGTCCACACA
>JBAMHV010000009.1:12523954-12556607 GCA_037177535.1 Pseudomugil gertrudae | reverse complement strand
TAGATAGATAGATAGATAGATAGATAGATAGATAGATAGATAGATAGATAGATAGATAGATAGATAGATAGATGTTTGTTTTTTTTCTTGATCTGCATATTTCTGCATGGTGCACTTTATGTGTGCTCTGACAGAAGAAACTGTAAACAGTCTTTTCACTGATATGGTAAAAACAACTCATGTTTTTTGTATTTAAAATCACGCAAATGAAAATGATACTTGTTAAGCTCTGTAACAGGTTTCGCGATTGTTACCTAAATCAAAAAATAAAAAAGCAAACAAGCAAGCAAAACACAAAAATGTTACTGGCTTAGTTTTGTAAAAAATATGTCATAAACAAGATGTCATGAATATGATTAAAACAAAACTAAAAAAAAACACAAACAAATAAAAAAATCCCTGCCTCTAGCACCACAGAACAACATCCGTGTCCAACTAGACTTGCAGAAGTCTGACTGGCACTTATCTTTCATCTATTTTTGCTTTGAAAAAGTGTACAAAAAAATGAAAAAGTCCTAAATAACTGTAGAACAGAATAGAAAAACGGCAAAAGCCTTTAGAATCAGTTTAAACCTTCATGTGACATTTACTATTAATACAACAATCTAAAGAATATTAGAAAATAACAAGGCTGGTTGGATTTAGACTGGAGCTAACAGCATAAGATAAAATAATAAAAGCTATCTAAACTAAAATAGGAAGTTATTTGTTTGTTAAAACTGATCAGAAACTTTTCCCGACATAAAACATACAGTTTGAAACAAATCCAGAGAAACTGCTGCTTAAACTTAAACTAGTTATAATGCCCGCACTTAACTAAAAAGTAAACGATTGACTTAAAAATAACAAAGAAGTCAAAGAAAATTAATTTTACTTTGTGAAACTCTTGGGATTTAATTTTTTTATTTGGGTGTCTTGTTACTGTCATTAGTCTCTAAATCTATCTTGGAATTTAAATCAATTTTTTCTGTTTTTTTATATAAATATTGTCAGCAGGATACAAAACTGTACATTTCAGGAAAGTCGGTGGAAAGGTGGAATATGTTGTTGGAAAGGTTGCATTTTTAATGTAAAAAAAGAGAAAAAGAGCAAAGAAAAAATCAATTTGGGATATAAAGTGTAAGTATGGTGTGTCGGTGGATGAGGAAATTAAAAATCTATCATCCCAAGCTGTCCAGAATAAATAATGATAAGTGCATATATTTGTTTAATGTCAACCTGGTCCTATAATGAACTGATAGATACAGGAACAGCAGCCCACTTGCTAAAATGTTATTGGAAGAGAGACTGGAGTGAGGGGCATTACCTTCTTGGCATTGTTGGGGGAAATTTTGAGACCATCACTGCTGACCTCATAGGTAGAAAGAGACAGTGTCTTGCCTGTGGGGGCTTGCAGAGACACGGTGCCCTGAAAGGCACACAAAGGGATCGACAGACCACCGGAAGACCGCTGCAAAGGAAAGAAAGACCAAAAGAAAAAGAAAGTTAACATCCTTAGTAACATGCAGTAGTTTATTCTACTACAGAAACAGATAGTTTGCTGACACCAAAAAGACTTGATGTCTTTCATAGTATGTTTCTAATAATCTTATATATGCTTTAATGATTTTAGCTTCATTTTTATTTCACTGTGATCTTAGCCAGTTGTTTCTTTTTCAATTAACTTATATTTTCCTTTCCCTATATCTAATGCTTTTAGTGATTTATTTAAACTTACCTTGCTTATGTCTAACTGAAATTGTTGAATGATTCATTTATCTATTTCCAGCAGGCAATAATGCAATATGAGCCATGATACAAGGAGTGATGTCTGTGTTGCAGTAATAATGATCTGAAGTTAAGAAAATGCAGTGACAAATCATTCACAGAGGCAAAACAGCCACAGTATCACTTTTGTGGAAAAAAATAGACGTTACGCTTCACCTGCTATAAAAAGTTGAAATTACTGCTGTCAACTTAGCTTCATTCAGTTATTGTCAGTAACTACGTGTTTGAGCAATATTTACAATAATAACAGCAAAGTCATTTTTGCATCTCACTCATGATGTTATAGTAATTATGCTTAGGTTGTGCCTATGAAGTCAGTTGCGGGTAGATGAAAGTGTTGAGAAGCCATTTGTACCCCATGAGGCATACATGTAAGAGCCTCATCAACAGAACACTGCTGCTGTAAGGAGATGTTAGGTCTACAGGCATGTCGATGCTAAATCACAGCAGCATGATTGATAAGCCAAGTAACTCTTATTATAATCTTCTATTAACTGAATAGCATTTTTTTGTTTGATGTATCAATTAAACATCATGAGCTCTTCCTCTTTATAAATATATCTTTTTAATATAAATTACAGGGCTCATATTTTCCTGTCATATGTGTATTTTGTTCTAAGTCACTATAGAAAACATGAACGTGTGAAGACAAAATGATGTGTGTGAGACAATCAATACTGCTTGCAAAAGAAGAAAAACACCGGGTTTGGACAGTGGGGAAACTGAGGCAGGTCTCATTCAGCCCTCTAAATGATTTATATCAGTAAATGTGATTATCTAATTGCAAGCTTGATGCACAACAGAAACAAAGAGGATGTCAGTCTTTTGTCCACCATGTCTGTTTCCCCAGCATTGAGTTTACATTACTCTAAATGATGAAAGACAGCAAGTAAAGTCTGCAATGTTGGACAGAAAAGCAATTGTAAAGAGAATCAAATGAAGCTCAGACTCTACCAATGTGGAAATCACAATGCTGCAGTTATGTAAAGCTGCACTTTTGTAGATTAATTGGATATAAATACACATGATGTGAATATAAAAACCTCTCTGATGCATTTCTTTACTGTGCTGCTATGGCTCCACACAGAAAAACAACATAATTGAATTAAATGCCAAAAAATGTACTTCAAAGGGATATCTGAATTAAAATGCTGATTCTTTATGGAGCATTACAAAGTTTTCATGTCATGTCTTCAAAATGCCTAAAGGCATGCCATGATGGGAAAAAACCAGGTAAAACTGCAACAACAGCTTTGCTCATATGAATTCATGCACAAGTTATAACTCCCACAACATTACCATTAACCTTAACAGCACTTTGTTTGATATGCATCATAAAATTACACATCAATTAAAGAGTCATACAACTACTTACTTACTAATGCTGTAAGAGGAAAAGGTCCATGAACTGATCTTATCACAAAAGCAAAATTCTAACAGATTTGGAAGGAAGTTGTTTATTTTCTCTTCAATTGGAAATTTATTCTATACATGCATAAGTGATACACCCTGTTACCGTAAAATGGTGCATGAGTCAGTGGAGATATTTGCTGATAAAGTTACACATGAGACATTCCAGATAGAGGGAGTTATTCTATATGAAAAAGATCCCACATTATCAGGAGTATGCTTGTTTTAAAACAAGCATCAACAGATCTATAGCCTAAGTCAAGCTGCTATGTTTTTATATTGGTAATGTCATTGTTTTGTTGGAGTGTCTTTCCTTCTGAGTCTGGGTTGGGAAGGGGTTTAAATTCTCCTCCTGGGATCAGTGTGTTGGCTCTCCATAAAAAGATTTTTCCGTTAAAGTAACTTTAACTGTATCTGTATTTCTTCAGTGGTCCTTAACTGTTAAAGTTGGGGTACCTAATTGCTGTCCTCAAGAGCTTCCATCCTGCAACGTTTGGATGGGAACCTTTTACAATACCTGAGTTAAACGAATGGCTCGTGAAGAGGCTTCTGCAGAGCTGAATGACATGTGGACGAGTGAATTTAGCCATTTGATTCAGATGTGTTTAAGAAGGGAAATTGCAGAATGCTAGCTCACTCCTGTGTTAAAGAGTGGTTCATTCATCCTCTCTCCAACAGGTCTACGTCACATGATCCCAGTTCAGCAGCCTGTGGAACACAAGCCTTAGTCAATCACCTGTTTGCCCACCTACCTATGATTTTTAAAAATAATACAAGTCTTGCTCTCCCATGGGATTAACTGTATTCATTAATTTACTTGCACCTTCTTTTGCACCTTATTTTGATAACAGGATGAGAAGTGTGATGCCAGTGTGACTCTAGGATAATGCACACAGCCGTATATTATCTGTTGTATTTAAAACAAACTCATTATGAAGTAAGACTTTTTTATAAGCTAGCAAATGGAAATAGCTTTATTTTTCAATGTTTACACATTGCTTGCAGTTTGTGTAACATGTAGACGGATTTTGACCATTGAGAGGACTAAATTTACAGTTTAATTTATGACTCTCAGATAATGAAAACAAGAATATCAACACAAAAGATTATTGTGTTTCTGCAACAATGCTCCTCTGGTCTTCTGTAATAAATGCAGTGTGCTGCATTTACAGCAGGACTTTTATCACTGAAGCCAAAAGCTGGAGTGGTAGACAGGAGTCAGAATAACTTCTGGAAACTTTACCATATGTGAACCAGCAGCTCATATATATTCCCTATAGCTTCAATGCAGCATCAACGCAAGCTACAAGGTGTAGCCCAGTTGGTAAATTAACCAAAGTTTAAGTCAGGTAATTAGATAATCATAGTTGGATTAAATAAAATAATATAAAATAAGCCTAAATTTAAGAATATCGATGGTTTCTTTCATCCTCCAAATTCAAACTTCTGTGAACATTTTTATTAATTTTGGAGCTTCCGATTTGCAGAATTCTTCTTCGGGTTTCAGTGCCTTGCATCTTGTGAGGTCACCCCCTCCCTCCCCCCAGCTCTGTGCTCACAAACAGAGTATAAAGTCACAGAGAGGGTACAAATGTTCTTAGGCTCTAATTCCACTTCTCCCTGTGGATGCTGAAGGCCAGAGGGTCTGAATGTGAGAAGAAAAGACACTGTAATGACATCTAGTCTGCTAACGAGGAAAACGAGGAAAACACAGCCATAAGAAACATATAACACAACGTATTTCATTTTGGTTTTCATCTGTTGTTTGTATCTGTGTTTATACAGGGATGTTTGTTTGGCTGTGTTTGTGAGCTAATTTTTTTTATTTTTATTGCTGATTTGGTGTTTTGCTATATGCCTGGAGCTTATTTCTATTGTTTTTCTTTGCTGTTTGGCCATATTTTCATGTTTGTTTGCAAATGCACTTCATTTAGTACATACATACTGTACTTGTACTTTCATATTTACAGATTCCAATCAATGAATAAACCCTAAGGAGACATAATACACAACATTTTCCTACCAAGAAACTCAGAAGTAGGACACACACACACACACGCCAGAAGTGAGCATCTCAGACTTGTACATGATGCAAAGTGAGTGCCAAAGCCGAGCTGTAGAAGCGTGCTCCATGGATTTTCCACCCTCTGGTGGTTTTTTAAACCCAAACATTTCAAACCTATAAGTGGAGCAGGGAAAGAAAATAGGACAGACGGTGATGCGGTGTCTTCACATGTTTTGTGTGAACATGTATGCATGCACGTTTCCATATCTACTCTGAGTTTGTGGTGTGAAAACAGGCTCAGGGTGTCGTGTCATTTTCTCTGAAAAACTACATGCCGGTTCTGAAGGTTAAGCCTGTAGCTGCTCTGCTGTTTTTAGGAGCAGAGTGAGGCTCATCTCTCATCTGTATATGTTATCTCCGCTGTCAGGATGCATTAATCATTAGCTTTTTACCTCTCTGTTCTCGTTTAACAATTCAGTTGGGTTTCACGAAACACAAAGAGAATTAAGCTTTTGCTATTATAAGACCAAAGACTGCCAACAACAGAGAAAGAAATTAATCCAAAATGGATTAGTGGATAGTGCTTTGGTTCATGTGCCTGCAGCAAACTGCCTCAGCCTCTTCTGACTTTTTAACCACTTGATAGTTACGTATTGATTGACTTTTATATGCAAAACTTATGCAAAACTAGGGCTCTTGGCAAAAAGACAACAATACATTATGTAGTATAGTAAAGACTGAATAAAGTTCTTATCTGAACTTGTACTAAATGCATGAATCAAAAGAATTGCATGTAAAATTCATGCATGCAGAGCATTCATACTGTCAGATGTTCAATTAATATTCTATAAATGCTGCTCCTATCCTGCCTTGATTAATCTGACCAAGCTTAACCAATAATCAGCATGAACCATGTTTGGTGGTCTGGTTGTAGAGTCTCAGGTTAGTAATGAATGTATGTTTTGGCTTTAAAAGGCAGATTGTGCATCTGATAGTATCTTTATCACGATCTCTGTTAATCAGTATTTGTTGAGGTTTAAGACAGATGTGGAAATAAAACAGAGGGCAGAAGATATAAGAGAGAAGATTTGAACCATTTTATCTAAATCCAATCCACAGCTTCCTCTCTGTCTGCTATAAAGAGAAATATTTACAGGTTTGGAAAAACCCAGAGAGTTACAACAAACAGAAAGTTTTAAAAGCACTTGTTTATAGCGTAGCTATAACTAGGCAGCTCAGCAACACATCTTAACATTTCTTTTTACTTAATTATTAACAAAGAGCACCAGAATAAAATTGTAACCATAGTCCTGACATACAAACGACTTCTAAATGATCACCACACCATATGTTGAAAGATAAGAAGTAGTTATTTGGTGACTTTATAAAAAGCAGTGAAGTCACTTGTTCATTATTCATGTCATTCATCAACCACACTATTGTCAGATACAAATGACTTAATTTAACAGTTCAAATGAGTCTGATAAACTGGACACCGTGCAACGCTTTACCTGTCTGGGCGTTCTTTCTGATTTGCTCCTGCACCACTCCCAGTCTGTCAGCTCGATTTTCCGACACTCCTCATGCGACAGCCTCCTCTCTGGCCCATCAAACACTGACGACGTGTCAATCAGATTGCGATCCTGCTCCCGATGTTGAGGGGGAAGTGACGGGAGACAGCAGAAATCTTCATCATCGTTGTGGTTCTCATGAGGGAGTGGAGGACAGTCAGCCAGCACTTCTCCTCCACCAGCCACTGACTCCAGAAGTCCTGCATGAGAGGAGCTGTTCACTGGGCGTGAGGTGCTGAAATCAAAATTGGGACCCAGTCTGGAGAGTCCTCCACTTTCTAAAGCATCAAGGCGGGTGTTTTGGAAGTCATAGTTAAAAAGGCTATGATAAGTGGGCTTTTCTATAGGAAGGCTGCTCTGAGACTTGGCTGCATGGGACAGTTTGTACACTCTGTAGCCTTGATGGAATGAAAGATTGAACTCAAATCTTCTTTTCATCACTGTAAAGAAGGCAAAATGGGAATAATTTATTTATACCGTCAGACTAGAAAAGTGGAAAACGAGAAATACGTTTTTACCATGTAAAGACACACTGATAGCACATCATTAGCAAATACTATCACATTCTCTACCTGGGGGTTCCTGTGTTGGATCCTGTTTGCAGTTAATGAAGCAGCCACATGGCATGTGGATCCAGCGCTCGGACAGCACAAACAGTGGAGTGACCGCAGGTGCAAGCAGAGTAAGAAAGAAGCTCAGAGTCTCCAGAGAGGAGCTGCGTGCATTTACTGCATGTCGTATGAGTACCAAAGTCTGTGTGCAAAAGACAAACATTATTCCACAAAGGAAGATATGCTTCATTATATGGAAGGACACATTTTAAACAGAAGAAATTATACAAACACTCACTTACACACGAGGTTTGTTTGATTATTTTTATAACCCTAGATGTTTTCTTTTTCTTATACTTTGATATAAACATTGTAATTGGGTCTGAGCCAAAATACAAAATAAATAAAAACCACTTTATGCATAATTAAAGTCTTTGAAAACACATTTTCTTGTTGCAGCAACAGGTGCAGAAATCAACTAAACCTATGCTAAAACCTTTCAATGTAAAATAACAAAAAGGAAAACTTTGACTTTATGCTACTTATTTATAAAATATTTTGTCATTTGCAACATTCAACCTCCTGCATTGTTATTTGCCCATCACTGTTATCATGCTAATCATGACCTCTATCTTTGTATTGTATCTAATAAATATTTTAGTGTACAATTAATAAAAAGTATCTTTTTTGTCACAATAAAACTAAATTATTTAATTATTTGTCAAAAAAAATCCTCATTAGATGCCTAAAAGGCTTTAACATACATTTCTAACCTAACATATTTTGGTGCTTCCCAAAGTTGCCAAAAAACAGAAATCAGCAATAAGCAAAATGCATTGTAATGATTAATTTATCTATTCTTCCTATGTGGCTTAGCTGAACAACCACATCACAATGCACAACGTAGCCAATAATATAAAACAAAACTGTTATTAGACATTTAAATTTCCCAAATCACAAAGTCACAAGTCCCGTCCAGTACACCCCCCCCCCCCCCAACACACGCACACACACAATAACACTTACAAGCACACTTACAAAGACACACATGTGTAAATAATGATGTTCTATGTAAAAGAGTTGCTTTAATCTTCACTGACAGTGTTGGTCAAGCTAAAAACAGGCATTTCAATTAAAATAAAATAAGAAATAAAATAAAAGACTAAAGTAATCAAATAGAAAACAAAACAATTCTGCTTATCTTCTCTCTAAAGAAACTAACTATGAGTAATATGAACATAATGCATGTGTTTTGAAGGCTATGGTGGAATTTCTGTTTATATTCTGAAATAAATGGGAAGATGTTCCCAAAGGGATTTGAGTTTTAAGCTTCATGAATTTTAATTGTGTCACTACAAATACTCACATAGTTTAATTATATGTAAATTACATTGTTTTCTTTTCCTGCAAACAGTTTAATTCTATTGAAAAACCACTAACTACGAAATTGTAGGGTAGTCTTGAGTAATTTGGTCACCCTGTGTTTTTGTCTTGCTTCTTACCATCATTGGCATCCATAATATAACCCGGACCACGGCCAGGATCATGGAGAAGCGCTTTTGCGCAAACACCACAGGTGTGTCCCCGACAGCAGCTGCTTTTTGCCCCCCGACAGACACCGGGGACAGACCACTGTCCTCTTTCTCTCTGACCTCTGTCCCGCACGAACTTTGGCTCAGTTCGTTGTACGCACCGAAACTTTTGTTCAGACTGTCCCGGGAAAAAGACTGAATATCATACAGAGGAGCGGAGCCACTCAATCCCCTTTCCATATCCAAGTAACCCGGGAACAGTAAAGTCCTTTGGGGCTCTCTGGAGCATAGCAGCTCATACGTGAGTGAGATAAAGAAAAACAACAAGCCGGAAAAGCACAGGAAATACAAAGAAAAGAGCAGCAGGATGTAAAAACTGTCACTCTTGGGGAAACATCCGAGAGAAGCCGGCGTAAAGCTGCCCCATCCGCACAAAGGTAACACACTGACGGCCAGGCTGACCGCCCACACACCGACTATAGCCCACATTACTCTCAGGGGTCGACGGACTGATTGCAGCACTCCAAATCTCTTGGTGACATAAAAAGTGTATGCTGCTATGAGACATGCCTTCATGTTGCTGGAAACACCCTGGAACACGTACAGAAGTCCGGATACAGTGCATAAGCTGCCCGACCCCTCACCTCCACGCGTCTCCCACTGAAGGAGCAGGAACAAGGAGAGGGGGACCACGCTTAGCAGGTCGTCCACCGACATGGAAGCCACAATGACACACAGGGAGGTTTTTCTCCTCATCCGAAGGAGAGAAAGCAGCGAATACACACCTCCGACTAAAGTAGCGGCGGCGATGGTTACGCACAAGCCGAACAGAACCATCCGGATTTGCTTCTCCATCCTGGAGGGGTCTGTTGTGTCACTGCTGTCCGTGTAAAGGTAGCTCTGGTTCGGCGCCGGGGAGCTGTGGTGCGTCGTGGACATCTTCCGAAAATGAATGTCTTCTTCTTTTTTGGCACTTTTTAATGAGTCAAATCAGGCTCGTTCGCTTGTAAAGTTTACGGCGATGTAGAGATGACATAACGTGCCATTAAAAAAGACAGGAAAATAGAAAGAAAGGGAATAATTATTCGACGATGACGCACAACCCATCAGTGATCCATTCGGGGACGCATGTGGAAGCAGACCTTTCTGGTCTCCTGGATGTTGGTAGGCACTATAGTGTTCCCCGTTCAAACGTCGTAACCAGAGCATCTCTCGTCTCCAGCAGCCAGTTTACGCGCTTCCGTCATCACCCTTTCCTTTCAATGCCACCATCGGTGAGTGCTTTAGCTATAACTGCACTGCATCCGAATGAAAGGAAAGAAGTGTCCAAAGGGAGTTGCAGTTAGTGCTCAATTTTGTGTGAAAACTACACACTTAAAGTCCATCTCTGCAGATCAGTTTCAGCACATTATAAGCGTTTCATTCATTTTGATTAATCATTCAGCTTTTGAAACCTTTTGAGCTAAATTGAACAAGGAAACCAAATGTATATCAAGGTTAAAAGCAAAAATAAGACACCATTAAAAATGTGATGCAAGATACTGGCTGAATACAGAGGTCAGCTTTCTGTAATTGCAAAGGCTTTTTGTCTGTTTTTATTTAGCAACGTGAGTCATACACCTTCCAGAGTGAAGAAACAATCACAAAACTAAAGGACAAAGAACACAACAATGAAAAGAGTAACAGAAGAAACTTAACTTTGCTTTGCCAGTCAAATGGAAGCACAGCTGTAAAGGTTTGCTGCAATTTTTCCTTCCAGAGGTGCAATAAATGTGAATGATTAAGCCGTAATCAAACACCTGATCTTTCTGTTAGCTAGGTTACAGAAGATTTACACCAAGAGATGCAACGATCCAGATAAATTACACAGTTAAAAAATGTGTCTGTCTGAGTCTTGCCTGTGTGGTCATATCTGTGTAAATCCTTGTGTTATTCCTGAGGTGTTCAAGGATTTTCAGGCTGAAGGATGCCTCAGATTGTTCATGTGGTTCATGGGTGTTCATTCGTCCTTATAAGCACCAGTAATAGCAAAACTCCATATGCATTTTTTTTTATTATTACTGAGATATTTTTTTGACTCATGTCCTTTATATACTCAGTATTTATTTTAATTTGTCATGTGTTCAAGCAGTGCAGAATATCATTATCTGAGGGTGTTCAGCTGACTTTGCCTTGTGCATTCATTGATGCAAATGCAAACATGAATGCTCCTAACCTCAGGCCTCAAAATTAAATCTGAGTTGGAGCTAAGTGACTTGCAGCCAGTCTAATGACTCGACTCTCTGGGGCCACGAGGACACAGACAGGAACATAAGAGGGGGTGAAAACACAATTCACAAGGGTGCATAAACACCAAAGCACACAAACCCACCATCTGAGATCAGCATCACACATCAAGGTGACCTACTTTATGTACATGCGTATGTGCTTGTGTGTATTGCATGCATAGCTGGTTCATGTGTGGAAAAGGTGAGAGTGCAGCTCAGGAAAGATTTTCACAGACAAGTGCACTGGTGAGGAGTTAAGCAAATGTAATGAAAAAGCATCTGTTTGAAACTGAAAAGCTCACACTGTCAAAGCACATCCTGTCATCTATTCACGGAGGATATACTCAATGTAGATGTTATATAAAAGTATGGGATATTACATCTATATTACATAGTTTCATATAACATGAGTATAGCTGTTACATAAAAGTATGAAATATAATTATATGGGAAATTAATAATGCATTTATAATCTTTTGACCAATCTAAAAGAACCATGAGAGCATGATTTTTCATCTGATCTAAGTAACAGGGAGACATTTTAAAGCAAATTTTATGTAACATGCAGTGTTTGGGTCTTTCATCAAAACCATGTCCCCAACTTGTATCTAGCTAGCATGAATCCCTTTTTTTATCTGCAGCATGTTCATGTATTTAATTTTTTAAGGCACTGTTTTATCATTAACACACTGACAAATTCATCTAAAGCAATGTTGTGTTCAGTGTCTTATCCAAGGACACTTTGGCAT
This sequence comes from Pseudomugil gertrudae, assembly GCA_037177535.1. NCBI lineage: Eukaryota > Metazoa > Chordata > Actinopteri > Atheriniformes > Pseudomugilidae > Pseudomugil > Pseudomugil gertrudae. Next base: position 12,544,755 of record JBAMHV010000009.1, on the reverse strand, counting down.
GTTAAGTGGTAAAACTGGGGATTGAACAACTCCTTGCACTTGGACCTCTTTCCCTTGAAAACCTCGCCTGTCCAAAACATCACAGTGTATATTTATTTAATGCAGGAACATCTGTCTTTGTGATTCTGACACAAGAATTACTTTAAAACTGAGCAAAGTCATTTGATGCTACTGAGTCTGAGCTGTTTCCCCGGATCAGCCTTCAGCTTTCATTCCTGGGCTGTTGGTAGGAAATCCTCACCTTCATTGAAGCACTTTGCTGGTTGTTGCTGCTTATTCAGTGAGATCCCTGCCCTGATGGCCAAAGTGATAACCCTTTGTTCCTGGTTCTGCTCACATCAATAACATTCCCTTCCCAAAACCTTTGACTCTGATTGAGCATGAGGGCTTTTCTTTTCTGCCACACCAAGCACAGACATTTCATTTACCCGAGAAAGGAATAAGTAGAATGGCTGAAAAGGGTGTTTGACCTGATGGGAATGAGTTTTTCATGAATCAAGATCAAGGCCTTTTCCATTCTAATGCTAACTCCCAGCAGGACCATGCCTCTTGCAGTGGCATCCCATAAAAAAAGCTTAATAAATAAACAAAGTTTAGCCTGTTCAAACACTGACAGCTATAATTATTTTGTTAACATCATAGAGCTTATTTTAAAGTGGTCCATACAGTGTAAAACGAGGCCCTTCATGCACAGAATTGCTTTTGTGTTAAAGCAAAAAAAAACATTTGTTAGAAGCTGACATTTACAGCACATGGGTTAATTGTTCTGTCTGCTTCAATTAGCTTTTAACGAGTCTTATGAAGTCAAGCAAAAATGCATTAAAACTAACTGGGCAGGACTTTGATTTTAGAATTACAGCCATCTTACAACATCTAATAAAACATTCAGTAATATTGGCTTGGAAATGAGAATGAAACCACAGGGAGACTGAGAGGTAAACTAATACAGTTTATCTGGACCGTAAAATGGAAGCACATATTCTATAAATGACTATAATGTGTTTTACACATACCCTTCAAGTTCATAATTAATGTGCTGTGTTCACATATTTGCATCCTTTGTTGCTGCAAATCACCCTGTTGTTTACTGGCCCCTACTGGTGGGTGCCAAATCAACACAGCTAGTAACTTTAAATTGTAGAAGTGTTGAAGTGCAACCCCTCCAACCAACCTGCATCCACCCACACCTGCATGCACATACATACCAACACACTCACACTGCCTCTAAGTGCATCATTATCCTGAGTCATATCAAGTATTAATGAGGCAGCGCTTGACACAGAGATTCAGAAACAGGGACAGGTTGGAAATTGTATTTGCATAGAAGACAGAAGCAGAACTGAATGGGAAAAGAATGATGAATAGTTAGGGTCATGAATTTATAATAACTCAGCCCCTTATCCTCTGCAGAGGTGCTCTCTTGGGGTGCAGCATGTTAAGTATTAACATGCTTTATATTTGAAGTACTGCATCCTGTAGCATATACATGCACATCAGGGAAGAAAAAAAACAACTGTTTTTGGATTAGTATGACTTTTAGAGAGAAATACAACTGTTAAAGGGAAATGATAGGTCAGTTCAGTATGTTATTACAGGGATGTCCATCTCTGGCCTTTAAGGGCCATCATCCTGCAGACTTCTGACTCTTACCTACTAACAACTGTCTTGCATCATGTTGGAGAAATTAGCTAAACTGAAGTTTGTTCTAGGGGTGGCAGAGACCAAATTAAAAAAAGCAAGAGAATATAAAAATGTAATTTGTTAGAAAGCTGTGAAAATTTATGAATGATTTTTCAGATCAGTATTTTTTTCTTTCAGATAATATGTGCAAAGTAAATCATACAATCAACAATACAAAGGAGTTTCCTCTCAGCTGCCGTCAAGTTAGTGAAAAAGTACATCTTGAATAAAGTATTTTGGTAAAGGATGTAGTATGTGACAGATAGATGCCATTTTGTTTGTATCTAGATGAACAACAGAAGGAACACTGAACCTCTACATACAGTCACTACTTTGTGAGCTATACCTGATCCAGCATGCAGAGCAGGTGGATGTGGTACACAGAGCTGTGATGATGCTTGTGTTGTAAGATACTAACTGGTAAATAATATAACATTATAATCAACTACCTGGCATAGTGTACAGACAGATCTGTGCAGAATATGAACTGGAGACCCCTCAGCTAAATTGGGAAATACCTCACAAGGTGGTGGAGACAAGAGAAACCCAAGATCATGAGGGACTTTTAGTATCTAGTAATGGCCAACCCCCTGAACATGAGGATCCATTAACAGTAGAGAGAAGATGCTTATTTATGCACTAGATATCTTTATATAAAATTAAAAACAGTGGAAGCATCATAGCAAAATTTATGTATATGACTTTGTAGGTATGTATGCATTTGTTTGCTCTTATGTATCTTGTATGTGTCTGGATTCCATTTCAAGCCAACCCAAATCGACGGTTAGAAATTCTTGTCAGACCACTCACAGTTCATAGCACCTGTTTCCACGGAAACAATTACTGAAGTTTATGTCTGACACGAACACCTTTTACTCTTTTTGTTTCAATCTGTTTTCACACTAATACTTTTTTTTTACTGTTTGCTTTATGACGTTTTATTTTTTATGTTTTAAACTGATTTTAATTTTCATGTTTTTTTTTATTCTAATGGTTTTGTAAGGTGACCTTGGGTCTTGAAAGGTGCCTAGAAATAAAATGTATTATTATTATTATTAATACTAATGTGATATTTATGCCAACACTGACAACATTACAGTAACATTATTTTCCAAAAGTGTTGTCAAAGTTGTATTCAGAAAGTGTTATGTAAAGGTGACATCATCATCACTGATTTACGGATCTGTACACCACTCGCTGTTTCCTTTAAATCCATCATTCACTGCTGGACCAAGGTGCAGTTATAACTCCAGTAAATATTTAGTTAGCACCAGCTGCTGTGGGTGAAAGAGTTACTGAATTTGATTCTGCAAGAGCCACAGTCCTGCAGATTTCAAGATATCCTTGCCCAACACACCTGACTCAAATTATGCACAGAGACTCATTAATTTGAGTCAGCTGTGTTGGAGTAGATCCAAATTGAGTAGCTCTGAGCTACAACATGATGTTCTTTGATCTCATTTCAACAGATCTTAAAAGTTCTGTCCAGCAGTCTTCATTTTCTCAGCAATTGCTTGGCAAATCTGACCCAAAAGCAGCTGAGATTTAATTAAATGTAAGGCCCGATGCTATTTTAACCATTTATCTGGACAACACTTCATGTACAGGAGTATGGCCGTCAATCAATATATGTGTTTTCTCTCTTGTTTGAAATACTACATCAAAGAGTTGAATCTTTTGGTATGCAAAGCTGCAGCAAGTAATGAAGGAGCAACTGCAGGGGTTTGCCAGCTGGGTGAACAGTGCATTTATCTAATATCTTTAAAAACTGAATAGTCATATTACAATTCTGATGCATACACGTGTACAATTAGTTGGATAAACAGGGCAGTCAGTTTTATCTACCTATGGGATGAGTGAAGAAAAGTGTTGTTATAACAGGTTTAAGGTTTTATGTTGCAAAAAAATTTGAGTAAAATGCTGGAAATTGAAAAAAAACATCTAAAACTTTGCAAATAAAGTACAAGTGTTATTTGGTATCAGAGTTTTTTTTTTAGAGAAATTTGACATTGTTTTGTTAGGCTGATTTGCGTTTAAAAAACAAACCTAAAAAGCTTTGCTTCATTGGTGAGCTGGAATAAATCTAAAGCACCTGGTGGAAATGAGGCAAACCACACACTGCCTGTTTACAACAAACATGTTGGGTAAATGAGTGGAAAATGTGACAAACGCAGACTTACGCAAGGCTGTGTGTGTGTGTGTATGCGTCTGAGTAGAAACAGAAATGGGGGATAGATTATGTTAAATAATGTATTACAGAACACTGTCTGCAATTACTGGATATTAGATGAAAGGATAACTTATAGTGTAATGTGTCTCTGGAAAAAGTCATTCAGGAAGCGGCCAATTGGCTTCATTGTTGTAATTCCCCAAATCTCACAGGGAAAATACATTTTCAGGAGGTGTATAGGAGAAGTGGAGCTGCAAACACACACATTAGTGTAACACAAATGAAGAAGAAAGCAGCATAAAAAATGGACTGAAATTATAAAACATTGACTGCTGTGTTGTAAAATGGCTATAATAAGTAATACAGGCACCACACAGTAGACAAAGTGTGAGTAACATACCCAGGATATATCTTACCAAGACATTCAGAATAAAAGGTACTTAAAAGCTAGTTATCAATAATTCAACCTATGGTTTTCCAATCTTCATCAGTGCATGCTTGTATAAAATAGTTGATGTTTGCGCTGTCTGATTAACTGCAGACGTGAAGAATCCCTGTAGCCACTTTGCCACGGGAGAAGGGGGGGCAGCAGACAATTTTGCTTGCTACAAACTGTAAAAAGGGTCTGCTTTTTCTAGACACAATCGCTAAGCAGAACTTGGGGGCTCTGAGAAGTGTTGTGTTATTTGTTGGACATTTGGGGTGGATGCGGTTAAGATGGAAACGTGTGAAAGGATAGTTTTAAAAGCATCGAGGTGGTGAGAAAGTACAAAAATGTGTACACCACGTGGTCTTTAAAGTTGGACCTGGTCAGGTTCCCAACCTCGCCCACAGATAGTTTGTTGTTAAATATTAGATAACCTGCTTTATTATGGAAACACTGACATCTCCCACATGAATTCCAGACTCATCACAGACAAAATGTCTCCTTGAGATTAAATTGACAAGAACATAACTAATGTCTTGTTCTTGTGAAATCAAGAACAAGAAAGATAGTTTTCACTTTTTGTGGAGTATCGAGCTTTATCCTGGACATAGCCTGCTCTGGAACAGGTTCAGCATAAGGTACCATGATGAATGACCCAGTTAAAAAGTGAACCAGCTTAGCAGCCACAGTACAGAGAACCTATGGTTACACTGAAATTACCTGGATAAGGGAAAATTCAGCTCAGTCATATAGACCTCATGGTGGACTGGTTTATAAAACTATGTGTAAAGCTCTTTCTGTTGAGATTATTAATTTGAAATAACAGTTTTAAGGTAAAATGGCTTAGAGATGGTCTTAGCTTCCTGCTAAATGTGCCTCTCTCACAGATACTCCATCTTTTCTTTTGCTCTGGCATGATAAATATGTGCAATTTATTGTACCTGAAAACCATAAATTAATTATGACTGGGAATACTTATTTCAAGATAACAGCCTGTAAAAGAACAACTCCTACGATATCAACATTAGATCATAAAGCAAATGCAGGAATTTAAACCAAGTGTAAATTAGCAAAGGGTTTGCGGGAACCAAGCCAGAGTACTAACTGCTATGACTTACACCCAAAACAAGAAAGAAAGGAGTCAAATACTTTTCTGAACAGGTACTTTCCTCTAAAACTGTACTTATATTCATTGAAGATATGATGTTCTGATGGTCCATTCAAATGACCAACAGTTTACTTTAATCCTGTCTTTGGTCTTATTGGACTAACAAGCTTTCTAAGTTGATTCTTAAATAACAAATTTCATCTTTGAAGTTGGACTCAGGATAATACAGTGTAAATAAGACATTTGATCTACATCAGTAAGATGTCTCTTCCTGCCACCGTAGAGTAGATTTGGTTTGTCAGTTTCTGATTTGCCCACCAGATGGACCTGTTACACTGTGGAAAAGCTGGCCAGATATAATCAAAACAGCTAAACTCTGAGTCAAATTTTACATAGAATCTATCACTTAGATGAAATACACAGTCTAAAACGTACCATAAACCAGTATGATCTTAATTTAACCAAAGATTAAGCAATTTGCTTATTAAACTGTATCTTGCTTGACAACAGGATTTTAATCTCACTAGCCTTTTGTGAGGACTGGTTCAGCGCTACAGGTCACAATCACACAGAAGTCCAAGATGGACTGCAGTAAAGGACTGAATCAATAAAAGTGAGGAGTTGATTGTGGGTTTTTCTGTTTGTTGACAGTCCCTCCTTGTGACTTCCAAAGTCTTTCCTAACAACCAATACAGCTCTAATTAGCATAATGAATTTCCCCCAGCATGCCAGGCCTAATAAAACCAATTACTTGTAGAGAGCAGTAAAAAAATGTCAAATCAACATCTAGCAGTGAGTAATTTACCTGGATAGTTAGAGAGACAGAACAAGAGGGAACTCGTGTTGTCCTTTTAAGCCTTTATGCAGAGAAACTAATGATGATAAGCTATTATTTGTTTTCCTTCTCATTATACTAAAAGACAGCAATAAGAGATAGGAAAGAGAGGAGATTAAAGGAGAGCATTAAAGAGATGTGATGTGACAAACCCATCTGTGTTTATTTGCATGTGTATTCACGTTTGCGTGTGTTTGTGCACTGTGAATGAGGTTTGCTATCCTTTCATGGTTATATACGTGATGTTTGTATGTTGCATTAATGAGCAGACTGGAGATTTTCATTAAGGCTCCATTAGTACCTCCTTCTCCCCCAGGGCTCCATCTTACCACTTATTCGTTTTTTCTGATGCAATAAGCACAGAGAGACAGACAGAGTGGCAACAGACACACTTCCCTGTCACAGGAGTTCAGTAAACTGCAGGATATCTGTCACAATTTTCAGGGAGATAAAAAAGTCTTGCTATAACTTTTCTGTCAAAAAGGGAGGTTAGATTGAAATTATTAGCCTTAAATGAGTCAATAAGCTAAAAAAAAAACAAAAAAGTGTTCAATTAATAACATTAAACAAACAAATGCCTCTCCTATACCAAATATTTGACCCTTTGTTCTACACTAGAGTTGAGAATCATTCACATGATGCTGACAAGTTTGGATGGAGAAACTTTTAAAACCTTATGAAGCAGTTATGCAATCAAACTACAGTGTTCATCAAAGTGGCGTGGAGGGGCAGTGACTACCTAACAAGTTAACTGGTAGCAGATTTTATCTGGGGAAGTGTGTTTTCAATGTTGGCCTTTCCAATCCAGCACACATCTCAGAAGGATAAGCAGTTTGAAAAGTTCAGCACAGTTAAAAAAAAAAACTCTTTTAAGAATCACTAAAAATAGCACATAAGTTTCACCACAGGGACTTGCAGCTATAATAGAAGTTGCTTAGCTTTAACTACAAAACATTAGAAAGAAATGGCACTGGCACTGATGGAGATCACCCAGAAGCTTTTCAGACACAATGAAGAGATAGGAAAGACGTTGCAGCAAGTGATAATTACGTCTGTGCTGCCTGCTGTGTGTTTCACCCTCAAGCTGCCTCCCCTCAATTTTTGCATAAGTGCAACTACTTATCATAATCTCACTTCCCAAGAATGATAGAAAACACTACCAGTCATGGATAATTTGTCAATGTTTGCGCTGACTGTTCAAAGTCAAATAGAGTGAAATATGTCCTGTCAGATGATTTTACCAGAGGGAGGGGGAGGAAACTATGAGCAAACCCAAACAAAAGTGAGGTGGTCAGCAGATCATGTTGGCATGTAAAGAAATAGTCCAATGTTGGAGCAGATATCAGAACACCACACAGAGGCGACCACATGAGCCAGTGCTGTTATTCATCCACTCCAAAAGACTGCACAAACAAGTCAAGGAATGTTTATTCTCCGAGAGGGAACATAAACCATCTTGAAATCAGACATGTTTTACATTTGGATTCACATAGTTCTCGTTTAGCATTAAGATTATGGGATAAATGCCAGATCTTCATTATTATGTGCCCGCATTATATACTGCGCAAATTCTTGTAGACTATGGAGCGTTAAAACAACAAAACGAATGTAAAGATGCAAATGAATACATCCTTTGTTGAAATAACATTTTTTTAACAAAAATATGAAATCCTGCACATCTATCGAATTATCAGGTAAAATGTGCTCTCTCATAATGGCAAAAGTACAGTTTGTAATCTAAACATGCTTATATTGGATACTGTTTGTTTTCCTTTATTATCATTATCATGTCTTAATCAAGAAGCTATGGGTGTTTTTAAACTGATACTGATTCATTTATAATAAGAGGCTTCTTTACAGGAAGATCTGTCCGATCATTCTAAGAAAATGACTGAGTTAATACTAGATATTATACTAGTTATTAAATGAGTCAGAATGTAAAGGAAGTGGCAAGGCCAGGTTGCACAACAAACTGATTTGTTCTCTATAACCTGTTCTAACACATTCATCTTTACTAACTCAGAACTGTTCCCAGAAGGTTGGCTGTTGTGCAATCAAAGCACTCAAATGGATTTTACACATGCTTTTTAATGGCTTGTTATAAAAAATATATATACTGTATTAGAAAAGGAATATAAAGACTTTATTTAATTTTTTTCAAATTGATAGAGGCTTTGTAATGATTTCCATTTAAAGCCAATGTTTTATTGTAATTATATTGGTTTCCATTTCTTTAATGCCTGGAACTACTTGTGTTGCACTTTCACTCTGGTAATTTATTAGATATGTAAGATGGAAGTAACATAGTCAACTCCAACAACAACATAGTTGTTCACAAATAGCAACAAATGTTTGGCCCAAACATGGCCTAAAGCTAAAATGTTATTTGGCTGGCCTTTGGCCTTGAATTGCAGCTTTATCTCTGACACATGCCCCTCATATGTCTTAAAAGTCTCTTGGTTTCTGTGAGCTTTTTGTCCTCACAACACACAGTGCTGCTACTGAGCCATAAGTACCAGAAGTACCTCTAGTTAAACTGAAGAGTGGCTCCTATCTGAGATGCCATGTTACTACGACTGATGAGAGCTATCAGGAAGGATTTGTGACTCATTGCACACTCAAAAAAATCATTAGGATGCTCCCATTTTTTATTGAGAACATAAATGAGCATTACTGTGTGAAGCTATCTGTAATTCATTGTGTTTACTGCCATTTAAGAGAATAAAAGCTGCATTTCCACAAGGAGGAAGTCTACCACCTCACAACAAAGTCCAGATTTTTGCAACCAATTACACATAAATGTAGCTGTGAGTGCCAAATTCTTTACAGCAGAGGAGTCTTGTCCCTGGTACAGTGTGGAATCTAAGGAGTAACACACACCATACTGGACCAGCGAAACTCAGTCCAGGTTATGATCGCACTAAATCCTAGATCAAAAGAAGTTACAGAAGCAATCAGCTTGACCTGTTTGACCTTCAGCTCTCAGCATGTGAGGGTCCTTGGGGGGACATTTTTGTGTGCATGCATGCCTGTGTGCATAAATGTGGAAAAAGGAGTAAACAAGGACACAAACTGTCAGTGATGTTAAACACCTGCAGTTTTCACTCCAACTTGAAACACCTTTTGGCACGGAGAATGTTTTCAGTGTGTGCAGCTTGTAAGACCTGGCAAAGTCAGTCTGTTTAATGATTCTAGTATGAAATAGGTCAGATATGTTCTCAATGTGGTGTTTTACATCTTCCAAATCATGATAAAGTAAGTATATTCACTTAAAGTTCGATCTGGATAGAACCCACAACAGCAGTACTACATATACTGTATGTTTTTGTGCTGCATTTTTGCTGCTTCTATTTTTAAGATGCAAAGGTTTACAGATCAAAAGGTCCAAATTGGACTATACAAAAGGTGTAGAAGAAATGTAGCTTGTAAGCAGAGTCCTTGGATGCTGGCAAATGTGCATTATAAAAAAAAAGATTTGTTGTTTAAAACTCATACAAAATAAATATGCACTGCTTAGATTCATACTCTGCCTCTCATCTGCTAATTGCTGGGATGGGCTCCAGATTCACTGCATACCTGAACTGGTATAAGCAATGAAACATAAATGATTGTTTGGTTTCAAGAAAAAAAATCTGGAGAGGCTTTAAGAAATTTTTATCTCTTTAGTCGCAGGTGTAACTCGAAGTCATACCTATACATGTCACACAGTAGCCTGATGTGCAGCTGGTCATGCAGCATTGTTAATGTGTTATTTTGCTCACTGCTTTTGTAAAAAGAAAAAGACAAACATGCCAAATTATTTTTTTCTGTAATACATTACTTCAATAATGATGTTAAAAAAAAATTAGCCTTAACATAGGATATGTTACACACTACAGAACTGGAGTCACATGTACTTATTTCTATTTTCAATCTCTGCTATTTAAAATACAAAATTAAACTCCACACAGAGGCATAGAAACCCCTCCTGCAACTATCTTATGAATCCAGCTTTAAAATATTAGGAAGAAGAATTTAAGCCTCGCTAGAATAAAGAAGGTAGACTACCGACCCAATAAATTTTATTATGTTTAAATTTTCTACTTCAAACTTTTCAACACAGACTAAACAATATTATAGGTGCTGCTTGAAAAGAGACAGATTAAATCTTTGAGGGAGAAAATATAAGTAAAGGTGGTATCCAGCGTCCAGGGCTTCTGTGGAATTGTTGATATTAATATCATGCAAGCGAAGGAGCCAAAATGTGTCAGGTTTCCATCACAGTCGATTTGAGCTGGAACTGACATGAGAGTTGATTATTTTCTGTCTCGTACTGAATACAAAAACAGATGTCAGAGGATAATAAGGGAGACGGTGTTGACGTTAGCTTTTGTGACTGAGTTTATACAGTCCTTATCGTACATATCATCTAATCAATCACTCATCACTTTCTCTTCTAGTTCATTTCTTCTTATAGGCTTCATCAAATGAGAATTCATCCATTTATGTTGAGTTTACAGTTTATTCAAAGCTATTTTGTGTGGACAAGCGCAACCATCTGATCAAACATTTGTCAACTTGTTGGTTGTCTGCTATTGTTTGTTCAGGAGGAATCACAGCGTACAAACCTTTAAAATACCACTTTCTGAATAGTATTCATCATGTCTCTTCTTTCTAATCTTCAAATCTGTCTCTTCACACAGGCTCTGTGTGTTTTTATGGGTTAGAAAGTCTGGTATCATATTCAGGGGAGTGTGAAGGTGGTGTGTGATCGATTAGAGCTAAAAGGCCTGAGTTGATTTTAACGCCTTTTCTTTTTTCCTCTTATTTTTCACCTGTCCAGCCAATCATTCCTCTCTAGTAAAAACATCGTATTATTTAAAATAGACAGTTTTATCATTAACCTTAACCTTTTTTTATCATATTAATTGTTCTATCTATCTAAACATGCCCCTTTCTTTAGTATAAATATAATAATGTAGCCATTTTCCTCATCATTGCTGCTTAAATCTTCTTTATTGCTCCTCTTATTGTCTTAAGACAACTACAAACCTCCATCTCAGTCTTCCTGTCAGAGTGACAGCAGTGAGGTTATTAATGTGTGCGCATCATGGGGTCCTTGACTATGTTGCGTTTCTGTCATTCTGTACTTTGGAGATGTGAGCACATGCATGTTTATTTGCGCTCACAGCAGACTTGGAGTTGAACTGGACAGTTTGTCTGTTGCAGATAGGAGAGTTACTCTCCTGGCAGTTCTTGAAGGGATGTGCTGATAAAACAGCATGACCTTGATCCAAACCAAAGAAACTTTATATCTCAGCTCCTCTGACATCATGCACCTATCAGCTGAATGTCTTGCAGGATAAAAAATAATTTATTAACCCATGACAAAGTTGCTACCCAGTGTGTTGTGGACATTTTTCTGGTTTGCGGTTAGGATTACTCACAAGGTTGTTACACACTTCTGTTATGAATCACATCTACATTGTTTGGAAATTGTTTGGAGCTACGCTTGCTCTGTGGTCTGGTCGTTGCTATGGTGATTGTCCTTGTCTGGGTAGTTAGGTGGCTTCACTGCAACCCCAAGGTTTTAGTGTGGACCCGATCTGCCATGATTTGGGCGGTTCCTGTAGTGACGACCTCTTTAGTCATGGGTGGAGGGACTCTTGATGTGGACTGATCCCTACATTATCATTTCTGCTTCAGCTGGTTCATCGATAAAAAAAGAAGCTATTATTGTATTTTTGTGCATGTGTCTGTGTAGGTATGTATGTGAATCTGTTTTTTAAGTTAGAGAAATTTTGTTTCAGAGTGGGGTTGAGGGCTGTGGGGGTTGGGCTCATGTCCATGTGAGAGGAAGCATGATTAGGTTAGTGTGTGTGCTTTTATTTGTGTGCCTAATTGCTTCTGTTTTAAACATGCAAAAACCGTTTTTTTTATTATAAAAAGCACTTTGTGGTGTTGTAACACACAAAAGTGTTTTTAAAATAAAGTTTAATGGGATTTAATTTAATTAGTGAGAAATATAACAAAAACAAGAATGTAGTGGTTGGGCGTTTATTTCTCTGTTGACAAAAGATCGCTTTAGTCTTCCTGAAAGGCTGTTCAGCGATGGCTCCACCATGGGCACAGCGCAATTAAAATCCAGCCCCCTCCAGGAGTCCATGACATGCTGGGTTTGCTGACAGAGAGCAGAGCTCAAATGGCCAACAGAGATGGGGCAATGTTTTATGTGAAGAGCACACCAACACATAGAGGGAAACTATGATCAGAGATTGTTCTTGAAGTATATGATAATCTTTCAGATGCAACTGTCAGGCAGCTGCGGAGAAAACTTCTGTCGGCTCAGCCTCACAGTTATTCACACAGATGGAAATACCCGTGGAGGGTCTCATACTGTGATTCGAAGCAAATGAAACATGGACAGAATGACATGTATGAGGTGACACTAGAAAAGCTATGCTCAAGCTTTTATAGTGTATGTCACATGCTGAGTGCATATTTGACAACAAAGTTGAAATGACAGCACATGTAGAGATGAAGGTGAAAGAAAAACCCTACTTGAAAAGACACAGTGACTCCATATATTGTTTGTGGTGGAAAAACTGACCTGCAACCATTAATATTTATCTTTTATCATTAGACACTTATAATTAACATCTGGTCACTGTGAAAAGTCTTCTCAGTAGCCATGGCCATTGATCCACTACAGCTGAGATGATGGAAACATGACACAAGCTTGTTTTCGCTGAGCAAGCAGAGGAAATTTTAAAACCACATGTTTACTGAGCGAAACATCTCACACAGAGGTTCAAAAACTGACAGGATCACCAATCTGTGGGTAAAAAGAGACTTGACGGATCTGTTTTACCAGTTTGCACAGTGGCTGTCAGCTCATGTCTCCGACCTGCTGTGTGGAGCAGACTTCAGCTGTCTAGCCAAAAATATTAAGTATTTTTTCTAAGATTGTGAAGCTTATCAGAAACTAGTTCACCACAGTTTAGGATAGTCAGCCGCCACCACTTCTCTTTTTGTAATTTGGAGCCATGATTTACTCCAAATTCAATCTGGTGGTGATGGGACCAGATCACTGAGGGTAATTGTCTTGTTTCTGGCAACATTGTAGATGTATCTACATTTAAGCAATGCACATGCAAAGAGAGAAAGAAATAAAGTGAATTACCATAGTAATTGTAATGAGAGCTAGAACTGACAAAGCATCTCACACTTTGCGTGTGAAGGAAGACAGGCTGGAGGGGTCAACATGGGCTGTCTTTTACGTGACCTATACAGCTCTTTAATTGTTGCAGAATGTTGTAAACCTCCTAAAATCCTTCATTTTTCTTTTCTAAAATTAGTTTTATGGATATACGAGTTGTTCAGCTTTATTTTTATTGCACCACTTCACAACAATGTCATCTCAGGACACTTCATAATACATAGCCTAAGGAAAACCAACAGATCGCATCAAATCTTGACTTTGAGCCAATCTCCCATCCTGAGCATGCATGAGGGGACAGTGAAAAGGAAATGTCCCTTTTAACAGGCAGTAGAATCTTCTGGCAGACAGAGAGGGCAGCAATCAGCCTCGACTGGTTGTTGTGAACCAACTATTATGTGTTGGTACTTCCAAGGTGAACTGAGTAAACTTTACTTTAGTATGTCATAGTATGTCTGGTAGCAAGGGGTTATTAGGAGGTTAAGTGTCTCTCCCTTGCTCTCCACTATTTTCCATTTATCTAAAAACATTGCTTTCACTGTACTTCAATGTTTTATCAAGTTAAGATTCATTGGTCACATGAGTTTAGTGCACATATAACAAAAATGTAAAATGTTTTTGAGGACGGTAAAAGTACACTTTGTAGAGTGAGAATTTGTTGAGGATGATTACTTCTGATATATTTAGATATAGTAAAGTACTTGTAAGGAAATGGGGAAAAAAAACGGACTCATATTTCATTAAATTCTACATACTGCTTTAAATTATGAATATTAATTTGGATCTCTGCAGAGACAAAAGAAAACTCCATCTGAAATTTATTTAAAAGTTGTTTTGATGTTACAAATAAATAATTAAAAAATGCAGTTTATCTTTATCTATAAATGCAGATTTTCTTTTGTTTTGCTGTGTACTGTGCTGTGCTGTGTTGGACTGCACTCACTTGTCACATGTGCATAGAGCTAATTTTTAATTTAATTCCTTCAGCTTATACACACATATTCTACTTTACTGCAAGTACTGATTGCATTATGAAAGCAGAATGAAGAATAAACTATGAGGTGATTCACACTGTATCAAAAAACAATTTGTCTTTAGCCTTAAACAGTACACATGAATTTAAAACGCTTTGTTTTTTTTAATGACAGTGAATTTATCTAATCTCCAGCATGTTCTGCACCTAAATATGACAACAGAACATATTAGAAACCACAGTTTACTAAATATGGACTCATAACATATGCTTAATCACTAACAAGCATTTCCATCTGGAAAGTTCCTTTTGTCTTTTAGAAATGAGATCACTACAGTGATGTAGGGGAGACCGGGGACATTTGCAACACTTTTTGCATTTGATGCCGTTACTCACAGGGTTTGGATTAGAGAAACCAAACTTTTATACAATAAACTTGTATCTGTCTGTTAATAGTTAAAACCATTTAAAGATAGTCACAGGAAGTATTTTTTTCATATTTAGCATTTAAATGTAAGGAGTCACATGTTGCAACTGTCCTGTTGCAACATCGTCCGGGGATGGTTGCAACATGTTACAAATACTATATATTTCAGTGTTAATAAAGAGATCAATTTAAGAAATTAGATTATAATTATGTTAGTGATAATTACACATCTGTTTGATGAAAAAGTACAGGTTTAATTCAACGATAATGGCTTGTGTGCAGATGTCAAAAACTTAAATTGATATAAAAAATGCATATACATCGATCCTGTAAAAAATAACAGCAGTATAAGTGCATATGTATGAAGTGGGACCCCTCTGTCCATCACCCTTTCTTACTCTTGGCATTCTGAAGGGAAAAAATAAACGTATATGCTACATTTTTAGAAAATTTGAGTATTCATTGTATCCTCCTTTCATGCAGTTACACAAATGCATAGACACATGCAGTCAAATACATGTTATCCTGTCTCTGCTCTAACCTGATTACCTGTATTATTATTTAAAAAAAACTAATTAACTATTTAAAACACTGTTGTGTATTCTGTTTTTATGTTAATACATAGTTTTTATATATTTATAGATATAAGATCTTGTCATAGCTGACAGTACAGGGACAGTTGCAACACACTGTCAGCCATGACATGATCTCATGTGCTAGCTTAACGAGGTAACCTGACACATGCTAATTTAAAACATATAAGTTTGACTGGAATCACAAAAACACCGACAACAGTTTAACAAAAACAAAGCGGACGAAAAAAAAATACTTTCATAGCTGAAAAACAGTTATTTTCAAATAAATCCTGGAGCTTCTTTCCAATACGGCTACTTTTTCTCCAACATGGGGGGCATGTGTAGTGTGAGTGTCAGCACTCTGGTTTATGATTGGAGAAAAACAACATGTTGCAACCATCCCCTGTTGCACCTGTCTTCCCCACCCTGTTTTCTTCTCACTTAAATGCTGATTTTCACTTTCAGACCAAAACCCCTCACATATTTACAGAGTTAACTGTTCCTGCAAATGTGACCGAGCAGTGAACTGTGCTGTTCAACAGTAAACAACAACTACAACAGTTCACTACTTGTGCATACCATGTGATAATAAATAAATAAAAATAAATGAAAGACACTGGGAACAAAAGGTTGCGATTAGACAAGAACACAATGTTGACAAGTAATAAAAGTAAAGATTTTTTGTGGGACATTTCACTTCAGCTATTTTACAAATTAATAGTTTAAAGTAGCATAAATTGTAAACCACGAGAGAGTTGACAAGAAAAATCAGAGACATTTACTATCAGTCAAAATGTAGACACACTTACCTAAATGGGATGTTACCGCATAAAAGACATTTATCTTCCCAAATTTAACTGCACTGTCAAAAAGTTTTAGGATAGCCCACCGAGTTTGGTCAATATGCGTTTTATTTATGCAATTGTCTGAAATTAATGATTTACAATTATAGATAATAGAAATAAAGGCCTAATAGAAATCTACTTTATATGGTTTAAATGATAGCTTTTGCAGAACTGATTAAAATGGATCTGAGCAAATCCAGATTTATGTGTTGCTGAAATACACTATAAAGCACATATGGGGATAAGGGGCATAGTGTGGGTAATAAAATCAGTGGCTGATGTTTAAATTCCTGCTTTCCTACTTTTCCAAACATGTTCATCAAATGCTTTATCTGAACCCATCTGAAAAGCTTTCTGAGAAAGTGCTACACATCACACCATCACTGATCAGTGAACCTGGAGGCTGTGAAGTCGCGTCTCACAGCAAGTGCCGCGTGCAGGGTCACTCTGACGGAGAAGGGAGCGTCTTAGTGGACGGAGAACTTCAGCTGGGATCTTCGCCGCCTCCTGTGTGTCACGGCTTTTTATAAATATGGGATCCCCATTCATGTGTGGATCACAGACTTAAGCAGTTGCATCGCGCTCGCCTCATGGATCATTTGAATGCTGCGATCCTCTCTGTGTGGATGTGATACAGTAGCCTACAGTTGCAGTTGGTAGTTCTAGATAAAGGTCCGTGCGCGTGTCTATGCTGTTTTTGTGAATCTATGCAGTCCTAAAATAGAAACCCCCCCAAAGAACGACGAAAAGAGAGAAGAGATGAACGGATTGAGCATTTAAAAGAATTGGGGGTGAAGCAGAAATATCATCTCTGGCAGATTAATCAGCATTTTTCGCTCCCTTTGTGGATTTGATGGATATTTGATCAGTGGATGTGATGCCCATATATATAATCGACCGAAAATTTCCTGACATATCTGGTAAGTCGCTCACACACAGCAAGGTTACTTGTAACGCAGTGCCATCGGCGTGCGTCGGCACCTATTTGTGTGTGTGTGTGTGTGTATGAGAGAGAGACTTTTGTTCTTCTCTGCATGTGTGCATATTGGGTGCAGGGGTACGGGGCAGTGTACACCAGTTGATCATTCCACCACCCACCCCCCTCAGAGTTTCCAACGTGCAACAGGAGATGGGAAGCTGGCACGCGGGCTGCGGGGCTGCGAACCCCCCGCGTGCTTCAGCTGCACGCTTATAATACGAGTTGAAATTACTATTATTATTTTTCGGACAACACCGTTCCAGCTGAGTTCTCCATTTACTTTATGGTACTGGTCCACAACAGCCTATTTGAGGTGTCAGGAGACTGATGAGGTTGTGTTTATTTTGGGGTGTAATGTCCCTTTAAAAGTTATTTTTACTTTTGCATTCAGGCTGCTATTACAGAAAACCATTAGGAGAGCAATTTAAGAAGTGCTCTTAATTTCAGCTAAGTCACATCACCTTTAGGCTGCATACTCAAAATGATTTTTGTCCTCATGTGCAGCTATAAGCCCAGAGAAGGTGTCATTTTTATTTCAAGTAAGACACATTACTCAGCTCATTTAGGTGCATGGCATTCATGGTCATGGTTCACGTGAGTGAAAGTTGTAAAACAGTGATTTTGTGCTAGTAGTCTTGTGATGACATCTTTGTGTGTGTGTGTGCGTGTGTAAGTACGTGTAGACACATGGGGGTTTTCAGGTGTCTCAGTGAATGATGAGTTTAATTTTGAGGAGGTTTGTGAGAACTAGCTATTTATATTTTAGATCAATCATGTTAGCTTGACAGAGTGTAAAGTAACAAGAGTTTTTTTTCATAGAAATGTAGACACAGCAGCACAAATCTTTCAAAGTGCACTTAGAACATTTTAAATAGTAAAAACATCAAATGCACTCTACATCTGCAACACTGAGGTAGTAATGCCTTTTTTCCAGAGTAAACATCCCTAAAGGCATAATTGTCATGCATATGTGATACAAAGGTCCTTGACCTGAAGCCAAAGCTGTGTTGGTGAGTGAAGGACAATTACCTGACTTGAAACATCTACACTTACTAATTCCTGAAAAGAAACACACTAGAAAGAATTACTCATGAATGACATACAGTGAGCACTCAAAAAACATGTCTCAGGGAGTCCACTAAACATGATTTAAGACTCATTTTCTTACAGGTTTTCCTTTAAACCCTTCCTGTTTCCTACACATTTTCCCATTTTTAAAAGAATCTCATAGATATTCAGTTACTCGGCATGCAGCGTGTTAGGAATGAAGTGAGCACAGATAATGTACAGCCTTTCTGGTGCTGACATGCCCACATGGTTTTATTAGAGCTGTGGGACTGCTGTTGAAGCAATCTGTTTCCTCGCAAGCAAAGTTTCTTCCCCCTCCTGCAGAGAGAGGGTGACAGGAAGTTTTGATTAATATATCAACTTGTGCCATACAGCCTCATCACCTCATTTTATGTCTGCAGTTGCTCATTTTTTTTGTTGCACATCTTCCGATTGCAGAACTGCATCCAGTCGCCACTCTCCTATATTAACTATAACGACCCGTGGTGATGTCATGCGTGCTTTAAGTGCTGTTGTGGAGCAGAGAAAACAGCCTGGAGGGAGCAGTGGTTCATGTGCGCAACAATGTGGTGGGATAATAACCATAATCAGGGAAGTTTACTTTATGTTGGGCTATTGTTTTGTCATGCACATAAATGATAGGCTGTTTGACCTTTAGGAAGAATGTACATATGTGTAATAAAAGTGTGTGTGTGTATAATGATGTGTGTGTTCCTTCAAAGCAAGCTAAGAGACTTTGGTCATGCACTGCTCTCATCTCAGTCTGCTCCCAGAAAGACCCACCCATCTGCTCAGACACCTCGTGGCACTGCCTTGTAGAGCATTTCTCTGGATGAGTGTGTGCGCGAATGAGTGTGTGTCAGTGCAGCGTTGTTAAAGGATTAAGAATTAATTGCCTTCAGACCTTCAGAGATACTTAACTGCTTGTTACTTGAACTTTGTAAAGTTCTCTCTTGGCCCCTGAGAGGAAAACAATACTTTATGGTGTAGAGTAGCAGAAGAAAGGTCTTGGTTGTTTTCTGATCTTCAGAAGTGTGTGCGTTTTTTTTTTCTTCCATTTTTTTCTTGGTCTGAAGCATTCAGCCACAAGGGTAAGAACTTCGATCGTTCTCACCTTTTGCTTCAAGAGTGTTATTTTCTTCATTTGTTCTCTTTCTCCTGCTGCAAGTCTTTCATTTCCCTTTTACATGTCTGTTTTTTTTTCTGTTGATGAAGGCGAAGGTTTTCAATAATTATACTAGAATTAAAGTTATATTTAAAAATCATCATTTTTTTTTGAGAGTTTCAACAAGCAAAATTTATCTTTGTTTGAAGACTCCAAAGACTAATTGACTGTCAGACTTGGATATTGAAGTGTTGCTGACAAGACTGTTTGTTTTCGAGATGAATGAGTTATGAAGGGAAGTTATTCTCAGTGCTATTTCTATTATGTAATCATATCTTTATCTAATTTAACACTTATCTTGTTTCATGTGGTGTTGCATTTAATGATTTTTGTTATCAGTTATTTATGCATTAATCTTCTAATAGGTTTACAAGGATATATGTAAAAAGATAGTAATAGACATGTTTTTCTTCAGATTGGTTTGGAATAAATATAAAAAATATAACCAGTAACATATTTTCATTTCCACCTCATCACTTGCTGACACTTGCTCAGGATCCCTTGGGTGAAATAATTTTAAGGTTTTCGTGGCCTTGTAATGTTTAATTTGCTGACACTGATCTACATCTGGATTTTGTACGGTGAGGAGCTTTAAATGTTCATAAAGCCTTTGGGGGGTAGACTGGAATACAATGAGGTGGTTCAAAGGAACTGTGATGCTTGTGACCATGCATTGTGCTTCTTGCCTGCTAATTGCTGGGACAGGCTCCAGCTTCCATATGACCCTGAATATGGCTATGTGATATAGAAAATACATGCTTTCAATGGAAAGGTTTCCTACAAATATTTGACAACATTGATAAACATTCACATTTTGGGCATTTTGCCATTGTGTGCAATGACAATCAGATAAGGAAAAGAACATATGATCCTTTTATTGCAGCTATTTGGTACAATAAGTAACACCACAACACTAAGTGGCTGATATGAGACAATAAAGGCAATATAAAACAGTTGCTCTATCTTTAAAGTAGCAAGCTAGAAGCACAGTCGGGTGGGTTTATTGTTGCCTGCACACAGCTGATTTGCTTTCATACTGATATGAGCTAATCAATGGTTTCAAAATCACATCTTCACATAAGCCACATTGTTCCTCAGAACAGGAGAAGGATCAGAGAAATTAACTAATTAGGTAACCTTTCATTGTCAACTACAACCGTAGTGCAACTCCAAATCCAATAAAGTTGGGACTTTAAATAAAGAGTAAATAAAAACCAGAATTTAAGGATACCTAGATATCTTAGGATATCCAATAAGGATATCAGAATCTTGCCGGGATGGTGCCGTCCACACAGAAGTCCATATAATCCGTCATACACTCAGTCAAGCTGTTGATGTCCTCTCCATGAGG
>JBAMHV010000009.1:12469375-12493422 GCA_037177535.1 Pseudomugil gertrudae | reverse complement strand
TGATTGAAGTAAAGGTTTTTTGTTTGAAGCAACTTTTTTTTTGATTGAATAATAAAAACACATAATTCACTCCATAACTTGTGGCTTCTTCTTACAGAGGAAGTAATTAAGTTCCAATGTAAGCATGTGACCCATTGGGTCAGTTTTATTTAGGCAATGTCAATCTGTGTTTGGCTAGAACATATGTTGACTCCTTTGGTGTTGTGGTGTTCTGCTGCACATTGAGTTAAAGTGTTTGAAGTGTGGACATTTTCAAACAGAGCTCCAAAGTCCATACAATACAAGTCCATACAATTCCTCCTGGAATTCCTTCACTAGAACAAAACGAGCCATGTGCAGTGAAAAACCACCTAACATTACTTCCACTGCTGTAATTGGGTGACAAGCTTAACGGTTGGTTAAGTAAGATGTTTGTGCAAACTTGACCAGTGGCCTTATCATGGTAATTTCATACTCTACTGATATACTCCAATTTAAAAATGCTGAACACTAGTTTTCCTTTTAAAGGGGCTTTTATTTCTTTATATTTGCAGCAAAGTGGCAAGCGTGACATTAGCTTTCTTTCTTACGAGGTTTCAAGGTCTAGCTGATATTTGAGCCCCCTCTGCTGGTTTAAAAGGCAATGGACTTGTAGGGGTCTGATTTGATGTGTGCAGCTAAAACCTACTGTTCCAATCACTTTTAGACTATCCTTTGTGAGTGTAACTGAAAGTTTCCAGTTGTTTTCCTAATCAGGAACTCTGATTAACCAATGCTCTGTTAATAGAAAAGCTGATTAGCATTAGTGCTCACACCTATCGCAGCAGGAAGTCTTTATGCAAAACAGTTTTTGTTCAAGACGTTGTCTTTGACAATCTATGCTTGTTACCTGTAAATTAATT
Organism: Pseudomugil gertrudae; assembly: GCA_037177535.1. Classification (NCBI taxonomy): domain Eukaryota; kingdom Metazoa; phylum Chordata; class Actinopteri; order Atheriniformes; family Pseudomugilidae; genus Pseudomugil; species Pseudomugil gertrudae. The sequence continues at coordinate 12,492,541 of JBAMHV010000009.1, read as the reverse complement.
CCCAGCTGTTCATTAGTGGTTAATGTAACCAATGTTTCTGTAGCTGTGCTAAGAACCATCACAGTCCGGTGAGTCTGCCAGAACTGCAGGCTCAGCTGAATATAGCCCCGTTTTTTAAATGCTCGATTCAGGTTGTAAAGTGTCAGACACAGAGCCTGTTTTGTCAATGTTGACTAACATTGTCAATATTAGTCATTTAGACCCTCATGAGTAGCCATGTTACACTTGAAAGAGCCATTTGATTCAATTGGTTTGCCATCATCTCATCTTCCCAACTAAGTTATCCAACCAGCCTGCAACCAGTTAGATGGGTGAGCTGATGAGGTTTGTACACATTAACAAGTTTAGTTTTTTCAGCAATATCAAGGCAATTTAAAATTTGGAGTGCAACGGTTCATTGAGCATGCACCTGCTTTTTTCCATGGTGTATTTCAGGGAGTTGGGCTAAATTACATGCTCATCTGCTTGTTCATTGTAGAGCGATTTAACAGCCAAAGCCACAGTGCAGGTTAGACTCGATCAACTTGTCTCTGTGTCTCTGAAACTTTACAACCTGATGTGTAGAATACTTTTACTACAAGGTGTCTTACTTGTGAGTTGGTAAATTATCGATACACTTCAAATGCATAACTTGATTGTTTAATGAGTTATTTGCTCCAATGATCAGGGCTCTTTTCTGTTAAACTTTAACCAACCAGTTTTCAACAGACAAAAAGTTGCTTATCTAAGTCTTTATTTTTTCCTCTCAGTTGCTCAATTTAGTTAAGGATTGCAATGTCCTGAGCTAAATATTTACATTAGTATGAAATATTTTCTTTTTTATTAGTAAAGGACCAAATGACAATACATTGAAATTGAATCCATACTGTATAAGAAACTGAATTCAGCACTGACGTACTGTATCTTAGTACAGAATCAGTCGGACTATAAACCAAGTTACCTTCATAATTAATGTGAATTGTATGCTCAATGTATTTTTTTTTATTCTTAATGGGTGTTCCTGTTTATTTAATCACCACCTAAAATTATGAGCCTTTGTAGACTTTTGTCTTCTGTTTTCTGTTCCTTGAATCGGGTCTAATGTAAAGGCTTTGTTCCACCACTATAGCCCTCATCAAAACTGCCTGCCTGTGAACTTCTGGACTGCAAACTTTTCTTTTTTTTTTAAGAACTCAAGACTCTTAAAAGACTTAAAAGTCTTAAGAACTCTTTTTGTAAGCTTAGCTTTGAAATATTTTGTCTTGTGTGTGCTTTATTTTTGTTTGCTTTATGTGGAAGTGTATTAGGTATTTTATATTCTTTTTCAATTTGCAAACTTTTTTTTGTGTATTTTATTTTGCAAAGCACAATGTGCATTAAAGTAGTAAAGGAATGGCTCCAAAGTAAATTTTCCCACTTTACCTTCATACTTTAAGTCTGATAAATGAGTACCATATACAGACATTTCCTGTCTGTTAACAATTGACGCAAACAGCAGATTAATACCTGACAGTATGTAGCTCCAGCAAATTCCTGGGGTGCAGACTAATTTTTGGCATAAGAATACTTTAAACTTTTTTTTCAGTGAGATTACTCCCCCACATTTATATAAAGTTGTCATCTTTCCAATCATTTCACCACTGCTCCGTTTTTTCAAACGTCCAAAATATAATTGAAATGTATTACGGTCATGCAAATAAAGAATTGCCATAGGCCTCTTTACCCAATATGCTGATTAATCTTTCAACTCTAATTGATCTGTGTGATGTTGCTTTCCCTGCAGGCTCTGTCAGGCACAACTTTAGAGACAGCTCTGTGGCGGCGCTGTGCAATTTATGTTAATAACAACATGGATAATGCGGTTGGACGTCTGTATGTGCAGGAAGCCTTCTCTGAAAAGAGCAAAGAACTGGTCAGTATAAAATTAAATGAGCTTTGAATTCATAGATTTATGTGGATAAAACGATAAAAAGCTATTACCAACAGTTTTACTAGAGCCATGTGTGTGCTCAATCAAATGCTATGCTCTCTCCTTTTTGACATTTCAAACTGTTAACACTGACTGACATGCATCTCCAGGGAACCAAAAAGTACGATGGGCATTTATTGCATTATTAATGCAAACCGCTTGAAAACATGTGTTTGAAGCTCAGCTGACTAAGTGTGTTTTGTCACCTCCATGTCTTGTTTCTACTCCAGTTCCATATTTTTATGCTTTCATCCATCAAAAGCAGCTGAACAAGGTGTCCTTGTATCATGCTCACACCACCCACACTGTAAATCTCAACTTTATTTGTGTGTGTGTCTGCAAGCTTTGGCACATGAGTGTGTGTGTGTGTGTGTGTGTGTGTGTGTGTGTGCATCAGATTGCATGTATAAGAACTTATCTGTCTTAATTCTAAAAGTTTCGGATACCAAAAATTTGTCAGCCTCAGGGTGTTTGCCAAGTCTGACATTCAGAGCTCATATCCAACTTCCTGCCGTGTATGTTTCTGTCTCTGTGTGTGTGCACGCGTGCATGTTTGGTTTGTAAAACAAATTATGCACAGCTGCTTTGAGCATGCAAGTACAAATCATTGCCTATGTCCTCCACTAAATGGCCATTCAGCTTGAGTGTTAAGTGATTTGTCCTGCAGCTTTTGCTCCTGCTTTACTCCCCACAAACCTTTTGTAATCCATGCACCAGAGCTTGTGTGAGATGTTCACTAAATAGCTCAAATACATCAACCAAAGCTTGATTTACGTAGTTGGTGCTTTTGCTTCCCAATTGCACACTAGTTTAATGTATCCCAAACATCTAAGTAAATGTTACTTTTTTATTTTTTATTGCGTGTGTATATACAATTACCATACAACTATATGAAAAAATAAAGTTTCAGAATTTGAAAAGGGTTTTGGAAGAATTTGAGCTCTTATGTAGTCCAAAACCCTTTTTGTTTAATGAAAACCTAAATACTGACACTTTCACTGCATTTCTGAATAATATTACACATTAGGTCCTAGTATAATCACTTTCAAAACACATAATTATAATACACAGAAATCATAATGTGCAATATACATAGCTTTCAACAGATATCATTATTGGCTTCATATTCTTTATTAGTACCATGCTCCAGGTAAATACTCTATTCTGATTGGCTGCTAGGTATGATGATGCCTATAAAAGAAGTTCCAGTCGAATAACCTGATTGATCTGAATTATTGTGCTGGAATAATTGACTGTTATAAAAACATTGTAGGCTTCACCATCCACGTATACCTTACTTCAATTAAAGCTCTTTAGTTCATTTGAAGTGTCTGTATTGATTGTTTTTGTGCCTTAGCAGAGCATGCTTTTTCTTGATTTTACTTTATTGCAAATACTGGCAGATGTTCACTCGAGTCATCAATAATAATCCACAATTCACTTTTTCATCATCTTAGCAATATTTGTAGAAAAACATCTGTCAATATGGCTCTGTCTGCAAGTTGGTCTTGCAATTGTCTGGTACAAGCTTATGCTGTACATGGAAGTAATAACTTCATCAATGGTCTTTAGTTCCTGTAGTTTAACAGATCAATATTAAAACCCCCCACAGAGAAATAACATTTTCTTGTCACTTTATCATGCATACCCATCACTTCTCTGAAAGTATCGGTACAAGTCCCAGGAGCTCTGTGTACACAGCTTATTAGATCTTTAAAGTTTTTTTATTTTAAACTGACACATTCTGTGAGGTTATCAATTACTAATGACACATTGTTTTTACATTTGTACATTCAATTAATCTAATTTTTTTTTCTATTACCTTATGGTGTGGCATTTGTTGCGCATATTTTTGCTACCATGCCTTTCTCCTCACTGATCTCCTTTCAATCTGTCAAACTCTGTAATGTTTTAATGAGAAGCACTTTGGCCTGTTTAGGTGGTTTATTCAGTTATAGTAAATATTTTGCAGTTATTTGTCAATGTTTGTATTTTGCCTTGTTTCTTCAGGATGTAAGCCTGTTTTGGGATTTCTGCATTCTTCTGTGTCAGATGTATATTTATAAATTTATTTCTTCCTCGGTTATATTTTTTATCTTGCTTGAGCACTGCTATTTTGTTTTCTGCTCACAAATCAATTATCAGGGCTGGTTTCATGTTTTTGTTTTCCTGAGGTAAAGAATGACATGCTTTAATATTTTCTTTTTATTACATTGCTGTCAAAGTTAACCATCAGCTGCTCAAGGGAATCTAGCTTTAGTTAGAACTTCATCAGGTTTAACAGCTCTAGCATAAAAATGTCTCAACTTCCAGACCACTAACAATGACATTATTTATCCATAAGTATTGCTTCAGGTCATAACTTGACTTTTCAAAATTGATTTTATTTTTCAGAAGCTTGCTTTGATTTACAATTTCATCTGACATAAAATGTAGTTTTTTTTCTCTTATTTTCTTCAGTAATTGTGCTTTATGTCCCATTCTACCAATTTTGATAGATATACAATATGGAATGCTACATAGAAACTAGAAGTATCTTGAAGCTAGATGTTTGTTAGGTGCTGGAGTAGGAGTAGTAACAGCCCGGTATCCCAGGCCTGGTTAGCTGCTAACAAATTCTGGTTGCTCAGCTCTGCTGTTATCAAGTTATATAATGTGTCTTTAAATTCTTTGAGTGTAAATCACAAAAGACTTGCTATACAACTTCTTGATTTTATTGCTGATATGCACAAGAATTTGAGTCAGTTGCTCATTTTTTTTCAGTAACTTTAAGCTGCAGGTTAGAAATGAGTAAAAACAGGAATTTGAGGATTGTGTTTGAGTACACTGCATATGCATCCACATGATTCTGTATTTGTGAAGGAATTTTAGAAGAACAGTGTGGTTGCTGCCAGTTTGTGGTAAAGAACAGTTTGTTGTTCTGCTGATCAGCAATGCTTCTTGCTGCGATCTTGGGAGAAGAGATGTTTTTGTATTTCTACACTGTCATTCTTCTGTTGGCTTGTGTAAATGGTTCAATTTGCTTGGACTGTGAACAGAGCATATCTGACCAGCCACATGGATTGCACAGTATCACCCCCACCATGGAAGCATCAGTTTGTATTTTTGCATGCAATAACATTTTTTTAAAAGCTATAACTCCAAAATAACACATCATAGATTATTTGAACTTGCTCCACTGGTTTCCCTGTTGAAAAATGGGCTTTTGATGATATTTTAAATGCATTGTGAATAAGCAAAATAGAAAGTATCTTAAACTACCAATGTTTAATAAGTGTCATGTACTCACATAAATTATTTATTGCTCTTTTTATTACCTAAAAATAGAAAGAAACTTGTAATTTATTATTTTAATACTCATAACACCTGACTGGATGTAGAGTTACAAACTTGACACAAGCATTCTGCAAAACCTAGACTATTGGAGAATGTCCAGCTCGATCAATGTTGCATAAATCTTCATTCAATCTTGTTTTTTATTTCTTTCGTAGTCATTTATTTTTTTCTCTTGTGAGGTTTATTTATCATACTTTGTGTTTTTTATATGTTGTAAGGTATCAGTTTCTTTCCGAGAGCAATAACTGCCCTGAACTCCTGCAGGACTTCAAACCTGAAACAAGCTAGACACTAACAACATATGTACAACACATTCTGTCACATGACTTGTACAACATATTATCTGTGCAATAATACTTTGAATGTGCAATATATTTTTCAGACATGTACATTATATTTATATCTGCAAATAACTTGAGTGTGCACATCTGTTTTTATTCTGTAAATATTTTATACCCTAGTCCTTTTTTATTTATCTTCTATACTGCTTCCTTTTGCACTGAGACTGGAGACTGCTAATCTTGTTATCTATGTGTAAAATGACAAAGGCATTATTTTCTATTCTAATGACTTATATCCATTTGATCAGATGGAGGAGATGATAAAAGACATTCGAATGGTGTTTATTAGCAACCTAGATGACCTAACCTGGATGGATGAAGAGACCAAGAAAGCAGCTGAAGAGAAGGTAAGAACTTTGAATAAAAAAAAAAGTGGTGTTTTTGAATATTAAAAAGTCACATTTGTCATTGTGGTTTTGTTAATTTTTTTTTCTTTTTTCAGGCTCGAGCTATTCGTGAACGGATCGGCTATTCTGACAAAATTATTGATGACAAATTCCTTAACAATGAATACAAAGATGTGAGTGTTTGGGGGGGAGGGGATGGTAATGGATGTTTCATCGTTAACTGAATTAATGTAACATAATACAGAGAAAGCCTGACTGAAGCCTGTTTTACCTCGGTAAAAACATGAATTCTTGGCTTTCGTTGGGGAATATATGACCAGGTGTTGATGGCTCTCATCATGGCTAATCCTGTTTTTATTCTGTCTCCATGTTATTGTTAGCTGAGCTACAGTGCAGAGGAGTACTTTGAAAACATCCTACAGAATCTGGAGTATGTGCAGAAGAAACGCCTGCGGAAACTCCGAGTCAGAGTCAACAAAGAAGAGTAAGATTTCCTGGGGTTGGAATTCACAAGCTTGGTATAGATGTGTTGTAATTCAAATCTGTAGTTTGGCATTTTTAAATCATATGTTTTTAAGATCTCATTTTTGATGCTTACGGTATGACCCACTAGAGGATCTACCTCTGTTTCAGCACAGTGCTTTCACTTTCTCCCACACAAACTCCTACTCACATGTAGAGTTCAGCTTTGCACAGCAGGGCAGCCAACATTGCTATTAATAACCGCAGGTTAATTTTAATGTTTTCAATCATATGTGATTTTTTTTTTTTTTTTTTCTATGAAAGTGCTGCTTCCCACTGTTGATTCCATCTGTTCCTTCAGGTGGGTAACTGGAGCTGCTGTTGTCAATGCCTTCTACTCATCCAGCAAAAACCAAATAGGTATTTCACATGTTAACTACAAATGAAAAAACACATTCCAGTTATTTTTTTTTATTTTATTTTGTTTCGTTTCTGCTCAGTGTTCCCTGCAGGTATCCTCCAGCCCCCATTTTTTAGCAAAGGCCAGCCTAAATCTCTCAACTATGGTGGCATTGGCATGGTAATCGGTCACGAGATCACACATGGGTTTGATGACAATGGTACGATTTTCCACTTCCTTTCCTCCCCATAAGTCTTGGGATAGAAATATTTCCCTTGTATCTGGTACAGACTGAAAAGAAAAGTGCTTTGTTTAAAATGTGTCCCATCTCAGGATGTCTCGATATACATTTTTAAATGGGTCACTTTAAGTTATTATTCACTTCAAATAAGATAATCTGTTACATGTCATACATTTCATAACAATTGGCAGTGTTTTTACTGCCGTTTACAATAATGAATGTTTTTCTTAGGTACACCAAAGATTTTACTGCTTATCAAACTCAAGCCATGCTTTTCTACAAATCTGTTATACTTTTTAGGCCGCAACTATGATAAGGACGGTGACCTCAATGACTGGTGGACACCAGAATCCACTAACAGATTCCTGGAGCAGTCAAAGTGCATTGTTGATCAGTACAGCAACTTCTCCTGGGCCCTTGCCAGTGGACTTCAAGTACGTTCCTGTTGACAGTCTCATCTTCTGGCCCCTGATTTTTATCACGTTTTCAGCAGCATTTCATCTTTCCACTAGTGCTTCTTGTCTCTGCTTCAAGTGTCTCTTAATATTTTCCGCTGACAAACAAGTACCTTTTTTGTTTTTTTTTTTCTCCTTTGCATCATTCCTCTTAAAAAGTTCTTATTTTTAGTCACAAGGGAAATGTTTCCTGTATCACAAAAAGTGATGTATGCTATTTTGCTGAAAGAGGAAAACTTACTGACTGCCCCTTCCATCCCTGTGCTCCTCCAGTCATGTTCCCTATCCTTATTTTTCCCTTTAGTTAAACGGTAACAACACCCTTGGGGAAAACATTGCTGATAATGGAGGGATACGACAAGCATATCAGGTAAAGTTTGAAGACAAATATTTAAGTGGTCTCTGTCTGACTCAGGGCTTTACAGATATTACTGTCAGAAATGAACTTTTTTCTCACAATAATTACTGAAAACGTAAATAAAAATGACATTACCGCAGTGAACATGCAGAATTTGTTGGTAGCAGGTAAATGGTTTTTAATACTGGAATGTGCAGGCAGAAGACATTGTGGGATGTCCAAAAGTCTTGACTGAAATGATCTTTTTGTAATGTTTGACATCTGTTAACTTGTTCTAATTTATTTGCACTCATACAGTAACTAATGTACATAATGGGGATATTGGATGGGATTCTTATTTTTATATTTGTTATACCCCACAGACCTACACAATCGGGCTTTAACTGATTATTGAATGTCAAACGTGTTTATATTGTTTTTCCAAATGCAGATATGTTATGGTATTGAGGAAAAAAATAGTTAATTGATATTTAGTTTACTTTCATTTTACATTTTGGCAGCAGCCAGTTGATTTGTCATCTTCTATTGTAGGCCTACCAGAACTATGTGAAGAAGCATGGAGAAGAGCCACCATTGCCTGGCATTGATCTTTCCCACAATCAACTGTTCTTCTTAAATTTTGCTCAGGTAATTATTACAGTAGGGAATTATTATTACTGATTACAGTAGGGAAGAACATAATAAGCAAATCGCTGTATCAAGAAAGTTGTCAAGCATTAACTAAATGAGTGCACAATTCATCAAATTATAGCAGTCATTAAATTGTCTTCACTCCCTTTTTAGTTGGTAGTAAAAGAACATTCAACATAATGGCTAACATTTTAAATCCCTGATCAAAATCACTTCATGCAAATGAATAAATGTGATTTTTATCAAAGGATTGCTGCATAAATCAGATGGAATAAATGTAACTGCATTGCTGGGTCGTTACACTGAATATCTATTGCATGAATACTTGATATATTTCTACATGGTAGCTTGTATAGAACGGCATTATGGTAATCCTGAACTTCTATTATCTGTCTCTTTTCAGGTGTGGTGTGGAACATACCGACCAGAACAAGCTGTTAATTCCATTAAAGTAGATGTGCACAGTCCAGGGAAATTCAGGTAAAGTCAAATATGTGGTATTTTAAACTAGTCATCCCTGTGTTGCCTGCAAAGGGCAGGAAGCTAATTCCAATAGTAGCTAATATTTAAAGTCTCTGATCAGAATCACTTCATGCAAATTTCAACAAAACAATTTTCAACTTCACTAAATGCAGCCTCAATAATCGGTTTCCTCAATATTCCATAGGGTTTTGGGTTCCCTGCATAATTTCCCAGAATTTGCCGAAGCATTCAACTGCAACAAAAGCAGCTACATGGTCCAAGACAATGTGTGCCGTGTGTGGTGATCTGAAGACCTCCGGGAAGGGCCGTCCCTGTTCCCATGCTGTATCTCTTCTCCCCTGGCTGTTGGAGCACTCATAGAGGGCTACAGGAAGTTGGAAGCTTCCCTTATCTCTCTATTTGGACTGTGGTTTTTGGACTGGCACGGCAGTGTGCACTTCATCTAAGGAGAGCAGCAGGCTGCACGAACAAAGCACTGCCTCTCCAACTCTGATACTGTAGTTGATTCAGTTCGCCTGATTACTCTCCTCCTCACTGAATACAATCACTTGGTTTTCTTTTTAGTTACGTTTCTTTTTCTTCTGGTCTTGCATATCATTATGAGTCTATCAATTTGATTCTGCAAGTGTGTGTGTATATGAGTATTCAGTCAAAATGCTGTATAAGTAGTTTGCAATAGTGCCAGACAGAAAAATGTGCTCAACCCACTTGCATATGAATACACCACACACCCACTCACATGCATGCAACGAGGCTGAACTGCTGTATTGTATGTGGGACTGAGCTGTTCAACTCATAAAACCTCAGCAGCTTTCAGGCTTCATCTAAAAGCATTTACATTTTACAACATACTTACTGTACTCTCGTTTATACATAAAGCTGGATTAGATAAATTATGAAAAAATCAGAATTTATTTTAGTAGATCGGTTTAGGTATGACATTACTCAGTACTGTTACATATATGTTAATGACTTTATTGTTGTTGACAGGAGTGCTGCTGTTTAGTAGCACCAAGAAGATAATTGTGTAAAATGAAGCCTTTAAGATGACAGCTTGTAATGAATCATTGAGATGACAATCTACAGATCCCAAGATCCTTTATGTATATCCAGAGCCATCTTTGTGGACGTTCTTGTGTTAAGCCTTTGTCATTTATCATATACTGCTGTCTGTTAAGCTAATTTGTATGCCTTACAGTTGTGATGCACTCTGTGTGTGAACATGTGTGCACATTTGTAGGAGATCCAAAAAAAAAAATCTGTATAAGTAAATTGATTATTTCCCCATGCTTATTGACTTCCTTGAGTAATGAAAAATGTTCACTGCTTTCAAATTGGCATAACTCAATTACCATTGGGTCTACTAAACATGTACAGTGGAAAAGGCAGTTCTTCATCTCATTTGGAACCATCACATATAACGTATGTTTGATTGGCACCAAAGTTAACTGGCAGAAACAAAATGTTTACCTTGGCATAGCTGAAAGTAGCATAATGTTGCATTGAGTCACAACCCGGAACAGTGACTTCATGCAGTATCTGCCAGTTGCCTAGCAACCAAACAATTACGAGTGGAAATGAATTAACAAAGACTTACGAAATATTTATTAGTTAACTTAAATTGATATAAACTAACCATATTCTTGGATGTAACTCATAAATTGATGAAAGTGTCCTCAGTGTTTCTGGCATAAGGTACAAAGGCTGATTTACTAAGCTCTCCCTTTTGAAAACTTGTGTTCATTAGTTTAAAAAGTGTTAATCTTTTTTTCTTTTCTAAATTATCCTATAAAAGACAAGTCTTGTCACAATGAAGCTTTTGAAGGAATGTTCATGTCAAACTCAACGTGTTCTCCAAAATGAAGATTGTATCAAGTCAGTGTATTCCAATTCACCAGTTTGTTCTTTCTCTGCTACTAGATTAATCGTGGAATGTGTGCGTCTTTTTATACGTTTCTTACTGCTTTGAACGGGCTTTATTTTCTTTGTCACTGGTGATCATCTCTTCTGACTTTCTTTTTGTCTCTCTCTTTCACTCATTGAAAGACGGATATACCTCAGTTGCCTGTATTTAGATATTTTATAATAATGATTAATACTCATCTTGAGCATTTCTTTCTTGCTAAATAAACCTTTAAATAACATGTCAGGTCTGCTGAGCACTTGTCTGTTAGGATTTGCAGTGTGTATGTTGGTCTGTTTTCTCCAAATGAAATGACAATATTTTGCAAAATGTTTCCCGTTCAAACTTTTATCGGGTCCACCAAACGCCATGTAACATGAGAGGGATGATGCCCGACAAGGTGTCCATTATCAGAAAGTAATGGACGACTCGGAGGCGTGAACAGTCCGGTCAAAAACATGTTGGTTCTCAGTCCAATAGTCTTAACTTCTGAAATATGTTGAAATGGAGTTTCAGAAATTACCGCTGTGTAATAAAATTCAAGATGTAGACTTGAACTGTGATTCCACACTTCTGAAAGCAATTTTTAAGTAATTTGAACCTTTTGTCCATTTAATTATGAACTATTTCCGGAATAATTGAGACTAGGATGTAGAACAGATGATTTTTTTTTTAAACTGAAGACAGGATGGACCCTTTTTATAAAAAAAAAAGGCATCTGACCATGCTGACCAATATGTCAATGACTTTTTAAATTTCAATGACTTGATAAATTTATTTTAAATGGATGCAAGAGAGCATTAACCAAATAATGCTTGTCTTTAAACTGAGCATAAATTTATATTAAAACAAAGAACAGACTTGGAAATTAGAATGTTTGAGGGTCAAAATAATGATGCACCTTATTTTCCCTGCATGTGAATAAATGGAAATGAATTAGAATAAAGTAAAACGATGTAATGAGCTTTCTAATTACCCGATATGATTGAGTTGACATTTTAAAGGTGCAATTTGTAGTTTTTGGGTCAATCTAGTGGTGAAGATAATGTGAGTTGGGCCCTTTCTGTGTGGAGTTTGCATCTTCTCCCTGTGCATGAATTGGTTCTCTGTAGATACCACCCTGGATGTGTGGCATCTGAGTTGGTGGTTGTTGGTCTGCGGTAAAGCCCTATCCTAGACTGTTGGTCTACAGGGGTGCCCTGTGTCTTAACTAGTAACCACTTGGGCAGGCTCCAGCCCTCCTACAACCCTGCATCATAGAAATGAATGGATATATTTGGTGGAAAATGAACAAATGTTGCAGTATATTTACATGGAAATAAGAAATGTTGCAATTTCAGGACAATGGATTTACTGTAATTTAGCTTTTTTTACAGGCTTTACATGGTCAAATGCTTATCCTAAGGGAGGCAGCTAAGGGAGGCAGCTAAGAGTCTATTTAAAAAGAACAAACAAATAGGTCATTTTCTTTCAACAATATGTTATTTAGGTCTAATTGATACCTCTAATTTCTAAAATCCACTGTACTAAGAAAAAGTTGCTGATGTTTTGGCAGTTCATGTTTTTTTTAAATGGTCTGGTCTGCATACCAGTCCTGTTTGTGGCAAATTGTTTTTGCCAACTGCAAAGAGCTACAAACAACAAACCACTCTTTTCATAATGATTAGACAATGGAGGAAAAACATGTTAGCATGATGCAGGATGATTCTGCCTTTAAACTGGAGAACCAAACTGAGGCTGTATAGGGGACAGTACTTAAAAAGTTAAATGAAATGGCAAACTGAATCAAAATGTGGAGGACAAGGTGGGTGGGGGACTCAAAATAAATAAAAAAAAAAACTGCAATTCAAGCTAAATATTTAAATATAACAGCAGGAGAGAAGGGCAAACACACATTTATGTAAATAAGAATGTAAATAAGCAAAACTAGGGCTGTCTCAATCAGCACACTAACACTACTTTGCACTATGTTTATGTGCCTTTTACTTTGACAATTACCCACTACAAAAAGTTTTTTTTTTAACAATTTAGTTTCTTTATTTTACTTGATGTCTTTTAAACCACAAATTATGAATTTCAACCAGTTTGTTTGCACCACATTGTTGGAACTAAACAACACTATGTGAGGCTACCTCTCATTCATTGGGAAAGCCAATGACATTTTGGGGTGTATGCTGATGAAGTGTGGCAAAATAAAATTGGTTGACATTTAAAACTAACAATAGAACACTTTCCTGCTCATATTCATGTTTGTTTACTCTTTACACGTTAGCTCATGTATTGCAACAGCTGAAATGAAGTGTGATCGTGTGTGAACACATTTCCACATCTCTGGGACTCATTCAAGTATTGTTTTTCCAGTTTGGTATCAGTTACTATTGCTTATGGTCAAGCTCTCGTTTTGCTTCCACTGGCTGATGGCACTTTGACAACTGAAAGTTCACACCACCCACTTTCCTCGTGCTCTCACCCTCCCTGTCATTAGCAGCTATGCTAGCTGTTGTCACAGCTAACATTACAACACCTCAGCATGTTCCTGGGAAGCTCAACAGAGTGTATTGCACTTTGAATGTTATGAACTGCTGAGGTTTTATCTTAAAGTCATAAGCCAAGGAGGGTGATTTTAAACTTGAAGAAACATGAGTACTGACTGTCGTGACGGAGAAAGCATAATGGGCTGTTTTGCACATTAAACCTTAAAATGTGACATTTCCTGGAAAGTCATCCATGCCAGACCTCCTCTTGTTTGTTCTCACAGATTCTTGCTCCCCTACGTTGCCCTCCAGTCATAAAACAACTCAGTTTTCCTTCATGGGCCCTTTGAGTGACCCTAACAGTGGGTCCAGTGGTATGCGTGTGTTTTTGTGCATGTGAGGATGGTGGTTGTACAGGGAGAGGGGGTTGGGGACTGCAAAGACCAACTAAGAGCCACTGGAATGCCTGAGTGTGTGGCAGTACATGTATTTCTGTGCGTGTGTGAGAGACAGTGGGTTCTGAAGCATGTGTAAAAGGAGCATAAAATATATGTGCAGACATTCCAGACACATATTTAAAATAACACATGCCCAGTCCCACACGTGCAAGCACAGAATGACACGTGCAAATTATGTGTTGGGATAATAAGTGAAAGTGATTCAGGTAGTCATTTTGATTTCAAAGAGGCAGTAATTGTGAAGTGGACTCTCACTGTGCTCTTGCAGAAAATGACCCGTTTTAATTTTCATGAGGCTTTTGAAGTATTTGCTATAAAAGTTTTAATTGATGTCCAGTTCCAATTTCAATACTTTGACACCTCAAAGACTGATTCTGACATGTGAAAAATCCAATATTTATGCTTGTATTGTATGAACATTAAAATAAAAGGAACTGACAAAATGTCAATAACATTTAGTTTGTGACCAATAGTAAACATCGTTGAGGCACCTAACATGCTTGTAACTCTAAGCAATGTACAAAGATATGATAGAGTATTGGCTTTATTAATAATGTAAAACAGTGGCCCCCTGTGGTTGTCAAATAGACCTTTGTTCTTAGCTATATTTAATAGAAAATGTCATTTGGATGTTTAGTGGATATTTAGATCAATGTTTATATTTACTAATATTATAAGACACAATTCATTTTAAGTGTTGGATCCACACAGGAATTATTTGCCACATCTAATGATAACACATACTGATACATAGTGAGCCTACTTTAGAAATCTCAAGTTTCTGGCTAGCTATTTCTTCATGAATTATCCATAATTCACCTTTCCTTCATCCTCAAACAAGTGTTCAAATCTAGTTTTTAGGGATGTACTGCACAATTGGGGGTTAATATTTCAGGTACTTGTTGCATCAAATTGCCTTCAGACAAAGCAATTGCAAGTATGATGTTTAAAGGTTACAGTAACTTACTGTGTCAGCTAATATCACCTGTTTTGTCCCATTCATAAAGGGCTCCTTCTCAAGGCTATAGGCTATGTTTCACTTCCCATTCTAATGGGTAAATCAAATAATTCATGGGTACAGTAGTGAAGTAAGTTGCACTGGCTGATAAACGGACTGCTCAGTTATTTTTGGAGCGGCATCTCATAAAGAATATCTTTGTGCATCAAGTGCCAATGTTAGGAAGAATTCAAAGAACTAAATAAAGGCACAGTGATATACCTAGTTTTTAAATATACTGGTGAAAAAAATCACTCATACAGAAACCACAAGAGATTAAAGTATCTGAACCATTCAAAATGTGGTAGATACAAAACAAGGGTTTATTTTAAGGCTTTATTGATTTAGCAAGAAATACAACTGTATCTGGCCTACAGCTACTGTTATGACAAATTGTGAATTCCCTCTGAGTTAGTCAGGAGCATCAGCTACACATGAAGGTCCCTTATTTTCACCTTTAAAAAGTGTCAGACTAAAGGAGCCTATTTTTGCCTAAAACTCCCCTGTGATTTAAAAAAAAGGTTAAGTTCCCAGTGCTCTGTCTAAATATACTCTAGCAACCTTATGGGGCTGTAGGTGTGAGTATGATTACTTGTTTTAAGACTGATATAATCACCTCAAAAATTCATGTTTGAGTAAAATACAACAGAACCGCAGTGTAAAGATGCAGAGACATCAGAACAGAAATATCTAGTGATGCATTTAATGGAAGTAAGTATGCAAGCTAAAATGGACGTAGTTCATAGAAAATGAATTTAGACTGCTGTACTTGGAAGACTTGTTATGCAGCACCATGTAGCCAACCTGAATAAAACTTGATGCGAGTGCAGGAATGTAGACCTGAGGTTTGAGGGATGTAATTCTGAATGCATGACAGCATTATCAAGCAGTGTACATGACTTAAATGTTATATGTGCATGAAATCGTGACAGCATATCATTTTTCCCCACACAATCGTGTTTGCAAACAGATGCTGATTTACATGTGTTTGTGCTCACCCTACTATGCTGTGGTGCAGAAAGTTTCCATTTAACCTCATTAGCTTATCAGACTGACGTTTGCATCTGGCACACACGTTGCGCATAACCCCAAATGTGCAGGCTCATTTGGTCAGGATGAGATTATATTGCTCACGCCTCTTGCTTACTAGAAGTGGATGTGGCACAACCTGCAGTAACAACCAGGCAATCTAATTCCCTGTTATTAAATGCAGACTTCAAAATACCCTTCCAAGCTGACAGCATATCTATTACAGGATTCGCAACATGGCTATAATATCAGCCTATGATCGGATATACCAGGCAAACTGGAGCTTTTTAATTCCACCTTGAATTTTCAACAGAAAACAGTTTACATAAAACTTAAATTGTCTTTAATATTGCATTCAGTACTGTGTAAAAGTAAAGTGGTCCATAAAGTCCTTTACCTTTGATAGACAAAATTATGATGAAAGCTCTCTACATGCTCTCAAAACACATGCCAATTAAAAGTGTTTGAAGAAGTGCTGATCCTCACACAATTTTGTTGTTTTTTTTTTTCACTTCACATCCTTTGAGACAGAGATTGGAAAAAAGATGGAATAGTGGTCGCGTGGCAACACTGTGCTGGTTCTGACACACATTACTTTTGGTACCCAGCTTTTGACACGAGGAGACAGAAAGCACACACACCAACACACCAATGTTTCCTTCACTTGAGTAAACATGACACCATCTGTGCCTGAGACCTAACATTAACTTCACCCATGTTTTTCTTGGATATAAAAGTTTGAAGAAGCTTGCATTTGAAAATTTGAATAATTATTTTCCATAGTATTTTTTTCCCTCCATTTTCCACCTTCTCTCAAAGTTTAGGAAATCCTAAGGAACATGTTCCAGCCCATGCATTCTCTGGCTTTCTGTTTCCACCTGTTGGTGGCTGTCAATATACTGATTCAATCAAAAGTGACAAAAGTCACCTTCATCTTAACTCTTACCTGCTCTAATGCCTCTCCATCATAAAAGAGTAAAGGTTTCTATTATTACGGTTTATTTTTGTATCCTCTAATGAAGAAAAGTTCACATGGAACCTAGGAAAGAGATTTATGTCCCCAAAACATCCAGAAAATAATTAATGGTCACATTCTTATTAGTGTATCTAAATACCACACTTTACTGTCTCTTAGTCACAAAATCTTATTTTTCTGTCTGTACACTAACAAGTGGTGCAAAGAACAGCATCTTAATGATCGAAACACTGAAATGTTGGCCTTTATTAATAGGAACAGCTGTGTGTTCTCAATGGACTATCTATTTGATTTCAGTCCACAGGTCCCGAAAGTATTATAATTCACAGTGTCGAGAAGGCTGCAATCTATCCAATCAACTAAGTGAAAAATATAAACACTTTTTTTTTTGCTAAATTCACAAAACAGGAGAAAACTATTAAAATGGAAAGACTTTTTCAGAACCAAAACACTGGGTTTGGCTGGGGTTTATTAATGGCTCAGTTTTATTTCAGCATTCACGACTTGCCTGCCAAAAATCCTTGTCTTTTGCTTTCAAAACCGATATAAAAAAGATTGGTGATGTTTTCTGTGCCTTACGAGGAAAGCCATTTCTGCAATGCATTCAATTTTATTCCTCAAATTCCTCTCTGGCAGGGAAAGAAAATCAAAACCCATCAGTGAATAAATGGCACAAAAAGGTTGAATATGCCATCTGGTTGCACAGTGTCATTTTGACCTGATGACAAAGCTGTAGGTGAACAGTTTAGTGATTCACAGAGAAACATGAAAGCTGCTATTTCACAGATATCATTCCAACTGTTTTACACAAATCTTCAAGAAAATTAGGGGGTATGCAGACTCATAAAAATTCATAGTCTTAGGGGCATCCGTGCTATACAAAATTCAGTGGTAGCGTATACATCTAATATTAACACATCTCAGTTTGGGTCAAAATGATATAATACTTGTATAAAATATCATTTCTGCTCTATCAGTGGCATTATCAAAAGTATATTAAAAATTGTTCTTTTTTTTATTAATTTTGTCAGAAAATAAATATAGACATCTTTTTTTGCATCATACAATTTTATTTATATTGAAACATATTCTACAGTTTAAAGATGGGAACTTATACCCAAGCAAATATGAAGACCAAGTAGACAACTGCGATGCAGCCGGCAATCCATCCTACCATCAGTAGAACAGGGAATAAACTGTAGGATGAAGCTGTTGCTCCTGCAATAAGAAAGATGAATACAGAAACAACAGTGTTGGCACAATAGGTGACTTTAATCCTGCGGGATTTTTGTGTGTGTTCTGGATGAAGCGTGGGTGCTTACCTCTCTTGTACGTGTCCCTTCTTCCTGCTCTAATCTTTTTACTGTGATGGGCACACGGCCAGACTCCATGCTGTGAGGCATTGATGTTGGCGTCTGGTGGGGCAGAATGGAATAAATCAGGTGGGCTTGGAATTAAATCCATCCTTAGGTCTGCTTAAGTCTCATCTAACTGTAACCTTCTTTAATTTGTCACCTTCTTTAAAACTCTCTTGGTCTTCCCGCCTCAAATGTGTATTATTGTTTTCTGATAAACATATGATTCCTCATATATGAGAGGGGAGGCTCCTCCTGTCACAAGCCTTTCTCTGTGGACAAAGTCCCAGCTGTGCTGTACCCTGTGCTTTTTTTAAGTAACCCTCTAGAGGAAATGATACACCTGAGACTTGCAATCATGGTTTCCAGAGGGTATTGTAGATCTTTTGCCAGTCTCACTGTGTGATTGCATAACTACAATTTCTAAACAGTTGTGCTCCAATTCAGTCTTTTTGCCCAATTCCATGCTATGATACTGTCCAACAACTGCAACCAGGGTCATTACAGTCTCAGTACTTGAAATGAAAGTAAATTTTCTCTATAGAGTAACACAATGTTCAGTCAACTATATAGGAACATTGCTGTTGCTGCAGTATGTACTAGCTACAGTTGTGGCCTACATGTACCTCCTGTTCTTTTAACAGTCCAAGTGGGTTTTGGTTTGAAGTAAAAATAAATGTTATTTTTCAAGCACATTACAAAAAAGTCAATCCCAAGACATTTTCTGCAGGATAATAAGTCACACTTGAAGACATGGTAAGTTATGTGGCTTCACAATACAAACAGTTCAGAAAAAAATGGAGCTCTGAGGCTGCCCTCGCGACTGCCTCTAAAGCCACACTATGCAATACCAAAGTACAAAAAATGGCTTTTAACTTAAGAATTTAAACCAAACATCCAACGTAAATTCATTTTGTGTTACTGTTTAACATATGTATTCAAATAATCCATCTGCTTAAAAAATGACAAAACTTATTTAGAACAAATATAAATGTGAGTTTACCTCATTCAAAGTCTGAATTTGGAGATGGAGTTAAAAAAATATACAAATATACACCTTTTCTCCAGGATTGCAGAATAAAAACAGACTGAGGCAGAAGTGAAAGTTCATTGTAAATTTATCAATATTGCTATGAATTTTTAAAGATTTGGGTTGCGTAGTTTGTTGAAGATAGAAAAATAATAAGAGAAAATGTTCTACTTGTGGTCCCCAAATGTGCTTTCAATTTGGCTCAGGAATACTTTTTATTGTCTAAACTGAAAACCTACTGCTATTTACTGCAGATAACATAGTCAAAGTTCTGCTGCCTCTTACATACTTTGATATATATATATATATATATATATATATATATATATATATATATACTCACACTTCTGAGCTAGGATCTCACAGCAAGAAGGTTCCTGGTTTGATCCTTGGCTGAGGGAAGTTGTTCTCCTCATGTATGTGTGGGTTCTCTCCACGTATTCCGGTTTCCTCTCACAATCCAAATACATGCATGTTAGGTTAATTAGACACTCATAATTGCCCACAGTGATTGAGTCAGTGTTGGTGTGAATGCTTGTTTGTTTCTCTGTTCTGCCCCTCCGATGGACTGTCTACATGACCAGGAGATACCCTGCCTCTCGCCTGCTAATAGCAGGGATTGGTACTTGCTTCTCAGTGACACTGAATTGGAATAAGTGCTATAGAAAAAGAATGAATGAATAAAATAAAAAACCTATAAATTGGTAGAGCTAGTGTGTGGCAAACAGCAGGCAGACACATGAGAATTTAGTTTGTGTGTGCATGGTTGTTTTTCTCTGTGTTGGCCCTGTGATGGCGACCTGTCCAGGGTGTACCCCGCCTCTCACCCGTTGATTGCTGGGATTGGCTCCAGCCCCCTTGCGACCACGTTCAGGGACAAAGCAGTAGAAAATGGATGGATGGAGGTGCACCATGTGGGTGGTAGGATGGTATTCCATGGTAAGAATAGTGAATCCAAGAGTAGACACAAAGTCAGGCTAGCAGTTATATGTAAGGGTTGATACAGAGGATGAAAGCCCCGCCCCCTGTAGGGAGGAGTCAGCTCCCTACCTGTTTATAAGGGCAGGTGAAGGCAATTACTGCCTCTTTGTCTGGATCCAGGTGGATGGGGTAAGATTCTTGGTTAGGAGATTTTCATTATGGAGCTGCCTCCTTGAGCTGAACTATTTTTATGTAATCTCATGCTTAAAGAGGAGGGAGCTCAGTCTTTTCTGCTGGGAGCAATGTGTTGAGGGCTGCCATTTTGTCCTTTAGTCAGAGCCTTTGAGGGAGCCAGGTAATTTAAACAAATGTTAAAATGTCTCTCTCTCTAAGATCAGTTTGGTATCCTCAATGTAAATTGGTTGACATTCCTTACCTCTCCAGATGGAGCACCAGACTGCTGCTTTGCCTGTGTCTGTAAAGTCTCAACAGTAGATTGCCTTATTGGAAGGAAATTCCCTGCCTCGTACTCAACGGACAGCTGCAGTTCCTGTGGAAATGCCCACCTTGTTTCCTATTTTTCAACATATTGTCATGATAAGCTGGACTTACTGATATTATACCCGGTTATATTTATTTTCTTTTGTTTTAGGCAACGGGACAAACCGCGGGGAGTATACGTGGGATCCTCACCCTTTGCATGCTGCGTGGTAGGCTTAATCTGGGTTATCACTGAGTTGTTGCCGTGGTGTGCAGTGTATGTGACAGTGTGGTTTGCTGTGTTGTGTTCACCGTGGGGCTTACTGGGTGTAATTTATACGGGTCTGCGATAGGATCTCCCCGTGGTGAGTGCCCTGCCTAATTTTATTGGTTTTATTTACATATTTATATTGGTAGTTTTTAAATAACCTTGTATAACTAAAAAAAACTGTTGTTTTAAACTTTACAGCTATCTTAATTCTCCTTTTATAAATAAACTGTTTGATGGGTAACTAAATGTGCGTCTCCTGCTCTGTGTGAACCCATAAGTTTGTATTTGTGTCGGCACAAGCGGCGTAGAAATTAGCCCTCACATAGGATTTCTATGTGCATTGTTGGGGCCTGTCTGCTGTGCCCGGTCACATATAGGCTAACCCAAACTGCCCTCTACCGACTACCCCTTCACCACTGAGTGTCAAAAA
Source organism: Pseudomugil gertrudae (assembly GCA_037177535.1). Lineage (NCBI taxonomy): Eukaryota > Metazoa > Chordata > Actinopteri > Atheriniformes > Pseudomugilidae > Pseudomugil > Pseudomugil gertrudae. The sequence continues at coordinate 12,471,216 of JBAMHV010000009.1, read as the reverse complement.
TGAATTCACACTCACAGAGGACGACACTTTTTTTTGATTGGAGGTAGAGGGCATAAATTAGATGGGCATAATGGGAAGGCCTCTTTGTTCCAATGGAAAAGGAATGCACTTGTCCGCATGACACAGATACCCTTATATACGGTTATAGCACTGTTGAACAATTTTTGCAGCACAAGAAAGTGTAGAAAACAAAAGATTCACTCATTTCACACTTTTCTACAGGAACAGCTGATCCGTGGTTGCCTTCATTAAAATGGTGAGAAGTAGCAATGTTTCATTGGAAATTACTGATCTGGAACATCTGTAAATATCATTCTAATTTTATGTCACTCCAAGCATCACCATCCAGGTCTTTCCAATAAATTACAACTTAATACCATATAGGCACTTCTTTAATCTACACTGTAAAAAAGAAAATGTTGGGTGAACTCAAAATTTCATGGCAACAAACTTGGATAAAATTTTAAGTTGAACAATTAAATTATATTAAGTTTTGCTTTTGAATTTGCTTAACTGAATTATAATTGTATCAACTCAAATGTAAGTTACACTAAATTATAATTTTATATTGTAATAACATTTTATCCTCATTTTTGGTAATTATTCCTTAAATTGTACTAATTTAAAATGTATATGGATATATCTTTTAATTCTTACTTGTGTTAACTCTTCCATTAGTTATAATATGCTTGCTCAGGCTGGGGATTGCATCAAAGTCATGATTCAATGCAATTTTATGGTTTCCCTTATCTAGACTTTTTGATAAATTGGCTCAAATATGATGTGAAGCGCCCTGACATGACACTGTCATGAAGTGGCGCTATATAAATAAAGTTGAATTGAATTAATATTTTATTTTTTTGCATTTAAATAACTTTAAATCCTCACATCTGCTCACTCTTCCAGTTGTAACAATTTATCATCCATCCATCCATTTTCTACCGCTTGTTCCCAGAGCGGGGTCATTGGGGGGCTGGAGCCGATCCCAGCTATCAACGGGTGAGAGGCGGGGTACACCCTGGACAGGTCGCAATTTATCATTTACACTTTAATAACTTTAATTCTTACACAGAATCCTCTCAAATTTGTAGATAGTATAGTATAGCAGATAGTTCAAGTGAAACTTTAAATAGCACATTGCTTATAGTTTAAATATAACCCTAATTTTATAATTTAGAATCAATTACTTTTAATTAAATACATTTTTCTAGATCTATAAAATCAGTATGATGCACAACGATGATTAATAAATCTATTAACAAGGTTACTGAGCGCCACAATTTCTTCTGCTCAATACTGTGACAATTTACAAACATTGAAACTCAAGCTGGAGTCCATTCAAACATTAGAATTCACCTCTTGATCCAGCCTGTTAAAGAACGGATCAATCACAGATGAAAAAGCTGTCCTTGCTTGATAGAGCGCCAGGAGCCTGTGCTATCTTGAAAGATGTGATTTCTAATATTTCTAAAAGTGCAATAGCAGGCCATGTGTATGGAAGGGCAGGTTGAACCTCTGTGATGTATCAATAATGTTTCAGCAGCATTGGTAAACTTGCAGAACTTGCACTGCATTCATTTTTAATCAGAAAAACAAATATGACCATTTGCTGGGGATCAGTAAAGCAGTCATCAGCAACATTTTATAAATTTAATGACAATGTAAACAGTTGACAAGACCATAGTGTGGAGAAGATTGCAAATACTTTATGATTTCATCTTTATTTTTTATCTTTTATCTTCATTTAAAACAAGTTTCTAGAACCGCTTTCTTCCATCTGCGTAATATTGTAAAAATTAGGGACATCCTGTCTCAGAGTGATGCAGAGAAGTTAGTCCATG
>JBAMHV010000009.1:12393383-12406139 GCA_037177535.1 Pseudomugil gertrudae | reverse complement strand
ACAAAACAGGAAGTAAACCAAAATAAAACAGGAAACATGAAAACACACACCGTGACAGAAAACACACATTGTGACACCTTCTGTTTTAATCAGGCCCATCTTATGTTTGACAGAATTGTAGGGATCACATTAATCCAGTAACTGAATTTCTTGTATATTACTTTTGTACACAACTATAAAAACTGAAATCAAAGCGAGCATGTTTGGCTGAACCTGCTTGTCTGGTCTCTTGAGGTAAAGTTCAACCATGGCAACCTCAGTCCTGTTGCTGATGCTTATAAAGCTGTGGCATGAAATGAATTACTGAACTTTAGGGCGAGACAGAACTATGACATTATTGGGACTGTTCTTCTTTGTTTTATTAACAGGAAAAGTGTGGTCTGTGTGTCGACTACTTAGCCTTGCACAACCACCTGAACTAACTCAGGATGGAGACCTTTTCATTGGAGGCATTTTTTCATTTCGCACAGGGCAGGATTATGTCACTGACACATTTCAGACGGAACCAAAATTTAAAAAATGCAACAAGTACGTACTGCCAGGCTTGTATGATTTATTGTATACTTGTCACAGTACTCTCTTTGTGGACTAATTTATATATTTATGTATTTCAACCACATTGTAAAGATAAGCTTATTTTGTATTTCAGTTTTGACATGAGAGAATTTAAATTTGCTCAAGCGATGATCTTTGCCATAAATGAAATCAACAAAAATACTAAACTGCTTGCTGATGTTAAACTTGGCTACAAAATTTATAATAACTGTGGAACCATGGACATAATGCGAGCTGCACTGGCACTTTTGGGTGAAATAAAGGCAGATATTCGTGAGGACAACTGCACAAAAATTGAAACAGTGCAAGCTATCTTGGGACATTCAGGCTCAAGACCAACCATTGCGTTTGCACAGGTTGTTGGAAGGTTTCAGATACCTGTGGTAAGTCAAGCAAATGAGTCTATGAACATAGGGAGAAGTATACATCAATGTTGTAATGTGAAATGCTTTATACTAACATTCATGCTAAATTTATTACATTAGCTTTAAAGATTGTGAAATACTAGAAAGCTTTTGTTGTTGTTTGAGTATGTTTGAATTTCCCTTGCAGATCAGCCACTTTGCCACCTGTGCCTGCCTCAGCAATAGAAGAGAGTATCCCACTTTTTTCAGAACCATTCCTAGTGATGCCTATCAAAGCAGAGCTTTGGCAAAGCTGGTAAAACACTTTGGTTGGACCTGGGTTGGATTGGTAGCTGTGAATAATGAGTATGGTTTGAATGGCATTTCAGCACTTATTCGAGCTTTAGAAAAATATGGAGTGTGCATTGAGTACTCTGAAGCATTTTCACCTTCAGATCCTCCACATGCTCTACAGAGAATAATAGAGCGCATTAAGCAGTCTACTTCCAAAGTGATTGTGGCTTTTATGTCTAACACAGAAATTCAACTGCTGGCCTCTGAGTTGTACAAATACAACATAACAGGACTGCAGGTGATAGGCAGTGATGCCTGGATTACAGATCCCTCCTTGACAGACAGAGAGGCACACAAAATCTTGATGGGCTCTCTTGGTTTCACCGTTGCCAAAGCCAAGATCCCAGGGCTGGAAGAGTATCTGAAGCAAATCCATCCCTCACAGTTCCCCAAAAGTCAATTTGTCAGAGATTTTTGGGAAAAGGTATTTAACTGCTCTCTAAATGAAACTCTGGAAACAGACAAGCGGCCATGTAATGGCTTTGAAAGCTTGGAAAATGATGATTCACAATTTAGTAACTCGTCAGAGTTCAGATTCACATATAATGTCTACAAATCAGTGTACGCAGTGGCTCATGCGCTTGACAAAGTGATTCAATGTGATTACACTCCAGGGTTCCCTTTTAATGGGATGTGTTCTGATCCCAAACACGTTCAACCATGGAAGGTGAGAAAGTGCTGACTGAATGTGAAAGAATGATGACATTTGGAGAATATCATTAATTCTGCTTTTCTTATACAGGTTTTACAGCAGCTTAATGCTGTCAATTTCACTGGTGTAAATGGAGAAAGAATTTATTTTGACAGTAATGGAGATTCACCAGCAAGATATGAACTTGTAAATTTACAAATTACAAGCAAAGGACTACTGGTAGGAAAAACTGTTGGTATTTATGATGCGTCTCTTCCAGAGGAGCATGAGTTTATTATGAACCACCCAGTAATCTGGGGAAACAACTTGAATCAGGTAAACTTGAAGTTATTTAATATTGTGAAAATTTCTCTAATCAGCTTGCTTTCAATGTTGACTTTATTTTTTCTCGTATTTTAACTTCACTTGATTATCCTTGTCTGCCTGAGGTGCCTGTGTCAGTCTGCAGCAACACTTGTCTCCCAGGAACCCATAAGGTCCTCCAGAAAGGAAAGCCAGTCTGCTGTCATGATTGTATCCCCTGCTCAACAGGCGAGATCAGTAATTTAACTGGTAAATAGTTAGCAATATTAAATAAAAAATCATGTGATCCCAAACATGTGTATTCACGTTTTTCTTTGTTTTACTCTTTTTTGCAGATGCAATACATTGCATGCCTTGCCCTCTGATGTACTGGTCCAACAAACAGAGGGATGCCTGCATCCCAAAACCAGTAGAATTTCTGGCATATGATGAAATTCTTGGGGCACTGATTGCATCATTTTCTTTGCTGGGAATTTTTCTGACCGTGATGGTGACGCTCATTTTCTACAGCCACAAAGAAACCCCACTAGTTCGAGCCAACAACTCAGAGCTAAGCTTCCTTCTGCTCTTCTCCCTGACTCTGTGCTTCTTGTGTTCTCTAACTTTCATCGGCCGCCCCACTGAGTGGTCCTGTATGCTGCGACACACAGCATTCGGCATCACGTTTGTTTTCTGCATTTCTTGTGTTCTGGGTAAAACAATGGTCGTTTTAATAGCATTTAAGGCAACACTTCCAGGAAGTAAAATCATAAAGTGGTTTGGGCCTGTACAGCAGAGACTAAGTGTTCTGGCTTTTAGCCTCATACAAGTTTTACTCTGCATACTTTGGCTAACAATAAGTCCTCCCTTTCCTTTCATGAATTTACTACTGTATAAGGACAGAATTATCTTGCAGTGTAACCTTGGTTCAGCTGTAGCGTTTTGTGCTGTGTTGGGGTACATCGGCCTCCTGGCTGTGTAGTGCTTTATACTTGCATTTTTGGCCCGAACGTTACCTGATAATTTTAATGAAGCTAAATTAATAACGTTCAGCCTTCTGATATTCTGCTCAGTCTGGATTGGGTTTGTACCAGCATATGTCAGCTCTCCTGGAAAATTCACTGATGCTGTTGAAACATTTGCTATTTTGGCCTCCACTTATGGACTTCTGTTCTGCATTTTTTTCCCAAAATGTTGCATCATTTTATTTCGGCCAGAACGCAATACTAAGAAGTATATGATGAGACAAACACATAAGTAAAATAATGATTAACAGATTGTTTAGTTAGGTAATGTTTCATTTCACCATATAAGCTGTAATCTGTGCTGTAGTGCATTATTTTGTTGCAGTAAAAAAATCTTTACCTCATGTTTTTACTGTTTATTTACTCTAACACAAGCACACAAGAGCAATAACAAAAACAAATATATTTATGATAGCACTAATAGTTGCAGTTAAAATGGCTTGTTTTCCATATTTTCTTGAATATTTTTCTAATTTTCTTTATTCTAATACTGAATATATTTATTTTTGCTTCATTGTACTTGTGGTGAAATTGGCCGTAACCGATTATTATGCTGGATCTTTTTTATTCTTCTCTATCAGTGATTGTTTAGGGGAAATTCTCCCCCTAGTTAGCAGTTGTTATAATTAAGTGACAAAGCACAAAGCAGGTTGGTTCACTTAAGTAAAGTGCAGAATAAAAGCAAAGCCCACTCAAATGAACTAAGCCTGCCAGACTATCTTGGTGTGATTGTGCCCTCAAGTGACCCCTAAAAAATCTTAATCTTGACACCCAATGAAAATCGTTGTATTGGGGAAGATGTCAGGGTGAGACATTAACACAACTCTGTTGGATAAATGTTGTGACACTTAATAACTTTATAGTAACAATGCTATAGGAAATTGTCATAAAAGGTGGTCCGACACAAATATCAATGTGGGGCTTTCTGTTTAAGAGGCTACCTAGTATAACTACACTAAAAAAAATTAAGCTCTGCAAACGTTAGAGTAACTTTGTTATTTCAGGACAATATTAAGTACAAAAAATGAATAAAAAATATAATAAGATAAAATATACAAAACCAAAAGCAAAATAAGTGTCATTTGCTAAACATTTACCATTTAACACACAACATGGAAGAATTACAGTGACAACGAACTCGAATAGGACTTGAAACTTGTAAATGAGAGTCAAGCTGATTCTAAAAGATTAACAAAGTAAAGAAAGCATGTGACCTTATGCCCCCCCCCCCCCCACCTTAAAAAAATAATAACAGGGTTATGTAAGGTTAAACAGACCACCCACCCCTCATCACCCGCTAAAAAAACAGTGGAAAGGAATATGTCCCCATCGACGACACAGGACTTTATTACCCAGTGGCCTGACTCCAGTGGGAGGGCAGGTGCAACAGTGTTGTGAAAAACAAACACTACAGTGGCATTGCAACATATTGCTTCATCCTTTTACACAACAGCATTAACAACATGTGGCATATTGCATCAAGCAGATACATGAGGTGTAGTTTAATTAATAACTTTGTCACAACATGAAAATATGGTTGTTAATTTAATTAAGGTTATGTTGTGATGTTTCTTACCCTCCATATCTATCTCTTTTCCTATGTGAATTGCTTTATCCAACAAACAAGAATAATTTCTGTTTAACTTGTTGAGCATTAAAGCAGACAGAATGATGGTCTGACTTTCTTTTCTTTAACCAAATGTATCTATAAATAAAGAAAATACAGAAAAAGCATAAAAATAAATCCTTTTTACCTTCACTATTGATGAAGTTGCTGCTGTCTGTGATTATTTATTCTCAAATCAAAGATGTTAATATGCTTTCATTACATTAATGCCTGATTTTAGGTTGAACTACAGTCAAATCCTGAAAAACTGAAATATAACAATCAACTCAAAGTTTTTTATTATGTCTTCATGGCAGAAAAAAGAGAAAAGAATCATATAATAGTTAGTTTTTTTTTCTTTTGCTTTCAAATAGCTTCTTATGCTTAAAATAGATACAAAAGGGCAGAGTTGCAGTTATTACAGATATTTTACCTTCCAATTTCAATTTAGGATCTTAAAAGGGGTTTAGCTTACCTGCTATCAGGTATGAGGCAGGTTACCTTGGATAATTAGCAAGAAGGTCAGAAAGGTTAGAAGGTCAGAAAGACAGGAATACAGTGAGGAACATCCAAACTCCACAAAGGCCCCAAATAAGTTTTGAACCAGCTGTTTAGCTGAACCAGGGACCACTGGTTTGCCTTAGGGTAGTGGTACAAAACAACCCATTATTGTAAAGAATGTATATGTCGTGTCCATCCATTCTCCACCGCTTATCCGAGGTCGGGTCGCATGGGCAGCAGCCTAAGAAGGGAAGCCCAAACTTTCCCCAGCCACATTCACCAGCACATTGGAGGGATCCCGAGACGTTCCAAATCTAGCCGCAAGATCAGTCCAGCATGTCCTGGGTCCCCCTCCCCGCTGTGAACAAGACCCCGAGATACTTGAACTCCTCCATTTGGGGCAGGACTCTATCCCACATTCGCTTCCCCATTTCTGATTGGGAACCATGGTCTCAGATTTGGAAGTGCTGATTCTCATCCCAGCCGCTTCACACTCACAGCTTGAATCACTCGAGTGAGAGCTGGAGATCAGGACTAGATGAAGCCAACATCTTCATCTGGTATATGTCATGTATTCTACTTATTTATTTGTGTGACTTAGCTACTTCTCAACTTTCCTGATCTGAGTTCAGAGACTTCCAGTGGAAAACAACCCAGACATTGCTGTGTGGGCACAGGTTCTGTGATGGATGGGGGTGAAAAAGAGAAAAAGCAAGGATGCCATGCTGTGACAACATCTCTAGTAAGACACAGGGCAGGTCATCAGTCCATCTTAAGGCCAACACAGAGGGACACATAACACCTCATGCTCATATTCACTCATAGGAAGAATTCAGATAAAACTTTAGGAACCCATGCAAACACAGGAAGAATATGTAAAGAAACCCAGAAACCTTCTTGCTGTGATACAAAATTACTAACCACAACAGCACTGTAGCCCTAATAAATGTAGAATAATAATGTAGAAATAATGTAGAAATCAATATTTATCAATGTAAGCCAAATAATGTGACTTTGATGGACTGGCGAGGTGCCAGCTGTAAGATAGTCCTAGTACCTAAGGCTTGCTCCGGTGCTGCCATGATTAGGACTTCTCATGTCAGCCACTTTAGTGATCTGTTGGTATTACATCCCATGCAGAGACAGGGGCTTTTATTCTAATGATGGTTCCTCCATTTTATTGAGCAGCAGGGTTGAATGTGTTTCCATTACTGAGATGTAATAGTGATATTTAGGTTTTGTTCTAGGCTCCAGCCCCCCCACCCTGGCAACACCGTTCAGGGAATAAGCAGTAGAAAATGTAAAAATTGAAATTGAAAATGGATGGATGGATGTAGGTTTTGTTCTATTCTAGGGGTAATGGAAACGCAGCTTGGCCCTGTGATGGATGAACAAGCTGTCCAGGATGTACTGTGCCTATTGCCTGTTAATTGCTGAGATAGGTTCCAGCTTCCCAGCAACCTTTAATTGGAATAAGTGGTATAGAAAATTAAATAATAAGTGGTTGGGGGGAATAGTTCCAGAAGACAAGAGCAGGCATCAGACACTTTCTACATATTGTCTAAGACCACTCTGATTTGGTCCTCTTTTTCTCATGTCTGTTCTTTTTATGTTTTTTCATTTAAACTCAAAGTAGAATGAATGCTGCTGTAATATTCATCACTGTATGCTATGGGATTTTTTCTTTATTTTATTAACCAATTAAATTTTTGGTTGCATCAAATATGTCTCCCATTACTGACTTTGGTTAACTTATTGCCTGGTTTTAGTTGTGTTAAGGGATTCCATAGCTGGTATTCGTGATGAAGGAGCACAAAGATTTGTGGTGTTTTTGACCACATACTGGTTGATTGATGTTCGAGTCCAGGTGGTCAAGTCCTCCTGCTGAACACCTCAATATTGATCATTGTTGAAGAAAAAGATCTCATCTATATCCATCCATTAGATCCCCCCTTTAAAAAAAAGAAAGAAAGAAAGAAAGAAATGCGTGTACTGCTGTGAATGGTCCCCTTAGTTACGTCCTGCACCACAGAGACAGAGAGAAAGCTATAAAACACATCCTTCCATGACAAGTATCTCCCTAAAGTACAGCTTTAACATGTCTACAGTCACACTTTCCCTCTTAACTCTGTTCACATGGATTGTAGCATCTGGCACTTGGCTCAGCCTTCAAGAGTACTCTGAAGAAAAGAAGGCCTTAAGCATATCTTGTAACAATGCTGTCATTTTTAACAGGAGCAAAATGAAATCAGCAATGCCATTTGAGAGGTAAGCATTTTGTTGAGAAACAATCTGTTCTCTACTTTTTCCATTTCTCTGAACTTGCTGATTGACATGCTTTGATTGAGGACTTGGTAAACCAGTGTTGGTTTTCTACTAATTAATTAGCAATTACATAGTAATTTATTAGGTTTATCTGCAAGGAACAAACCATAACTAAATATGTATAAACACTGTATTGAGAAAACAATCAACAGACATCAAGATAAACTCAAAGGAGCTTGCATATCTCAAATATTATTAAATATTTGACTAAAGTTTTGCACAATCTGTCTTCCTGCTTTATTATTACGTATTCTTTGTACATTTACAGTCTGATGCATAATGTATTTGTAATTTTAGATTTGCTGGAATGAATGGGTCCTTGGAGAAGTTTATCACATGTGAGAAATTCGTGATAGACGGTACTCTATCTCCTACTGTAGTACCTGTGAACACAATGCTATTAAAAGCATATGTAAAAATATTGCAAAGACCTCAAGATAATGTGACTGCTAAAGAGAAAAATGAGCAGGTATCTAAATGTAAATCTTTGACATTTTTGGTTTATTTATTTTCTGAGACCAACTCTCTTCAAACTACAGAGAGGGTGAGTACTATATTCACAGTATGTATTTACAAATCGATTCATTGCATTGCATATGAAGTGTGATTTGAATTTATAATATAATTTCCCTCTGAGCAGAACATCTACCCATGCCAGTTTGTAATGAAACATGATATTTTTTTTCCCACATAGATGAGATGTGATCATTTCAACACTAAGTTGAATGGCAAAAACCTCTATTCCTCTGTTCTGAGATCAGTGGCTCACTGCACCCACATCAGCACCCTGGCTCTGGTGCATCATGGGAAGATAATGGATCATATCAGCATTTATAAGACATGTAATCATGTGGTCAAAATCCTAAAAGGTTTTCTTTCTGTTGAACCTGGAACTGAAGAATACTACAACTTCAACATGAGCAAACCATCCTGTGAGACATCAAGAGGAGCTTACATAAGGGTCTGCTACTATAAGGTTTAACATTTATACATTTTCTCTTTCATTAGTATTCTTACTAAATAAACTTTATTGTGATAAGAGAAGCTGTTTTATGTGCACAATTTACTTTTAGGTGAGCACTACATGTGCATATATGTAACATGATCGAATAAAGGAATTATTTAAAGAGTGTATTATTGAGTCAAAATGATGAATAGGTTTATTCGGTAAAATTTGTTATAGTTTTTAACTAATTACAATATTATCCAGGGAAAATTACATTAAAAAGGTTTATAAATAGTTATATTGAGCTGCTACATCATCATGAATGTATGAGGCAGACCTGAAATTTTTCACTTTTTTTAACAGATGTTCTCCAAGGTCTATTGTACACATCTTTCAAAGGAGGTTCTGCTTACACAAACAGGTAATATGAAAAGTAAAGCAACTTTATTTTTTGGTGTGTTTTTTTTCAGAGATTTAATCTCAAGCTTTTTTCGTCCACAGGAAACAATAAATTGACTGATTCAACTAACAACGTGGGGAGTATGCAGCCTCAAGTCCCAAACAGATATACACAAGGAGTCTTTCTAACAGTTTTTTTGCTGCTTGCAATCTACAGCAGGTTAAACTTATTATCAAACAGAGTCAGTTCTACTCTTGAAAAAAGTTTCTTAATGATGATGCTTTTTACCATTTTTACTCTGACACAGCACATTTTTTTACCATCTGTCAACATCCAGCCAACCAAGTTTTCTATGATATCCTCCTACATCTTTTATGCTCTGAGGAGAACTGAACAGGTGTTAAGTACTCGCAGAGTGGTGCATACTCTGATTAATTTACTTAATCCCATACACCAGCAATCAAGGGCTCTACCTTTGTTGTTTATGTGGCTAACTTTTAGTGGTTATTATCCAAACAAGAACATGAAGCACTGGTTTATAAGCATACATGTAGAAGGTAGCATGGTCATAACACTTCAATTCTGGGCTGTGTTAGGACAAACAGATGTTATTGCACCTTTGCAGTGCACATCTGTCTTCCTTCAGCCATTGCTATTATCCGTCCTGACCAAACTGAACTGTTTGATTATCTTCTTTCATCTACAGTCTGTAGCACATCTACAAAATACAAGAATCAGAACAACTTATACACTTGTTATTAAAATCATTTACTCGATTTAAAGTTAACCATAAAGGATCCCTCTGACTAAATCAAGATGTAAATTTAAGGGAACTTCAAAATACTGGGAAACAGATTTAAACTATAAAATTTAAATTATCACTATCAGTTTAGCCTATTTTGTTTTAAATTGTGTTATTAAAAATTGATAGCATTAAAGGAGTAACCTGAAGTTGGGGATAAAAACAACAAATACACAAAGAAACAACAAGAAAAAAAGAAAAAGTTTTACCATATTTATACTACTGTGTATACCAGAGATGGACAACTTCGGTCCTCGAGGGTCAAAGCCCTGCAAGTGTTGGACACCTGGCTCAGATCAACAGATGATTAGCAGACTTGTTCAGAGTTTGATGTTAAGATCTGCACTGCTGATTTTTTCTGATGTGTGTTCGGTGTGTTGCAGCAGGGAAATCCCACACTTGCACGACTGCGTTCCTCGTGGACGGGAGTTTCTTATCCGTAGAGTATATTGATACATTTAACCTTTGAAATAAACACGTTCAATTTTTTTAACATGCAAGTCTCTTTTTGTATTACTCTGCTTTATTATTGTCAGCATTTATACATGAAAATTTATACTGAATAAAACTTTTAAATAAATCGTTTCTTTATTTATTTGCAGTTGTCACTGTATGTTTGTTACATGAGAATGTTTAACATAAGGATTTGCTTTGCAAGGACCATTTCTAGACACACTATCCTACTCCCCTACCAGAAATTTTTATCACAAATACCTGTTATATTAATGATAAATGAAAGTTTATGTAAAGTTTGGTACATCCTGCTGTTACTGCTACTAAATTTCCAAACAACTGTTGCTAAAAGTGCTGAAAAAATCCACAAAAAATAAAAATCCACAATTTAACGCATAAAACAAATATGTCATATGGGTAAAGACAAACAAACAGATTTTGAAATAATTGCACCTATGATTTGATGAATTCTTTTCTGTCCACGTTCTTATAATATATTCTCACATAATATATTTTCCTCTTTTTCCATTTGTTTCCTCATCCTCTTCAGCCTCCTCTTTATGCTGTCAACCAACAGTAAAACATACAAACCTACAAAATTAAGATCCCATCAGATATACGTGAAGCAATAGTATGAATTAAAGTTTTAACATTATTCTTCTTTAATTTTTAGTGGTTGTGGCAAGTGCAGTTAGGCAACATCAATCTGATCTTTTACATTGATTCAATCATTTTGTATACAGCTTACCGGTAATCCAATTATAGGAGGGCTAGGACCTCTCACAGCAATCAGCTGGCAATTAGAGGCAGGGGACAGCCTGGACAGGTTGCCAGTCCATTACAAGGCCAACACAGAGAGACAAACAACCATTTATGCTTACACTCAGGGACAATTTACAGTGACCAATTAATCTGGCATCCATGTTTTTGGGAAGTGGGAGGAAGCCAGAGTACCCAGAGAGTGCATACATGGGGAGAACATGCAAACTCCACACAGAAAGGCCCCTGTTCTGACTTCCTTGCAGCCAAGGTTTGAACCAGCAATCTTCTTGCTGTGAGGCCACAGTGCTGACCACTGCTCCAATGTGTTTGAAACCATGCATTGTTAAGAACCATAGCTGCAAAGGCTACTTTCAGATGGCAAGTGTTAGGGCTTAATTCTGATGTATTTGTCAGATCCATTTGTTTGTGTGTTCACATTACCAGAGTAATTACAGCCCTGAAGTGATCCCTTCAATAACGAAGATCAATAACGAGATGTGCCACCCTCTACTTGTAACTTGGAATCAATAATAAACATGTTCCACAATTAGTTCGTTTCTGTGGATGAATTTTAAAGCTGTTGAGCAGAGGAAATAGTCCCATAGTTTCTCCCACTAAATAATCATTTTTCTGTTTTGTGTCAATGCAGTGACATCCCCATTGCATGATTTCCAATTTGGCCCACTTAGTTGTTCAAACTGCAGTCATATTCCAAAATAGTTGACCTGTATCAAAAGTAGGACACATTGGATTCTATAAAATCAGATTCCATGATATCGGGCCTGTTCACACTGTCATAAAAGAATTTCATCTGAGTCACTTTAGGGGAAAAAAAAAAATTTGGATTGCATTTGTCTGCAATCTGAGAGTAGCCCAAGTCACGTTTTATACCCACTAACTTACTGTATAGTTACTTATTTTAGTTTATTTTATATATTTATGACAAGATGAGGAAATAAAAAAACATTTTTTTTACTTGAGTGTGTGTGTGTGTGAGTGCATCGGTGAATGGCCGAATAGTATCAAAGCGCTTTGAGTGCACTAATGTGTAGAAAGGCGCTATACATGTACAAGACCATTTACCATTTATCACTGATATACAATGAAGCTTGGTCATGGAGAGCTTTATATGTGAAGAGAAGATTTTTAAACTCTTTCCTAAATTTAAATAGGAGTCTATAAAGAGATGCTCATCAGAACCCTCACTGCAGATTTTGGATCAGCTGGGGACCTTTCAGGGGTTATTTGTGACATCTCATGAATATGGAATTTCTGTAAATCAATCTTAAATTAACAAAGGCATGGACTCATTTTTCTGCATTGCTCTGAGATAGGATGACCCTTATTTTTTCAATATTATGTTGGTGGAAGAAAGCTTGTTTTAAATGTTTCTGACTGTAACACAGGAAGCCAAATTAATGCTATCAAGATTATTTCAAACCTAGAAAAATATGCCTTAAGTTTAATCATTTTAATATGTTCCAGCCTCTGTAGCAGAATGTTGTAATCAATGGAGTCAAATGCAGCAGCGATCTAACAAGATAGTCCTTTATCTGAGGTCATGAGAATACCATTAGTACTTTCACCAGTGTTGTCTCTGTGCTATGATGAGCTCCAAGTCCTGAGTAAAATTCTTCAAAACTGATTGTTTCTGTTCAGATGGGCACTCTTTACTTCCGGCTCTCGACCGAGGCAGACGCACTGCACTCTGCTCCCGCTCCTCCCCTGTTTTCCCTGCACTTTGTTCGT
>JBAMHV010000009.1:12311676-12327494 GCA_037177535.1 Pseudomugil gertrudae | reverse complement strand
TAGATAGATAGATAGATAGATAGATAGATAGATAGATAGATAGATAGATAGATAGATAGATAGATAGATAGATTTGTGTGTATCTGCAGGTATTTCTATGTATACATGTGAGAGTGCATAAAATGCAAAGAGGAAGGCATAAAAGAATGAAGAGGATGTGTGTAGTGAATAAATACAGAAGGAAATGAGGTCAGTAAAAAGAAGAAAGTGGATAGTTTATATCTAAAAGTGAAGCCTAGTGACTAGAAAATAGTTGGTAATTTTGTTTCTTGCATAGTCTTCATCATTAGCAGTTTATGAAGACAGGATCTAAATACATAATGTACGCTTTTGATTTAAAAGGATAACTCACATAACACACAACTCACAGTTATACATAAGTCATGGAATCACAGCTTTGATCTTTTCTTGAGAATCTGAAGATGAGTATGGAGCTGAAATATGGTCAACTACTGGCTGAGACATGTTCTGCTTTATAAGTGCATTTCCTAATTTCCCCAAGTCAGATATATTCGTAATGAGAACATCAACTGCTTCCCTTTGGCTCCAATATATACAGAGTAAGCTCTTAGTTGATTTCATAACTGTACATCATGACTTTTGATTTATTTCAGGCGGTGCGTGCTCCCTCCTCAGTAAAAGTAGACCTGCAGATACAAAGCAATAACAGTGCAATTTATGTCTATATTTATGTGGGTCTGTTCCCTGAAAACATATAAGCCATGGAGGCAACTCCACTCCCAAACTTGAGTCATATGTCTTTGTTTAAATTTATAATCAGGTGTTTCTTTGAATGCTAAATTAGTATACAGTACACCTTAGAGTGCAATTCACCACCACACAAATAGATAGAACAAATCATTCAAATAAAAAAAGAAACTTACCTTCTGTTTGAGAGTTGTAATGAAGGATCTGCTTTGAGATTTCTTCAGAACACCTTTGGAACTCTAGAAAAAGAGGGAAACATATTCATGCAGGTGTGAATCTCATAACAATCATTATAATGCCCAGTGAGCCACTGAAACCCTAAAGTTTACAACCTGTAAGGACAGCTTTAGACAGCAGTCACTAATGCCAAACACAGATGATGAGGGCAGTGGGCGAGAAATAAAAAACTTGACGGTAGGGAACACTTAGAGAGAAAAGCTTTTGAGACAGAATGAGGTGAAGGGGATCACCAGCAAAGTAGGACTAAAGCGGGTGGGATGCTCTGAAGCACTACATCCACTACATTAAAATGGCTGTCGGAAAAGTGAAGTGTCTAAAAATACCACAAGAGGCAAGCAGGGAAATTAAATATTAAGTAACATTGCAGACATTTAATTTCTCGTCACTTTCAGTCCATTTTTACATACTTTGAATCATCTACCCAGGTGGAAATACAGCAGCCTCTTCAGAGTGGCTCATAAGTTTCACTTATGAACGTTGTGCGAACTAGTCAGCTGCTTTATTTTCTTTATCCTCTTCCATAACCGACACAATGACCTAGTTCTATCCCCCTGTTTGTCTTCTCTATCTTTTTTATTTTGCCCTTCTCTTCAACTTTTGCCAAGTACTGCCCTTTCCAATATTCAGCTCCACATACTGCCTTGGGGCTGTACCTGCCGCAGGTTCTTCTGAAGACCCTGGTGGGTGGCTCGGAGCAGAGCTCTGATGCTGAAGCTGTCTGTATCTTCCTTGTCTCCAATCCGTGATTCCTTCAAAAGGGAGTCCAGTTTCTTTCTGATGTGAGACTCCACCTGGTGATGCCCATTGCCCTATGTGGAAGAGATGAACAGTAGAACAATTATTGGTGAAGTGTGGTATCAGGGCAAGACAATGCAACACAGGACTCAAACTTGCAGTACAACTGCTACTTGTTGGCTAGAAATGTAACAACAACAGTATAATTTGACTTTGTATTGTGTTTGAAAGGGCTATAATTAGTTAACTTTAACAATGAGCCAAAAAAGGGAGTCAGAAAAAGGGAGTTAATTAGCCATCTCAGTAACGGCTGTTGAGCTTGCTTTGATGTGCAACTTTTCAGGCTAAGTACATTTGTATATAAATATGCAGGAATCTATCCTGAATCTGGCCACACAGGTCATGCATTACAGTCAATAAGAAAGTTCAGTGTATGGAACTGTTATTTGCCATATTCTTTAGGGACTGTTCTTATGATTTCTAGCCAAACCAAACCAAAGCTATCCAGACAGTTGCTGCAAATCCATTTAACAGGAGTGGATCCCTTATAAGATAACAACCCCGTGATTTGTCTTTGCAATCTCTATTCCAGAGTAGTCAGGTTCAGTCCGAGAGAGCCACAGTCCTATAGGTTTTAGACATTTCTCTAGTCTAACAGACCTGATTAAAATTGAATGGATCCACAACTTATCAAATTCTGCTCAGTGACTTGGTAAACTAAATCAGGTGTGTTGAAACATGGAAACATTGAAAACATCCAGCATTGTGACTCTCATGGAACAATCTTGCCTACACCTGCTCAACACGGAAGGCGTCCACAAGATAACGTTACTGCTTTTTTTCCCGTGCTGGCATTAGTTTGTGTTGTATAAGAGCGGTCTGATGGATTGACACCTTAAATAGGAAAAAGAAAATGTTAACATTATAGTTGCCTATTTCCCCAAAAGAACATGTATATGAATGGTGTATCACTCTATTAGTGAAATATAAGTGGGGACTGCTGTGAAAGTATACCATTTTAATGAGCTCAATACAAACCTCCCAGAACCCTGCCAACATCCCTTTAAAAACGGCAATAATCATCTCAGATGGCATCTGTGGATTCATGCCTCCAGCTAAATGTGGAGGAATTGATGCCATATTCTGTTACACAACTAAACCATCTGGAAAACAACATGATTGTTTCCCTGTTTTAAATTTAGGAAGGAGGACCCTGGCACTACTGTATCATATGATGTACTATAAAAGTAGTGCATGGATGTCTGATCTACATGCATTAAGATGGCAGTGGCAGCATATTCATCCATATTTGAAAGGATCAGGCTTACTTTATCTTTTAAATGGCATGAAATGGTAGTTCAAACATTTTTTGTTTACAGTTTAAACCTACATCATTAAGCACTAGTTATTCCTGAATATTGTTGTGATGACTATAATTAAAACTTCATGACAACATAACTGCAAACATTTCAAGCCAATTACTGAGGTCATTACCTCAAATAGAACAATATCATTAAGAACCCACTAATTCCCATTCATGTGGCCTGTGAGCGTGTGTGTTTGTGTGTGTGATGGAGAGAGGGTCAGAGTTCTTTAGAAAATGAACTAAAAAGCACAGAGAAAACAAAGAGTTGCCCAGAGAGAGAAAGACAGAAAAGTGTGACTATTATTTGCTTTTACTGAAAACAGATTATTTAAAGATCCTGGGAAAGTCAGCATAAAGAGGGAAGCCAGACATGGCTATGCTTTACAAAGAAGGCTCACTTGCTAAATTCAGGCTCCTTTCCAGTCATGGCAACCTCTACATTTAACAGCTTAGTTTAGTAAAATTGTGAAAAACATTGATTCTGACATTTGCATCTGAAATCCATTCATCTCTAACTAAGAGCAGCTCTCTACTAACCTTTTTCAGTCAAAATTCCAGGTAGGATTACCTTAAATTTGAGAAAATACAGACACATACTATAGTACTGTGTGGATAGCAATGTGAGTCAGATGTCTATTCCTCTCCTACCCTCTGATATCCTTATTTGGTTTATGTTCATGTTACAATACTTCTAAGATGCAAATACAACTGACCAGTGGCGGCAGTTTCTGATAGATTTCAGCTTGTAATTATATCAGTTTGATCTAAGATTTGGCTGTACAAAAGCATATTCATGTTACATTTCCCTGTTGCCATTTAATATTGGCTCAGCCAGGGTCCCACTTCACCACCGCAGCAGCATAACTGGCAGATGTTAAGGTGAATTCAAAAGGAAAATAATGCAATTTAACACTGGCGCTCTGGGTCATATGTCGATGTGTGATAAGTTCCAATTTAAGCTATTTTTGGTTGTTTGTTTATGTCAGAAAGACAGACGGAGATGTAAGTCACAAACTGTTGCAAATCTGTTTCACTCATTTCAAATGGGCTACATGACTTTTTTTTGCATCTTTATTTATCAAACAAGGTTTCATTTAAAACTAAAACAATCACTGCACAGGATTAATAGTATAAAGTAAATTATTTTTCTCTGAGATATTTAACTTAAGTCTGAAATACTCAGGAGCTTTAAAAAAGGGGAGTACAACATCCTGTACATCACTATTTAAAAAAAAATAAAAAAGGATATTTTTAGTTATGTAATTGTTCAATAGTTTTGTTTTTTTTTTTACAAAAGAAACAGTTTAAACATTTTAAGACCCTTTGTGTGAGAGCACATGAGTATATGCATTTCAAATGTTTGTATTATAAGACATGTGGCAGGCCTCAGCACAAGCTGATGACCTGATATATTAAAGCTATTGAGCACTGCAAAAGTAAAACATCTGATCACTAAAATGTTTTTTTTACAATGGCTTCCTAACTTCAGAAGAGGACAGATGTGCATAATATTTTTCTATTTAAGCATAACTGCCCTGAAAACAGAATAAAAACACAAAGGAAAGGTGTATGATTTCAAGAATGTTTTCTTTGATTATGAGATGAATGTAAAATAATTCCACTTTATTTCACATTAATCTCATTAGTTTTAAATTACGTTTTCATTCATTATTTTATTGTTGACTTTTAAGATACCTACAAGCTTGGAAGAGGTTCTCTTTAATGCACATTTTTATTGGAAAGGTTTATGCACATGATGTTTAGAGCATTGTTCCCCCATCTTACGTTACTACTCTTCAGTTTGAAGTCTTCCTCAATTTCATCTGCGCTGTCATCATCTGACACCTCCCCTTCTTCAGCATCAGCAGACAGATATGCAGGCAGTCGCTTCCCCTAGATAGAGAAAAGATAAAAATACTTTAAAAAAAAGGGAGTGACAAGCATACATTATGCCCCTGCATATGTCTGAAGTACAGCATCATTCCTCACTCATCTTTTTTTATACTCATAAAAGCCCACACAGGTTGCACCTCTGAGATAGTCCAAAAATAACTCAGCAAATTCAACACATCTGCTGAAATCTGTGCACAGAACAAGAATGGAATACTAAGTAACCTTTATATTTATGCATATTTTTTATATGTCATTACAGGCAGAGAAGCTGTTTCTGCCACATTTAACTGTAAAAGAAGGTTACAAATTGCACAGTTGTACAAAGACATACATATGTACCCATCAGCTCTAGATTTCCTCACTAGCTCCCAAAGCAACTCTTTCAGCACACTGGAAGCCCATTAGTGAGCCATTCTGAAGGTGAGAGTGGGAGTCGGGATTTTCAGAGCATCTTCTTCCAACAAAAATGGAGAGTCAGCTTCCTGCAGAGCACAGCCTCTCCCAGGCTGACATTACTGCCCTCTCTTCAACCACTGCCAAGCAGGCTTTTGTCTTCCTTTCTGTGTGTGTATCAAAAAATTTTATGACATATCTCTTTATTGTCTCGTGTTTGCTCTGCTGCTCCGCTAGGGGAAGTAAATGGGTGAAAGGCTGTCAAACAAGGGCAGGGGAAAAAAGAGAAGGGGACAGGTGTAAAGGTCCTTTACAGAAAATCAATAATGTGCTTTCACTTTATAGATATCTGACTTTGAGTGGACAGACTTCTTCAACACAGATGTTTTTCATAAAAACATTTTATCTGGTTATCTCATGAATGCTGAGGCTTTTCTTTATTTTGATGTTAGGAAAGTTTTAGTGCTTTGAATGAAAACCGCCTGCTTTGATCGTAGTATCTTTACTCTGAGGCTTCTGAAGCAAAACCAGATCTTTTTACTGTCTTTACAATATGCAATGGTTTTGTTGGTCCGGAGGTCAAATTCTAGCACTTTACCCATGTTTTCAAGTAAATAGAAAAAATAATCTGGTTCAGCACTTAAAGAAGTTCATATCAGGTAATGTGAATAACTGCTAAATGGTGTGATGTGATGATGGGTGACATTCCCAATGCATATTTATTTTCTTCCTTTTTTTGTAACAAACAGTTTTGCTGTGATCTGTTAGAGCTTTTGAGGAGACAGTGGACTGAGTATTTCACAGAAAAACACATTTGAGATTTTTTAGGATAATTATGTCAAATCTGATTTATATCTGCATGTCTGTTAGAGCTCAGGGGGCAATACAGAGGATAATTAACATTACACCTTTGCTCCACCATCATTTAGGGCTCTGCTCCTTCTTCACCTCATGATAATTATTAGCACTCTGCCCTTAAAATATTTACAATATTTCATGCATATATATTTATTCATCTTAACTTGCTGGTATCTAACCTTAGCTCAATACTATATTGAAAAGTGTTTTGTCCCACTCTACCCCAGACTGGCAAAGACCATAAACCATCATTGTTAAAAGGAAAATGCATTCTGGTGTGAGACCTGTGTATTCCAGTCCTAAATCAGAATATAAAGGCATATAAAATCATAAACTTTTCTTTCATTTTGACTCTCATGCCCGACTGCACGGCTCTTTTGATGGGTATTCATCATAGCTTTAACTTTGACCCACACGCCCAGTACTTTTACTTGATTCAGTCATAAGTCATCGTGTTTCACAAGCCACTTGAGCTGATGGGCTTCAGAGGACAGCAGTGTTATTGCCACATTCTGTCTGAAAAGGCCAGAAGTTAGACAAACAGCCAATGCTCCATTTCCCAGGAGAGGTCGCCTCCAAAAACGGCTCCAGACTGCAGGAAAATCTCAGCGCTCTTATAGCACTTAGACAAAATATTTTTATTGTACCCCATGTTGGTTTCAGATTATAATGAAAATTGTATAGTTCTGATAGCAATTAGAAAGTTCTTCTTCATTTTTATGTCCACACTAAATTGAACTAGATCAGATGGAATAGAAGTGCCAGCTTTACAAATATAAGAGGAGCCATCTGTGGAGCATCGACAGTATCTGGATGTAACTAAACAGTTGAATCTGCAAGAGCAACACCAGAATCCAATACTACATAAATAATCATTAAAAAACATTAAAAGTCATCTTTTTTTGTTTGTGTGTTGTTTCTATGACTAAAAATAAAGAGGATGTATCTGTTAGACTTTTCAATAACACAATTTTTAAGTCTTGCAAATGGAATATTGCACATGTTTCAGATGAGTATTTCACTTTGCTTTTTGTAGTAAAAGACATCAGGACCAAGATAAATGTGCTAAAAGTCTGTTTTATGTCTGTGGATAAATGTACATACAAATAAGTGTTTCCTTACACAGTAAAACACAGGTTTGCATGCATTGCTGTTGTGGCATTGATCCATGCAGCACAGGAGCTTAAGGTTAACTTGTGGTTTAGCTTTCAACCTTATTGTTAGTACTGGTAGCAGTTTAAAAGTGAATATGACAGCTCCATTGAGTTACCAGTCAGGTTCTGCCTATATGCGGCAAACATTTAAGTCAACAATCTGCCAGTGAATTAATATATGCCAACAACTCACCCTTCTTTCCTTTTTACATCTATGATTAATACAATGACCTAGTTTTCTCTTCCTTTACTCTTCCTTCTCTTCATCTGATTATGTGAAATAATTAGTGGCCTTGGGTTGCTTTTTCCAGTCCTTATCATCTGTAGCAATGCACATAAAGTCAAATATTGACAGATAATGAGCACTTTTCTTTCTTCCCATCAGTGAGAGGAGGGAACTGGGAAGGTGTAATGGTGAAGCAACCAATCACAGGTAAAATAGGTGATGGGCTATATTATAGTTTTGTATCTGATTCATTTGAAAACATAACCTCTAAGTCCAGCTTTTAACCATCTATCCATTTATGCATTCTTACTTTGATGAGTATCTTTCCTTGCAGGCTCTGAGGACTGGGTAATATTTTGGAGTCTCTACTCAGAACGTCCCACACGTCCAGTTTGTCCGCAAAGATTTCTCGTAGGTACTGTGCAATCTTCTTTTGCTGCTGGATGCTACAGTGATTCTCTATAGAGAGAATCACAGGGTATCTGAAAAAGATCAAGACACATATGGAGGTTTTTATAAGTTGACACAATCTAAATATTTATTTGAACAGAACAAAAAGGAGGAAAATGTTTAAAACAAAGCTGGATACACCCTTTTCTGTGGCGTGTATGTGTTGGAAAGTGTGTTTCAAGGGTGCCTGCGAGTTTTCATTTAGAAAAAGGTGAAATGACTTGTGGCCACATAGCAGCACAGCTCAAATGTCAGGTTTGTCAGACTGACAGCTCTCCCTCAGGGGGACATGGCCCTGCTTTCACCTCTACCTCTGATCTCCAAAACACATGCTGAAAAGCACAGGCGCACACACACTCCTACTCAGACACACCACACGAGTGCCAAAGACAAAAAGAGACAGCAGAGATATAGAGTCATTTCAATTTATCGGGGGAATATACAGCTGCTCATCTAATGTGAAACAGTGAGGTGTCTTTGAGTTGCATAATTCGTAGAGTGTGTGTGTGTGTGTGAGTGTGAGTGGGAGAGGAAAGATTTGTTACATGGCAATGCGAGCCTTAGGTTATAAATCATATTAGCGGCTGACACAGATAAAAGCTGAATATATTTGTGAGCACAGCAACAGGAGAGATGTGAAGAAGAGCGACAAAGCACGAGAAGTTCATTTTGTTAATCTGCTCTCCCTTTCAGCATCATTACAGATTACTAATTAATAACTAATGAATTAATGAGAGAACGCAGATATATGCTGCTTATCAAACAAGAGTCTTTTCGTTTGGGAGATAGTATTGGACAAAATTTGAATTCATGTTGCAATAAAATTATATCTTTGGAAATATGATAAAAATCCAAAAACAGTAACGAAAGGGTTACTATTTCCTCCCACATAAAATACTGCTGCAGAATGCCTGATAAAAAGTGGACAGAAACTTTATTTTGCTTTTTATTCCCATTTGCTTATAATTTTCTTAGTAATTTTACAATTGGAGAGATGTGTCAACATTTCTGTAGTTTTATAAATATTTTTATGTCTGTAAATTTCTTAAATGAGAAAAAAAATCTGCTTTTAAACCTCATAAAAGACTGAATTTGTAACTCTGCAAGTTTCATGCAAAAATGACTGATTTACTGACTCAAGTTTTTTTATGGACACTCATTTGAATAATAAACCTCTCATCTATCTCTCAGCACATACATAAATAAATTAAATTAAAAATGTCATTCTGAGACATCAAACGACTGTAAACCAGTAATCACTATACAATTCCAGGAATTGCATCAGATGTGCAATTTTATTCTGTAACTCAATTTACAACAAATTAATAAACTTCTTCATTCCAATTTGAATAAAGTAACTTTTTTATATATTAAAGTATTAACTGCAATCATTAGAAACTGTGGTTGCCATCAGTGTGAGCCAATTGTGGCAGCAGGGAGCTGCAGCATTCACCACTTTGGGTGTAGTTGGACCCAGCAGAGACAATCAGTGGATCCTTGAGGAGCCAGGGGAAATGCTGCTCAGCAGATGGTTCAGTAATAGGTGCTAATTACTTCCAGGAATCACTGATCTCTGAAGAACAAAAATGTAGATTTCTAACTTATGCAACTTTTTGTTCCATTTTTTTGTTAAATCTGTTGGATAAAATTGAATCAAAATCACCCATCTTTATAAATAACAGAGACAAGAAGTCGAGCACAAACGTGAGTCTGTCACAGAGAGATGAGCCCATCCTAGTAGCTTCAGGAACATTCAGCATCTCTGAGGTGGTTTTATTACATGAACTTATTACACGCAGCTATATGTTGAAATTTAACTATTTATTTATTTTGAGAAAACTTAGTTTTTGCTATTTTTTTTAAATAAAAAGTGAAAAATCCTTCTTTAAAAATTAGCCATGTAGCTGGTCATAATGCTACATAACAAACAACAGAAAACAGTGTGAATTAAACCAAACTTATACCATGGTCCTAGTAAAAACTCGATTCTGATTAGCTGCAAAGTGTCCATTATATGGTCGGACGGTCTGCGTCATACATTCTATTCTGATACTGGACACCTTGAAGAGCATTATCCTGCTAATACCATGGTTACGTAGGAAACAAATAAATATTACATTAATTAATAATATGGTAATGTTGTTTTTTACTGTTAAAGTTGTAGGTTTTTCACAAGAACGGGCTGAGCGGACTATTTAATATCTGATGTTGTGGCGCTGTGACTCATTGTCCAGGTAACCTGCTCTGCCCACAGAACCTGCAGCTCGGTCAGCTGCAGCTGGTATATTAGGCCAAATCAACAGAGGACAGTGAGATGATTGCCTAATGTTATGTTAAGATTATGGTATGTTAATTAATGTTGTGTTAAGGGATCGTGTCACACCATTTATTAACCATTTTCATAAAACACTCACAAGACCTACGTCCAGTCACACACACACACCCACAGGCAGCTTTGACTCACTGGTTATTCATGAAGGCATATTTATTGATGGTTTCTAGGACAGATTTAAAAGTTATCTTGGAGGTCAGGGTGTATCCGTGTTGCACCATCGGCTCTCCATCAGGACCATCCCAACAGTCCACTGCAGGGGGAAATATAAATGAGTCATTCATATGGAAAATATGGATCTCTCTAGAAAATAAAGCAGACTGTTAATGATTTAATGACATTTTACTACACTAATACAGGAAATACAGGAAATACAGGAAATTATTTTGTATGTTTGAGGATTTGCTTCAGATTGTATTGCCAAATGAAGTGGAATTCGCCTGTACAGGTAAAGTACAGTTAAAGTTAGTAAATGAACATATAAAAAGATCCAAACAAATCAGTATATTTCATTCAACTCACAATGTAAGAGCAATGCCCTTCTCTTGTAACTATGATGGGCTATTT
Source organism: Pseudomugil gertrudae (assembly GCA_037177535.1). Lineage (NCBI taxonomy): Eukaryota > Metazoa > Chordata > Actinopteri > Atheriniformes > Pseudomugilidae > Pseudomugil > Pseudomugil gertrudae. Next base: position 12,316,572 of record JBAMHV010000009.1, on the reverse strand, counting down.
CACAGCAGATAAATTGATTAGTCATCGTAAGAAAATCCCAGGTGTTACTGATTGCTCAAATAATGACACTGTTCTATCAAGTGTCCCACTGAGCTGTGGTGGTATAAACAATATCAGTGTTGAGAATGCAATGTCATTCAGTAGGTAATACGATATTATTTACACCTCAGTGAGCCGTCAGGTGTTTTTCTGCTGAATATTTTCCTGCTTTGATATTTAAATGAAGATGAATATGTACCTTCCACACATCTGCAGCCAGACTGCAGCACCCAGGCGTACATGTCTGTCTTGGAGTGGGAGAGAAGCTGGTCTCCAGTCAAGTACGTATTATGAGAGGAGGCGATGAAATAGTTGGACAGGGGTTGCTCCATGTCTTGATTCACTTCATGGTGCAAAGGGTTGAAAATGTCACATGTTGGACTGCGCATGAAGCTTGTAAAGCCTGAGGAGAAAGGCAAAATTATGGGGAAATATCAGTGGGATCCATTATGAATAGCATACTGTCATTTTTTTCCATGCTCTACCAATGTTATGGCCAGCTGACAAATTCTCCACAAATATCAGATAGGTTGTTCTGACACTGATTGTTTTCATGTGTTTGGGTTTAAGTCACACATTTCAGACAGTGTGCAGATACCAGCTGGGCCAAGAGGATAGGCTCAGATGACAGTAATCTCCTGACTCTTTATCCAACACCAGCAGCAAATCAAGGTTTCCCCTCAAGATTTAGCAGATAAATTCTGACATTTTATTTTCCTTTTGACATCCCATCTGGCGCGGATAAAAAATAAACAAGCAAATGTTAAAATGTAAATAGAAACTGTCATAATACCCAGTCCAATGAAATCAATATACCAACATGCAATTTCCACACTAGATTATACAACTTAACACAAAAACAACAACTTATGCTGAGTAACAGCTTCATCACAAATCAAGTCTGCTTTATGAATACAGTATTGATCTATTGGTTTTTCTCTGCTTTGCAAGCAAGTGTAGATGTTTTTAAGTAGTTCATTCCTACATTCAAATGATTTCTCCAATAGTACAAAAAAATAAAAGCAACACTTGTTGAGCAACATGTTGATGACTGAAATGTTGAAAAGCGCATTTAGCTGAGTAACTAAATAAAATAAGAATGAGCAATGACGGGAGGTTTGTTTCAGAATGTACAAATTATATCTGTGTGTGTTTTTATATTATCTACAATGCATTATTGGATAATGTTCAATCTTTTCTCAGACTGATTCCCTTTCAGACCTAAATGTATTTAATTTAACTCTTTACTGAGTTGTATCACTTATGTAGCACATATGTAGTTTATGAAGACAAAACTCTAAACGCTTAATTGAAATAACATTTGAGGCTATACATTTTAATTCCTTTAGTATGAAATGGAAATTTTTTATCAATTTGCTGTGTTGTGATGATCCAACCCTGCAGATAAGGACGTGACTCTATACTCTACAAAGATTAACTCTTGATTGCAGAGTCATTCCAAACCTGGTTTGAACCTGTTTGTAACCATCTAAGCCCCTCTTCTCATATCCTGCCTGTATATAAAGGGAAGCAGAATTGCTGTTAGAACTCACTCTGATGTGCTGCATGATGTATAAATGCTTTCTGTATGTGCACATGTAAATACGTTTTGTTTTTTTTTACTTTTCTCATCAAACTCAGTCTTACATATTTTTTTTCAAATCAACTATCAAAAGGTTCCTCTAATTGCAACCAATGGAAAGTTAACTTTTTTTCTGAAATGTGCTCACATCCCATCCCATCTAATTCTGCAATTGACTAATCAACAATGTTATTATTAGTTTGATTTCATTATTCAATTTCATCAACAACTGGTCAAACCAATTACACATTTCACAAAGAACCACTTGAAGCTGCACTGAATCAGGTCTTTTATAATCAGTGTACCTATTTACATGCCTGGTTACAATTCCATCCTTCCCGACTTATTCTGTAATGACCGAAAGGTGTTTTTGCAAAATATTATAACATCACAAGAAAGGTTATCTTTCATCTTTTGCATGAAAACATAATCGATTAATCATTCACTCTGTTATTTGCACCTAGCATATATCTTCTTGAGCAAATTGAAGACATGTCAAGTTAATTTGTGGAAAAACAAAACATTCACATTTGCAAGTATTATTAGGTATAGTTTACCATACAGTCTATCCCTTCTGCATCTGATTTGCAGACATTTGCAGCTTTTAAAAGGCCTAAAAAACACACCATAACACATTTTTTCCCACTTGTCACAAGGTTATATCATGAACAGCTTGTCCAAGTGAAATCAATTAAATGTCTTGTAGACATATCATTGACATGTCCAATATGCAGATTAGTTGTCCAAGCATTCAAACGCAGTCAAAAGCAGTGAGGTTTATTGTGGTTGGGGGTCAGAAGTTAGTGATAATAGTGAGCGTGCAACAATTCTCTGGTGTATTGTGGTTCAGTTCAGATTTTAACACAAGACTGAGACATAGAATTAGAGAATAGATTCAAGACTGCACATTTACTTTCTTCACACTCTAGAAATCTGCTAAAGTAAACCCCAGAGGCCTCTAGTGTCACATAAATGCACAATTTATGTCTAGACCCCCACATCTTAGGTCTGCAGGGAGGGCACCAGCCTACTGATCTGGCCTTCATGCATCACATTAAAAGATTAGTCTTACTCCTCCTTCCCTCCTTCGTTTGCAGTCCACTTACTTATGTTGGTCTTTCGATCAGACTAATTTTCTCTTTCCCACCACACTGATTCTGATTAAGTATTTGTTCAAGATAACATCCCACTACTTTCTCCTCTGCTTAATGTTATCTTTGGCTACATGCGGAAAACACTTCAAATGTCAACAGATCTTCTGTATTTTCAGCCAGTCTACGTCAGAGTTGCACTTATCAGGGATAAAAGAATATATCTGTTTTAAATTAAACAATGTCTAATTTAATGTACTTTGTGTCTTGGACAATACACATCACCACCTCATTGCCAGTGTTGGTATTGCAGGGAATGATTGGTATGAAACTGTGGTAAGCATTAATGTTTGATGGCAATCAGAAAGGCAGCTGCCACAAAGTGACTGTCACGTTGTCACCACTTTGGCCTGTCTAGCTGTGGCTACACATACAGCTTACTATCACCTGGAATTAATAAGTAATGGATCACTGTAAAGTGCTTTGGGTGCCTTAAAAACACTATATAAATCAAATCCAATCAATTAAGACGATTATAAGAAATGTGTTTGAAGTGATCGACAAATGTTAAGTCAATGAAGGTTTGCTTTGTAAGGTTATTTTACTCAGTACATGATAAACTTTGAAGACTTATGAATACATTGTACAACTACCACTAGGAGTATATACAATATGTATAACAGTTTCCTGAGCTCTTAATTAAATCTATGTGACATTATTTGATCAAAATACCAAAGTAATTCATCTCTGTTGTCTACATGTTTAAGATGCTAATGTAAATAAATGTTGCTTATTGATGATGAAGATGCATTCAGGGCCAGTCGGAACCTTAAAATTTCAAACATCTGACTTACAGAAAAACAAAACAATGAAAATGCCAACAAAAAGTCATTTTTCCAAGTCAAAATATGGAATAAAACTATATTAAACATTAAACAAAGTTCTGATCTTGAATCATAGCTAACTAGGAAAGCACTCTGAGAGCGCAGACCTCCACCAAGCAGCACCATAATGTTACTGAAAATTTCTAAATCATCCAGAATCCAGTTTTTTTTTTTGCACGATTAATAAAAAGGTTGTGTTTTTATGGTCCTGCATGGCAAATACAAGAGGAGAGAGAGAAATAGAAAGAAACTGGATGTAAGATTTAACAATGGAAAAGACAGTGATGGAAGAAAAAACGAGAGATGAAGATTACCTTCAATTCCCATAACACCGCTTTGCTTATTTTCATCAGCCACCTCGAATTTATCAATGATTTCTGCAGCATACTCCACAGTAATGTTGGTCATCTATAAGAGAAAAGTAAAGCCAGTGCATGCAGATAACATGGTCAGTTCACAATAACACAAATATAATCCAGGTCCACATGGAAAAGCATTTCATATTAAATTCATGTTAAAATTAAATTATCTGTGCATGTTGTACAGGCAGAGTCTGACAGACCGAGATGAGTTAAAACTTAGAAATAAATATTACACTGCTGTAGTACTGTGAAAAAACTCAGATATCCCTGGTAACAAATCAATTTTAGATGTGATAGATTGTCTCAATGAAGCAGATTCCACTGGGCAGACAGATGAAGGAGGTCATATTGGGGAAATGAGAGGGTCACATCTCATTTGTGTGTCTGGATCTCAAATTAAAAAGACAAATTTGAGGAAAATTGATAACTCCTTGTATAATATATATTCAGTTTAACATCTGCTAATTTGAGATGGAGCCTGAAACATGTGCTACCACCTACCTTCTGCTCATTGCGAAGGAAGTTGAGAAGCTCCTCCACTGTGAGGTGGTCCTTCCTATCACTGTATGCCATCATGAGCAGGAACAGGTCTCGTCTCAACGACATCATCTTGTAGAAGACAGAGAACTCCTCATATGTCAGAGTACCCTGATTGTCATCAGTGTCTGCCTCCTAAGAAGGTGCAGGAAGGACATGTCAAAAACAGCTCAGTCGGACGGGTTGTTACTTTTTATTATAATTTGCATCTTAGTATCTTTTATGTTGCTCATATGATTAAACACTGATAATTAGTGGCGATGGTCCAGTTTACACACATGGTGTAAAATATTCTGTACTCTGTTTTACACACATAGGGCCAAGTCTACTAAAGGTTTGCGTGTACTAAAATGCGTGCAAACTCATTGCTCACACTAAAAAAAGTACAAACTGATCTACTA
>JBAMHV010000009.1:12283487-12307440 GCA_037177535.1 Pseudomugil gertrudae | reverse complement strand
AAGCCCTTTGAGGCAACTTTGTTGTGATACTGGGCTATATAAAAATAAAATTGATTGAATTGATTGATTGATTGATTAATTCAAATAGAAAATATTATAATAAACAAATCCACAAACAAGTCATCAGAAAATTATAGTCCTCTCCGGAAAATTGATCTCTTGACAGGAAACCTAATAGCAGTGATATGTGTGTAGCTCTTTGTTTAAAGGATATTGGTCATGTGTACGCTGCCGCTTGGCCAGCGAATCCTCATCACTGATTCCAGCCATCAGATAGCGGAGGCCAGTTATCCAGGTTCTGGCTTCTTCTGCATTTGATGTCACTAGGTCCAGAGACTCCATGTGGTTTCCATGGTATACTGTGAAACAGCAGCCAGGATCAAAAGTGCCGTCTCCGTGCCGATGAAAAATGTCCGACTGACCACCCTCCGTCACCTTGTAGAGGGAATCTATGGTAACTGATAATGTGGGGACAGATAAAGGAAAGCAAATCATTAATAATAAAAAAAATGTAAATATTAACATGTAAGAATAATCATTCATTGTACGCTCAGTTGTTACACTGTTATTAATTCATACCTTCATAATGACACGTTTTCTTGTAGTGATAAAAAAAGGTAAAGAGAACAGACCGTTTAGCATGATCTTTTATGTCACTGTTTAGCTTTTCAGCTTGGCTTTTGATGGTGGGCCAATTCAGGGCAGAAAACCATGAGAAGTTTAGAGTTCTAGGACTGAATCAGTACAAATTGCTTTCGGAAAGTATTAAAATTATTCCTAGCAGGTCCAAAACCTCAGCCCAAATGTCAGCAATTAATCTGAAATTACACATTAAACTGTAATATCCTGTCTGCTTTTGGTAAGTTCCTGTAAAGTGTGATTCCTTTATAAGAGCATGTGTTTTACTGCTGCTTCTTTTCCTTACTTATATGTTTTTATATACAGCAATTAATTTAGTTTGGGAGGTGACAAGGCTTTGTAGATAAGTACTATGCTAAAAGTTTGCCCAGATCAGCTCATTCAAAAATAGAAAAGGCTAAGATGTGAATGTAAACTAGTTCATTGTAATCTGCGTGAAGTGAACTTTGTATTATCTGTTTTTAAGTGTGAACTTGCAGAGAGCAGCAGCTTTATCCCTTCATATTGTAATTCAGAGCTCCCAACTGAAGTGTAATGACAGAGAAATTATGCAGATAGAATAAGGGTTAAATACTGAAAAGAATAACAGCAAAACATTGCAAAATAACTGTCCAAATCAAATGATGCGAGTTTCTCAGTTTCTATGCAGTCATGTACTATGTGTGACAAATACACAAGCTCCTGCAGGCTTCAGAGGCTTTCACGGTCTAATAAGATTTGTGTATAAACTTAGCCATCTTAGATACTGTGTCATTGTTAGAAACAGCCTGCAGTAATTTATGTCCTGCTCTGAATTTGCACATATGCTTTACATGCTGTTGCACCTCTGTGGTTTTCCCCTCTTATAATTTATCCATGTGATCATTTGAGCAGGTTCTCCATCGTTTAAAACACTTCTCCAATCTGATCAATGCACATCTTCTCTGAAGAGCAATAAATATTTATTCAAAAATGACTGAAGCTTTAGTAGAGATATAATTCTGTCCTTCCAGTTACAATATATAGTGTGTGTTTTCATAATCCTCTCCAAAATCATCCTGTCCATTTTGCCATTACTCTCAATTCTTACATCTTGTTACATAATCCCATCGCTGAAGTACTGCTGAAACTGTAAGCGATGATATGGCAGCCCTTTTTTGATCCCACAGGCATTAAAAAAAGAGCAGATCAGTTGTTTTTTTATTGTGTCAGTGGAGAGAATCTAAGAGGCTTATCCAATGCTGACAGTTTACAATCACACACATTGTCCTTTGCACAGAACAGAAGCAAGGCCCATAAACAGATGTATGTTTTCTTGGACTGCTGCGTGGAAAATGTTCATAAATTAGTGGAAACGATGCTATAACGGAGGCCACAACACGTGTAATGATAATCCCTTCAGAGCCAGGAACAATGTGAACTGAGATTATAAAACTTCAACAGACGTTCAGGAAAAATGTGACGGGGTTTCTGCTACAAAGAGTTAAGTAGTAATATGAAAAGCACTTATAAAAATGATTGGACGTATCATAACTATTATGTAAGATTTAAAAATATTGGTTGAGAGGTTGAAATTTTTGTAAATTTACCAGAGTCCAACAGAGTTTGGCAAAAAGAAATAATTGTCTTCATCAATTTTCTTTTCTGTCATTGAAGATTTCTTCTTCAGATTTTGTACTCCGTCCTTTTCTAAAAGGAATTTTCTGCTTTTTGTACATAAAATGGTCCGATTATATGCAACCAACTTTAGTTAAAAAGAAAAAGAAATGCAAAAAGTATGAAAAAGTTATTATACCTATTAAACTGTGCAGCAGAAAATGACAGTCAACGTGTAAATTTGTAAGACAAAAGAAAATGTGTGCATAAAGAGCTTGTCTATTATATCCTTCTCTTTGCTTGAGTCATTTGTGCCCAGTCCAACTGCAATAACCTTATTTGATCATTGTAGTATGTTGTGGTTGTTTAATCGAAACCCCTCCACAGCTTTATTTCTTCTCATATCTATAATTTAAGAAAGGCAAAAGAAATCTGAGCTATGTTTATAGGAACTCATAAAGACCAGATGGGTTGTACTCAGACAGCAGAAATAATGACCTATTTTGCGTTTGGTGCTGAAGGGGCACATCAGGAAGTAGTTCTGCATACCCATACAGTTTTTAAACATTAACACGTATTTTCTCTCTTTTTTTTTTACAGTTCCACTTTAATTGTTTCTTTGCTAAAAACAGTATGTGAAGACACCAGGTGTGCCTAAAATGTGATCATGCAGCTTGTTTTTGATAGTTTGCTTATCATCTGTTATTCCATTTGGGAACATGCAGATGTGTGCTCTTCAACTTACTTTTGGCCTTCTCACTCTTGCGTGAAGGCTTCCAGCGGATGCAGGAACGATGTTCATCCAGGTAGAAGAGTCTCACCAGCCCTTTAGATCCTGCCTTCAGCTTCACCATCTGTGTCCCAGACTGCATCACACTCATGCATCGCTCCACTGCGGATAAGAACATACACACAAAACCAAACACTAAGCGCTATGATATAAAAGGCAAAAGGAGCAGGTGTCTGGCTTTATTTGTATTTTCTCAGGAGGTAAAAGTGTCACAGAATGGCACAGTTAGTAGCATAGCCACCATCGCTGATGTGAATCAGCGTTCAGACTGGCAGTTTTCTGTTGCCCACTGACCTGCAGCTGAGAGCAACTCAGAGGAAAAGGAAATAAGATGTTCCTAAAGAAAGAGACTTGTCCAATGGATAACTGTCCAAGTTTCACCGCTTGCCTGAAGGTTTTCGTATTTTTTACATCATGCAGGTGGAAGAGACAATAAGGCTACATCAATGATGCTGCCTCTCTGTTTTGTGGTTCTGTGAGAGTTTGTTTTTAGCATTTTAGTGTCTTTTTCATGGCAAGATAAGTAAAAGCTATTGTCTTTGAACAGCTCATGATTGAAAAAGAAATAATACAAACCAAAAGAAGTTAAAAAAAAAAACAAGAAAATAGCTTTCCAGACTTAATGAGCCTGTTACTACGGATTTATAGACTTTACTGCCAACACAGCCTAGAAGAACAAATAATCCACTACAGACAGTCAGGATCTACAAGAAAAAGTTTAGTATTTTTTGTCTGTAAAGCAACATTACAATTCAGGGTTGAAACTGATAAGACATTAAGATGTGTAGATTTTTTTGCTTCATAATGTTCATGGCTTGTATGTTTTTAACCCTAACTACATTTATATACACCTAACCCATGTATTTTCAACACTTCCTGATGGCATGACATGTCATAGGACCAGAGACAAATTCATTCAGTCATTAATGAACATTTCTGCAATTTAACATGTTTTGAATTTACAAAGCATGAATGTTAATCTATCAAAATAATTTTAATATTATATCTGTGTTTTATTACAATAGTTTGTATTTTTTTAAAAGTATGTAAAAAGAAAGAAGAGTTAAATGAGAATGTTGGGTGAACAATAACAGATTGCATGATATTTTGCAGAGATTGTGTGAGAGAGCTAATTAGAAATGTGCAGCAGTGATGTGGCATTTGAGGTTGAACATCATCATCTTGTAGTGAGACTGTGTGCACATATAGGCCATCACATTAACTGTGTGTTTGATTAGAATAAATTGGTTAAAAAGACTTTATTGTAAAAAAAATACAATGTTTTTCTTTGAACCACTATAGCTATTATAGTAAACAGAGTGTCTATGTCATTTGTTGTTTCGTAAGGGTTTTGTGAATGAGTGGATTTGGATTAAACCAGCATTGGCATGCATTATCCTTGTGTTTCCGCAGCTTATTTTAAATTGTGTCATTTACAAATGTATCTCTCCTGCAGTTTGAACATGGCAATCATATGCTGATTGCAATGTGCTGAACATCTGAGCACTGGCTGGTGTAAGCTCAACAATGCATTGTTGCACTTATGTAAGTGTAGTACATACTGAAATATTCTGGCAGTTTTATAGGACATCATATCAACTAAAGGCTCTTAAAATGAAAATTAAAATGAACAGAAGTAAACTGCTAGAGAAAAAAATGGGGTCAGAAGGGCTAAGAAGACTGAGGAGTGGGTTTTTGTCTGATTGCTTGACTGCCAAGCACTGTCCAAGCATTGAGAATGAGATAAAAGACTAAACTTTAGACTTCTTCACTTTGTGACTGTGTTTGTTTGGCAGTGATACAGACGGGCCTGACAACAGAGAGAAAGGGAGATTTCTATTCTCATTAGATGAGCCAGGATATATGTGTGAGTGTGCCTGTATACAGTGTTTAACAGACACTGCTTTATTGCACACATACTGTCACTGCATGCACAAACCAATAGATCTTCTATTATTATATAGATCTAACTGAAGAAGTATAACAACATATATGTAGTGTATTTTAGACAGCACATATGAACGCCACATCTGTACAGCTGAGCAATTGATGATGAGAATATTTTAAAGGACAGTACTGCAAACTTTCAGGGGTAAACTGAAATCTTAAAAAATTCCAATCAATATATTATATGATTATCCCATCATTTAAAATGGCATAGGTCTTTTCAGTGTCACAGCGATAGGATCCACTTAGGTACTTCCTTATCAACCCTTTGTAAAGTGGACTATGAGCTGACAGACAAAGTGATCCCTTTTAAAGCCTGGCATTAAGTGGATTAACAGTCAAATCTAAGAAAGTGAACTAAGCTCTTCTTTTATGTGAACAATTCATTGCAGCACAAAAAGTGTTGCTGGGGGTGTGGGATTACCAAAACTGTCAGGATAAAAAAAAAAGTGATTGCTGCAGTCCCGGTAAAACCCAGAAAAGCATTCGCAGACCGCAGACCTCCCCCAAGCAGCTCATGTGTAGAGGATCAAATTCATCAATGGTCAAAATACATCTTTAGCACTTTCCATAATGATATTATTAATATTTGAGTATTTACTGATATTCAAAGTGAATATTTAAACAGTAAAACAAACTAAATTGGGTAGTTTTCATACCGTATAGATATGTTAGTATAATGATGTTGTGTATTAGCAGCTGCTTAAAAATAATGTTACATAGCATCCTTATCATACAATGTTACATAATTCCTTTCAGATCACTTCCAAATGTAATGCAATCTCAGTTAAAACACTCTCAGAAAAAATGTAGGAAATAAGAAAATAAATCTACCCCGGATGCAAAGACAGACAGATAAAACAGAAAAATTATAACCTCCCTGGTGCAAGTACTTACAGTTAAAATAAAGATTCAGTTCCCTTTACTATACACTACCACACAAATCATTGCAAGCGGTGAAAGTTAGTGACATTTTTGGTTCCAGTTCTGGTGTGATTGTCTTGAGAAGGAATTGATAGCAACAACAAATCTGTGATAAGTGATTGTAAGCCCTGCACATCAGTTGGGAAATAGTTTTTCGTAGGGCTTTTAGTGGGTCTTTTCACGGTAACTGCACATTTCAGATCCTTACAGCATGCTTCATAAATTATATGTTCTATACGAACATGACAACACATCTAATGGTTCCGGAAAGGAAATGTGTCACTTGTTGGGATAAAAACACTACACAACACAAATGTCACGACACTTTCAACCCATCTGTTGCATCAGTTTTTATCCTATCCTCAAAAACTGTCTATTAATTATTTTATAGTGTAAAGAAAGCTGACTGGATCTGAAAACTGCCCCACATTTCATGAAGCTCAGTCACATATTTTGATTCAATAATATATATAAAAAAAAATAAAATAATAAATAAAACCTCTGCTTAAGCCCTTGGTCTCTTAAAGAATGGAGCCATTTTCAGGTCCTCTCAAGTTTTTCTGCTCAAATAAAATAATTTGGATCAAAAAAGAAAACCAGCCTCTCACATCTTTAAAACAGTCCTGAAATAAATTATCCTGAAAGACTCATTTTCCAAGCACACTTAACTCTGTTCAGGACTGAGGGTGGTGGTGAACACCAGTCCAGTATACAGGTACAGTATTGTCTGCAAGCACATGCATGGACATTAATCAATTTAGATACATTTTTTATACAAATCTAAGTCACATAATTTGCCAAGACTAAATAGACAATAAACAAATACATCATAGAAAATACAAATGTTCCAAAGGTAAAGGATATTTGTTTAAAAAATACACAAATGAATGCACACAAAGCCACATGCAAAAAATCTAAAACTACACATTCAGATGACATGGGTGATTATCTTTAAATACAGCCAAAGTCAAACCTTTCATGCCTCTACAGCGTATTTAAACATACTTGACAGCACACACACTCAGCACAGTGCTTGTCAACAGCCTATGTGGCCTGAGGATGAGCTTTGCAAAGGCTTGAATTATGTTCATAAATTTGATGAGTTCTCTCAGTTGTAGATACTTGCTCCAAAATTATTATCAAAGGCAGGCATGAGAACAGAAATACAGGATTTGTGTATTACCACCCACAATGCAAGGCAGACCTTACATTGTGGGGGATAATCTCTGATAAAGTTGCATAAATTGCTGAAAATATAAAAAGGGCCTTTCTAGAGTCAGCTGGTGATTTCAGGTCTTAAAGTCCATTGGCTAAAAAAAATAAACCTTCCATTAACAAAGGTTAATGGATTGCTAAACTCTGTGCTTCAACTTACATAATCCATACAGGACTGCTAACATTAGATAATACAAATAAAGAGATAACAAATATTTGGAACTAAAAATGTTAATCTGCATTTTGATATGATAGTTAGAAACTTAAACAATTAAATAATATTATATTGTAGAGCGTATCCCAGCAGTAAGAAAGCCAAAGACATCGTACACCCTGGACAGGTTGCCAATCCATTTCAGGGCCTATGCTAAAACTTACACCAGATTACCTTTTTTTACTGTCGCAGATCGTTCTTAGATGTAACAGCGGCTATGATACATGATTAATTAAGAGTTACCACAGTAAGCATTATATTTTGAGGTCACCATCGTCATTTCATGAAAGAACAGTTTGTTTTCTCGTGAAAACATGTTATGATGCTATCTTCAAACAGCAAAAGCAAAACTTTTTGACAAAACAAGATGCATAAACTTATCATACAAAAGAGAGTTATATAAATCTCAAGGTAACTGAATAATCAATGACAATTAAGCCATCAAAATAATTGCAGACAAGGTTGCTGCACTCTGCTAAACCCAGTCTGGTCAAGTATTTGCAATCTGCATCAGAACAAGAATTCACTCCCAAAACAGCATCCATATGTCCACATCATGGCAGGTCCTGTTGTAGTGGCATTAGGCAAAATACCACAACTATACTAAGAGGGTGGAAATAATGTATACAAACCTAAACAGAATAAGTTGTAATATAGTCCAAAATGTAAATAAAAACATCCATCCATTATCTGTACTGCTTATTCTAATGAAGGATCACAGTTAGCTGGAGCCAATAAAGAAATAAACAAACAGACACACATTCACTCCTAAGGAACATTTTGAATGGCCAGTTACCTTAATAGGCATGTCTTTGGAAGTCAGCGTACCCTGTTCTCAGTTGCATTTTAATTATTTTTATTTAAAAGTCCAAATCTGCACTATTTTTTTAAGCTTAAAGTTTTCCTTTCTCTTTTGCTTTTAAATTTAAATTATGCTTCTTGTTTTCTATATGAAATTGCTCTTAATAACAAACTGGATGGTCCCTCAACAATTTACTCTGCATAGAAAATCCATAGCAACCATGTTCTAAAATTTATCTCAGATTTTCATTTATCTATCACTTAATGACACTGGCAGATGTGCAGCAGGCCAAAAGGCCCAAGTATGGAGAGAGATTGGCTCATTATCATTCTGTATGTGTGTGTGTGTGTGTGTGTGTGTGTGTGTGTGTGTGTGTAATGAATAATTTGAAAACTGTAAAGTGTGCAGCTTTGGGTAGTTGCATGTGTATTACATGTTTTGTACATCATGAACCATTTCATTTGTAGCTTGGTGTATTTGCAAGTTCAAATGCATGAACAAACTAGAAAAGCAATTATTTTTGTCACGTTAGATTAGCTGAAAATTGTTTCATCTCACAATGAAAGAATCCTTTAAAACATTCCTGGATCCAGGTGATCTGGATCACCTCCAAAATGTAATCATTTGTTCTTTATCCCATTTTTAAACTTTCCTGAAAAGCTATCTATAACTTCTCGAGTTATGTTGTTTACAGACAAACACGAAAACAAAACAAAACCTCCTTAGCAGAGGTAAAAACTGACTCGTAGATAAATGACATAAACGCACATTCTTCATTTACACACGTTTTGTTTTACATTCAACATAATGAATATAAATAAAATATTTTCAATTTAAAAAGGTTCCAACACAAACAAATGGTTTGATATCTGTAGATGGACTGCCTGGTAAACACACATGAAACTGTATTTACACACAGATCAATAAATAGTGCATGAGGAGTTTTGAAATGCTTGTTATGCTTCTGGAGCTTTAGAGCTTTCTGAGTTGATGGTGTGTTTAAGGGCACCATTTTTAATGGTTTGCCTATTTAGGTTTTACAGTCTTTTGTTTGTTGGATGTACTACTGTCATCAAATTCAAAATTAAGTCATATTTTTCATGAATTTATTCATATTTGGCCCGTTATTTATGGTGTATTGGGATTAAAATATTCTTTCTTTTGCATTTACTTCTTAATTGGATTTCATAATATTATTTGTGTAATCTAGGTTGTGTTTTATAAGCTATTTTTCGCAATGCAGATATTCAAACAAATTTGCATCGTCACATAAAATATCCCCAAGTTCTACTGTTGGAGTTTCCCACTGCTGGAGAAAATACTGAGATATTTAAGAAGGAAGCTACTTGAGGAAAATTGATCAAAAACTTAAAAGTAGGTCATTTTGCATTATTTATCTCACACGGCCACTTCTGAAATCCACAGCTTCATTAACAATAGAATTTTAAAAAAGTTACTGTCAAATATGGGTTTGTTGTAGTATTGATCACGGTGTTGTTGTGAAAAGCCAGTTTTTCTGGGTCTTCTAGCAGAAGAAATCCCTAACTTTAGACATGTTTTCCAACACTACTTCCAGTCTAAGACACAAAATGCCAGCAGTCGGGTTTAAAGTAAATTCACACAATTCACAATTAATAAAAGTCTCTGACTACTCCTTTAGATTATAAATATAAACATTTTTCTGAGGCATGAGGATATATTTTGTAGGAAAAAGCTATTTTTTTCTCCCTTTTTTCCTTTTTAATCCAGCTCAAGCTGCAACACAATAAAACCTCCAGAGATACAGGAATGACATGTGTGGATGGCTCCATTATATGAAACAGCTTTAAAAATTCCCCCCTTTTGTTCTTTCGTTTTTGTTTTCCCTTTTTTCTGTAGCTTCCATCCCGACATCTTCCGCTCACTGTCCACATCACCACCATAAACCCTGAATTTAGTCAGCATGAAGAAAGAAAAGAGACGTACTGTCAGGTGGGAATCAGCTCACCATCATGGATCACCTGTCATTTCTGTGCAGGTTATTCACACATTGTGTTTTTCCTTATGCTTTACTGTCTGTGGCCTCAGTTTTACAGAAGAGGATTTAAAAACGACCTGTGTAACATTCACATCTAATTACATACATTCTTTTTTTTAACTTTTGGGGAGGTTTTAGGTAAAAGAAATGAAAATATAGTAGCAACACAGCCTTGCTTTTAGTTGGCTTCCTTACTTTTATCTGCTCAGTGCATCAGTTGTTGATGTGTGTGCATGCTTACATGTGAAACAACTCATCATCTCTGTCGGCACAGAGCAGAGAACTGATCAAAGCTTTGTCTTGCCACAGAGGCCAAGGCAATTCAAATGCATTTTAATAGGGTAGGTGATGAAGACACCTCTGTGATAGCCTGATGAACAAAGCCCATACTCATTTGGATCCATACAATAAGGCCCGAGCACCTGGTGTGACACGATCAGTAACAGCAGTTTTCATTCATCTCTTTCAATCTTGACTGTCATTTTTAATTATAATAGGATGTGAGATTCTTTTCAGCCGGGATTCCAGCCAAATTTCTATTAGTTAGTAATCCGATGACAGTAATACTTCAATTTTTAAAAACCTACACATGTGATTTCCGTTAAGATTTGGTCTGAGGGTAAGCAGAATAAACTAGTCCAAAGATTTATCATAATGTATTCATAACTAAATATATTCATCAGCATCTGCCTGATTCTTCATGCACAATTTATGTGGCAGAAGACACCCATGCCCAACTATCCCAGCCAGTTTAATGGTGAAGAAATACAAGCAGCACAATCAAAACTAAATTTGATTGGCCAAATGAAAAGTTGGTATAAAAATTTTGGTTTGCATCTTTGGACTTGATGGTTTATTCTGTGCAAATGTTTAATCAAGATGTTATTCCGTTTTTGGATGAATGTAGGACAAGCTGAAGGGAATTTACACATCATTAGGGCAGCGATAAGTGAGGAAATGAACAAAAAACTAAACAAAACCTGCCAGATCTTGTATTATGCGTAATGAGTGACAAATCATTAAGGCAATCCCTCTGCAGGATGGTGAGAGAAAGTAAAAATATTTGGTCATCCTGGGGATATTCCAATACATAAACATGAGCTTCTGCTCTGTCTGTGCTGTGAAGAGCACTAACAAGAAATATGCTCAACATGCATGAACATACACAAACTTAAAAACAGCTATTCAGTCAAAATAATTCAAAACAACAACAGGTTTTATATCCAGTCAATTAAAGTGGAATACGTGAAGAAAAGGGTCTTTTTTTCTAAGCTAGATTTTTAAGATGCATTGTGTTATATTAGACTCAAACATAACAAAAACACACACACACACATTTTGCTTACCAATATGTGTAAGCCTGCATTTCTGTGGCACAAGCACAGTCCCACCAATATGGTATATATTACGTGCCAGGAGGGTCGCTCCAGCATACTTTTCGGCATAAAAAAAGCCAGATCGTACTTTATGTCGAGGTAAACCAACGGGGCCAAACAGCGAAGAGCAAAGTTCCCCCATTTTCCAGAAAATAATAAGCCAGTCAGAATTCAGCTCAGTATCAGGGAACAACACAGTCAGCTACACCTGTAGCTAAAACTTGTTAAAAAAAAAAAAAAAGCTTTGCCTTTCTTCAGATCAGACCTGACACATACTCCAGAATGACCTCAGACAATGAGCCTTCATACTCCAAACAACCAAGAACTCCTGCGGTTCATCTTCCTCTGTGCTGCGCTCTGATCTTCAGTGGCGCCTTCATCTGCCAGTCTTTTTCTGTCTGGAAACACACACACACACACACAAACATTTCCACCTTCCTCTTGGTCATCTGTTTCCACTCCCACCTCCTGCTCTTCCTATCCAGCTGTCTCTGATGTTCACAGATCTCTAAGAATAAGAGCAGCTGCATCAGAGTGGCTGCTAACATGCTACTCTAAAGAAAACATTTAGATTTGGAATTTTGCAGCATTGTTGTGTCATTTAATCTGTGATTATAAAAAGCAGGGGGAAGAGGATAGTGCAGATTATCAGCTGGATTCATTCAAGTCAACTCTTGGAATATAGAGAATTATGACATAACAGTCATGATAATGGACTATCATGAGTAAGATTTAATGGGTTGACATGTGGGATGAGTGTATCAACTTGTGTCCTCAGAAATGGCATGCACAGCACATCTGTCCATCTTGCACTTAATGCTTTGCTAATTCAATAAAGCTTTTCCTCCACAGAGTGAAGTTATGCTATCACACCTACGAACTAAGACACACAGACAGATAGATAGATCGATCTAAATTCTTCATAAGAATAAATGTGAGTGTGAATGGTTGATTGTCTCTCTGTGTTGGCCCTGTGATGGACTGGCAACCTGTCCAGGTTGTCCCCCAACTCTCGCCCAATGATTTATGAGATTGACTCCAGCTACCTGTGACCCTGAATTAGAAAAAGTGGTGTAGATAATGGATGGATATTTATCTGAAATATATGTGATATACACTTACTAAAAACTAATTCTGTGTTTAATTTTAATCTAAACAGCAATATGAACTATGAACCTTTTAACGTCACACTCAAGTTACACCATGAATAATCCCATTGTCGCTTCATTTTACATACACTACATAAACCAGTCTCCTTCCTGTTTCTCTGTTCCTCCCAGGAAGTTCAACAGCTTATGAAATTAAATTAGTCAAGCATGCAGTTCTGTGGAAGATGATGACTTCTGGATAAATGTGTTGAGTAAATCAGGCCTTAGAATGGTGGGAGGAATGCCACAGCACATTTGTGACAGTATTTAGCGAACGCCTTCCCAAAATGTGAATTTCTTCACTTGCTACAAAAGTAGGATGGTCCACAACGTGACTACACAAGGTCATGTGAGTTCAGGGATGAAGTCAATGATGATGTATTTTTTTGCTGATTCTATTTGATCTCTTTCTTTTTGTCTGTTTAGGGTAGATGTCTGGTGCTTTTCCCTGCACGTAGAAGGTGAAGAGCAGATCAACAGCCTGAATCTGCTTTCTGTCATGGATTATTACAGCTGGAGAGACACTTAGAATCATGCATGTGGTAGGCTACAGCGCCTACAGTCCACTTGTGTCACTGGAAGCAAACAAAGGCAAATCTAACATGAACGGGAGTGGCATTGTAGTAACTTGTTTTCAAATATTATGTGACAAAACCAGACCACAGATATGCAAATAAATCCTTTTACATAATAAAAACTATAGACTTGGTTATTGGTATTGTGTTATTTTTTCCCCCAAAGTGTCTCTTAGATCAAAATGCTGCTTAAAGGAATGGCAAAACAAATTCTCCTTTTTTTCTTAGAGTTATAAGAGACAATTAAGACTATTCAGCCATTTTTTTCCACAGATGTATTTCTAAAAATATCTGCATAATTATGTTCAAACCAAGCTGCAACCTCCACTGGAGAAAAGTGAAGCCTATGCAGATGTGCCAAAAATTGCAGTTCTCCCCTCATCCACTAGGGGCTTCAAAACAGAGCAAACCCCTATAGATTCCCATGTTAAAATCAATCAATCAATCAATCAAAACTTTATTTATAAAGTGCTTTAACACTCAGAGAATGAACCAAAGTGCTGTACAGGTATATATAGAAATAAAGACAAAATCGTAACATAAAAACAAGGAAAAAAACAACAGTGTTTTTACTACTACAACACTATGCTATTAAAAAATAAATAAATAAAATAGAATAAGATAAGTTAAAAAAATGGGCGGGGGGGTAGCTGGTTAACATCTCTACTCTCCAGTATTAAAAGCCAATGTAAAAAATGTGTTTTTAGTAAAGATTAAAAACCATCTAGTGTTCTGGCAGACCTCACAGAAAGAGGGAGACAATTCCAAAGTTTGGGAGTCACTACTGAAAAGGCTCTGTCTCCCCAAGTTATCATTCGAGACCTGGGAACCATCAATAATGTCTGATCTGCAGATCTCAGAGCTCTACGTGGATGATCAAAAAGATCAACCAACCAGTAGAAATTAACATGTTTACAGGCTGGTACTAAAGGGTTAAGGTAAAGTTTACCTTCATGATAACTGTGAAGGGGGTGGATTTGTTTTAAACTCATTCATTTAGATGTTATTTAATCTTAAAATTCTACATATTTATGGGCACATCCTTTTGATTGACAGGTGCCAAATCTGTGTCAGACCAACAGTGTCAGAAACATTTGTTTAACACAAATGCAGTTTTTAGCTGGCTAACAGCGTGCCTTAGCTTTAGCCCACTTAACTCCATTAGTCGGTTAGCTCCTGTTAGACTAATGGAAGCTCAGTTAGCTCTTAGCTACAGTGAGCTCAAGTTCGATAGATGTTTATCATCTACCTCCACACTCAGTCTCATCTCAGCACCAGCTCTTTGCCCATATTTGTATTTTCCAGGAGCAACAATAAGTGTGATACTGCCAAGATGACGAATGTAGGATTCGCCCAAGGAGCTTCACTTTTGCTCTTCAAAAACCTACTGGGCGGTTCCATCCATTTATTATGTACTGTCTAAGGTCCAGACAGACTGGTTTTACTCAAGGGGTGGAAAGATTGCTCCAGACTCATGGAAAAAAGGAAAAATGCTAACCCTTCCTTCCTTCTGCAGAAAGGATTGCATTCAAATTGATCTTCATCTGAATTGATTTTTACACATGCACCACGTGAAATTTATTAATACGCAACAAAAATCAATCAACAAAATTATTTTAACAAAACATTCAGAGGACTTAAAAAAGCAAGGTATCAATGTGCAAACTAGCAGATATACCTGATTGTGACAACATCTAACAATGAGAATATTTGGGCTGTTTCCTTCATCACAATAAGTTCTAGTTCTATAGCATGCATGAAAAAAATAATGTGACATAACAGAAGCTCATCAAAACCAGGTCACAGTGAAAGCAATAATCAAAGCTAAAGGCAATCCAACAAAATATTGGTGTTTTTACTGTTTTTGTTGATGTTGTTTGTCTGTTTGTTTTGGCGGCACACTTTTTTGGCCAGGAAGTGTATATATGTACAGACTACAACAGCTATGTGGGTAAACACCGCTAAACAGGTCAATTAAATTAATTCATTAATAAAAAATAAGAAAATGGACATTTCATACTTTTTTAACCAGCACTTGAGGGTTTGGAAGAATTAAGGTTTCTCTTAGATACAAGTTCATAAATTTTCTGTACCGCTTCATCTAATTCAGGGTCATGGAGAAGCTGCAGCCTATCCCATCAATCATCAGGCAAGAGGAAGGGTGCTGTATAAGTGTACTTACTGTACAACTGTGTGATAGTCTCACATTTATGTACATCTGACCTGATTCTGACCCATGAGTGATGTGACTAATTTCATCATCACAGCTTAGAGAGAAATACTGCTTATTGGGAGGGCTAGTAAATTTCCTGCCAGAGTGGCATGATCAGAAAAAACTGTTTTGTGAAAAAGCTGAGATTTTTCAACTGTTTATCAAAGATTACAGACTGATATCACCTGGAAACAGGGAATGCACAGCTTAGTTTTCCTCTGCATACAAGATGCACCGTGCACATGGGTTATTTTGCTAACACATAGTGACTAAACAGACGCTTACAGCTTTACATCAAGGATATGATAGTGTGGCAGAGACAAAAGGGGCAAAAGAGCAATTTTGTTCACATAACTTGTGACTCATAACCCTTTACAAACCATTATTACACAGCATGAGAATGCTTGGGCTTTAGCTTGATTTATTTTTTTTTTTATAAAGGTTTACTGTGTTAGTCAGGTTACTTATATCATTCTGTTCCAGTATATTAAATGTGCAATACCAATAGCAGTTGAATCTTATATTTTTAATATGCAATTCATAATTTTTTTTAAAAATTAGCTACAAGCTAAAATTGGCTAAGCTAAGAAAAACTGAATTATAGTAATTAAAACAACTATGATAAATAATGTCATATAAAACAAGTAATCTCTTCAACAAGGCATGTATAATAGTGAGTTTACTGCATGACTGTGAATAAAATGTAATAAAATGAGCTGATTTGTTATCTGAAAACAGCCATTTTTTTACTTTCATGTTATATATTACACAATGGGTTTACTCCACATCCCCTCCTCACTGCATTTAACACAAATAACATAAAAAACTGCAAATATCAAATCCCTATTGCCCGTTCCGTATTTCAGCTCAAATAACAATCAGCAGCAACGTTTCCTTACAAGCAAACCTTTAATGGTATATATTTTAGTACAATGGAATGCCAGTCCTCCAGGGGAAATATTAAAACCGAAATACATTTTAAAGCAAACTAATTACCGGTACAATAAACCTGTGCAAAAATAAGTATTCAAAAAATACTCTGGCAAGCCCAGCAACATAAAAGGTTAAGAAACACATGGAAATGAGGAGCAATGAGAAGGAAATCACACTCTCTTATCTCATGGCTACTCACTTCACTTAATTAAGAATGCTCGGGGCAGTGCTCAACTCACCAAAGCTACAAATGGGTTCCCAGGTCCCCCTAGAGAGAAGAGTGTGGAGCTGTACCAGAATGAAAATAAACACATGACAACTGCAGCATGATAATGCATTAGACAAAGATGCTACAGGGGGTTCCCCGAGTGGAGGAGTTCAGCACTGACTTCAAAAAAGGGAAGTGAAGCCTGTGTGTCTGCCTGCATTTGAGAACGTGTGTGAGGTTTTTGCACACTCGTTCAAACCAATGTTGGCTGTTCCCGCTAGGTTAAGGCACCAAAAGCAAGCTGGATGGGTGTGTGTAGACTGAGATACAGTATCTCTGGCAGCAGAGCCAGGCTGTCATGCAAATTGTGTGATCTCAGCTCCTCCACAAGAAAATGGTAGGGAGAAGTCAAAGCTTCTTGCTGCATGTTTCTGGATGAGAAGAGTGCCGAATAAAAGTGAGCCAAACTTCTGGAAACCATTAATAATTGCAGAGGAGATGAAGGCAGTTAAAGAGATATATATTTTTATGGAGACTTTTTCTGTTAATTCTCCCTGTGAATACATTTGCTGACTGCCCAGCTTCAGATTTAACCTGGTGAATTCCAGTAAGTTTTTAAAGCTAAAAATTTAGCCCCCCAGGCTGCAGACTGTTGAGACAAGAACAAATGTGACGCACCAGTGGTGAAATCAGCATGCAGGCTCCACGACTGTGCAACTCATAGAAATTTTATGTCATGCACATGATGATCTTTTGGATTCCCGTAGGAAAAGGGAAGTACAAGAATGAATGTGACACAGATTTCTGCTAAACTGGATTCACTGAGATAACGGTGGAAAAACTAAGGAAAGGAAAGAAAAGGAATAGAAAGGAAAATATCTGTAAAATGCCCTGCATGTGGCAATGTGGGGGCAAAAGAGAAATCTGCAGTGAGAGGAAACACGTGAGGAAAAGAAATTTTATATGGAAAAGCCATTCCCTTCATGTGGAGATTAGCAGCTCCTCCAGTCTGGTTTCTTTTCTCCCTCAGCTTGCCCTGATATACTGCTCATCAAACACAAGTGTTACCAAGATGAATAAAGAGCTAGCTTTCGTGTCAGACCCTAAGAGTCATTCAGAGACAGAAACACGCAAACTCCTGGCACTGCGGTGGTGAAGACTGACAGCTTCGCACATTCTGTTTTTTAAGTCCTGAGGATGCTCCATATTTTGTACACCATTCAGGAGAGAGCAAAATGGTTGCTCTAATACCCCAAAAATGGAGCTTCAATATTCACATCAAATCTCACATTGTGTGGTGCTCTACATGCTCAGCGTGATCTACAAGATGATGCCAACAACCATTCAATCCAGCTCTGTTTTTGAACTGTGACATGTGGTAATGATGTGTGCTCTGTCAAATTCACAGGCATCTTTACACCAAGGCATTGTGATGACAGGACATATAAATCAAGAATGGTTAGATTTCTGTGGACAGGGAAGAAGATGCAGAGCTACTAAGGATGTGACAGGTGTATAAGGGTAAGGACTAAAGGCAGACCAAGTATGTTCAAGCTGACAAATTAATAGGCTTTTCTGCCCCCTAGTGACAATTACAAAGGGGCATTTTCAGCACCAGGGACAGTTTCCTGCTGCTCCACGGCTGCTCTTCATCACGAAATTTAAAATCAACTGGCAAAATTCCTCAACAGCTTAAAATTCACATGAAATTGACATTGGGGATGTTCTTAATATCAAATACCCAAACAGAGGAATTACTGTAAGGACAATCCTCATCACAGTCCTCCAATTAAGAGTCCTTCCTCGAGTGTTTGTAGCAAAGTGGATAATTAAATTCTCCACAATGAGCGCGACAGAGAAGCTGGAAGCCAGCCTGTTTGCAATGAACACGAAAAGACATCCAAACGATGCGCGCCCCACTGAGACAGTTTAACTAAACATTTTGAAGGTTTAAAATGATTACTCACCCCTCTCAAAACTCAGATTTCTGCAAACTTCGAGCTCTGCCATTTAGAACTGGAGCTGTGAGCCTCACAAGGTCCCTCCGTGCGCTTTGGGCATCTTTTACTGTTTTTATGTTCTGTGTGCAGCGGCTTGAAGAACAAAGTGCCATTAAAAAACGCTTAATTGTTCAGTTTATCCGTGGTGGTTTAACGTGTCAAAGAAGGAAAAAGAACCATAAAGATCAAGTGTCACTTTTTTATCCAAAGATAAGCCCCAGAATCCAATTAGTCCACAGTGTACTCTGTCTGCGGAGTGGAATCAGAAACCACCAAACCTCTCACATCCACATGGTCTGCGCGCACATCCTCTCCTCTCATCAGGCGCAACACTGAGTCAAAACGATAAGCCGATTTCTCACGCGCTCGATGTGCTGGCGGGGGAGTGGATGTTAATAAGTAACAGCTTAGGACAGGTTTGGAGTGAGCGAGAGGGAAACGATAGCGCACATCATCACACTTGTCCATTTGGACATTTCACCCGCTTTAGCTGCTATAAGCTCTCAGTTTGTCCGTTTGAATCCCTCTAAATGAAATTATTTCGCGCCACATTCGCGTGTTTCTTTGTTTTTGATCAGGTTTTCTTCAGTGCGTATCCTTAGAAGGGGGAAAAAGGCATGATTGCGCAGCAGTGCCAACGCTATGACCCACTTTTTTCTCTGAACCTTCCTCAGTTTAGGTGCTCACCCAAAGGAAAGATGCTCTTTGCATATTGGAGTTCCCATGGATGATGTACAGTAGCGGAGAGTGTTCTGTACATCAATCAAATCAAATCAAAAATACTTTATTCATCCCCGGGGGGAAATTGAGTCAATTCAAACATCTACATTTTAATTTCATGAGCATTTGTCCGCGTGTGTCTGTGTGTCGAACTAGGAGCATGCCATCCTGGTGGATTCATTTCCATAATGAAAGTCAGTCTGCAGATTCCAGATTATATTGTTCATTGGTTCAAACAAAAGCCATTTAATTTAGGAGAGAAACGCGGAGTGACTGCAGAGACATTAAAAGGCAGAAAGGTTGCCAAATAGATTAGCTGGTGCTGTTTCGATTTTTTTAAAGAGAAAAACGTAAAATTGTCCTCACTTTAATGATACATAGTGCATTTGTGTGTTTTCATCAGGCTTACAGTGTTTAAGGTTTCTGGCAGTCGCCCACTTTAAGTGTTCATGAACACCTACATAATCCAGTGACTCCTGACTGATTTATAAACCATGACCAAAAGAAAAGCACCATCCCCTCTGTAAATCACCACAGACCGGAGGGAATTACTGAGCCAGGGAAAAGAGACAAAGTGATCTAAAGTCATGTGAAAAATAGATGATAAAAGAGAGAGAGGTTAAGAAAATGGTTTAGACTGACAAGAAAGGACAGGCTGACATGAGAAGGAACGATTACAGGCAGACAAACAGGATCTGATGCTCAGATTATTTTGGTAAACGCTTTTTCTCTTCCTATATAATTCACACCTCCATGCCACCTTGAACACATAAACCATCTTCTTGTAATAGCTTGATTTTTTTATTATTGTATGATCAATTTCAGCCTCAATGAACCCATTAAGATTTTTTCAAGTTAGGATTGTGATGATTATAATAATATGATAATAAAATATTGTGTGTTGGTGTTACAAACAATAAAAACAGACATAGTTGAATATTAGAAGAATAGTAAACATGTCTTGCTTGTTTTGTGTTTAGTTTGTTTGTTCTTTTACTACAAATGGCTCACTAGAGCAAGGAGGAGGATGCTGGCTGCAGTTTGTCAAGGTGAGCCTGAAAACGTGTTCCTGCTGTGGGCCTGACAGCCAACAAAGCACCCCAACTTATCAAATTTGTCACGGATTTCTCCAGCGGATCTGTCACTGCATAGTGTCACCATCTGGAAAGCTGCAGATCAAAATCAAACAGATCCTGAAACAAGTCTGGATTTCGTTCAGCTGCATGAGGAGGGTGTTTCTAAGTGATCTCAAGATGATCTGTGCATGTGTTAACAAAATAATATGCACTGTCCTCTGTGAAAAACATGGGTTCACTGATCTTACAAAGCAGCATCTTGGCTTTTGTCATGAGAAAACAGGTATATTTCAAGCACATTGATGGCAGTGAGCCTCCCTCTAGTGTTCATTGATGTGACATACAACCATATAAGAATGGATTCTCAGGTCTAAATATATTTACCATGAAAGATGCTGTTGTCTGTCAGAAAGTGCCGGCGGTACTGTAGCTCCCCTTTCCTGTTCACCACCCGGGAACTCATGGTGAACCTATAAAAAAAAGAACTAATGTGAGTTTTGCATTGTTGTATTAGCTATCATCACATCATATTAATAAAGCACAATTAGACCACAGTGTGAAACTAAACTGCAAAACAGTATCCGAAATAATGCTTTGAAAAAAAAACTAAAGAAGCAGAGACAGAAAGTTACACTCAGAGCTCAGAGGAGTCATATCATTTAGAGCTGTTTGAATCAACCTTTCTGCTATGTTTGACCATGGTAAGACAGCATTATGGTATGACAAACCATTAAAATTACATAGAAATGTTATATTTAAAGGGCAAAGATGAGCAATGATGATAAAGATGCAATCTGAAGATGGGTGAGTCTCTTTAGTTGATATTTAAAATATCTTTCAATTGTTTTTCCACAACTCACAAAAAGTTAGCGATATGAAACTTTCAGGTGGAATATACAATAAAAATGCTAAAATGTTCATGCTACACTGATATAATAATATGAAAGTAGGCATTTCATCATGTCCTTTGATCTGATATCTAAATGTTAACAGATGATGAAGAGGATGTTTAGATAGAAGCTGAAACTGAATCAGAACATTTAGCAGGTGATTCATGCTTTAGACACTTGTTTGTTTGTTTTTAAGTTAATCACTCTGTTAGAAAACAGCATGTTGTGTAATTAATACTTAGACATTGAACAGTTGGACACCTGCATTTAAAACTTTGACAGGTTTTTGCATATTTTAAGTTTTTTATCCCTAACTTTTTATGAGTATATTTTACATGGAAGTACAAAAAACATTAAATACGTTTGATCTATTAATCTCAAGAATGATACCTACGATTCAGATTCTAGTGAACATTTACTTTTTTTCTCTTAACATGTGTTGTCATTTATCTTCCTTCCGTTTCTCATCGCCATTATTCAAGGACACATTTTCCGCTTGGTCTTCCTGATTTCCGTTCATTCCTCACAATCTTCCTGACAGCTCTTTGTGACTCCCCACCTGTTGCTCATCTGTCTGTTTGATTTACAATTTCAAACACTATCTCTACCTCTCAGGCACACACAGAGAATATTTAGATCTGGAAAGACTCCCTGAGACATTTATTGGCGTCTGGTGCCGAATGCCCTGAGGAGAAGCGACTGTTGACCATTCAGAGCTCAGGGGTCAAGTATCTTTGGAGTGAAAGCACTTTCCTGTGACCCTGCCACCTCCTCTGATCATTGAATTCTTCATTTAGTATGAGACCAGAATCATTGGGGGCCTAATCTAGCAATGTAAATGCATTTTTTGAATATAATCTTATAATACAAAGATAAAAAGAAGAGAATATTGCTGGGTGGTCTATTGAGTAATGCTGGTTTAAATGGGAATTTGCAGGCAACCAAACCTTTCCTAAAAACATTGTAGTGACAAAGCTCCACTCTAGAGCATTTAACTTGTCCTTTCTGGGCTACTGTAGTAACAGATGAGCAGGCAAGGACAAAAACTTCTCTATGTTTCTATAAGTGTCTTTTGTAACTTGCTGAATCATTTGATTTCTCTTCCCTGAATCCATGCTAATAAAATCAGTTATTAAATTTACATTGAATTTCTGTTGTCAGATCAGATCCAAGTTGTTACTCTTGAGTTGCTCTGAACACATAGCAGAGCAAAACTTCACATGGTCCACTGCTTAATTACACAAAACCATCCCCAAATTACCATATGTTTTCATAACAGAGCTCAGATTATAGGCTTGAGTTGTGCAGTAGGAGATGATGACCGGGTAAATTGTTTAATGTCATGTCAGGCTGCAATGCAGATAAACTTCATAAAACCACATTTTGAACTGAACTTTACATGGCAGGAACAAGACATGGTATTATCATTGCCATTTTAAATTCCTCCAAACAGATATTAAATCTGCTTTAAACATAAAAAATTACCATAAACAACTCATTTCTAACGAAAATGACTATTTGGAATTTAACTTAATTCAAAACTAGGTTGCTGGTTTATTCTCATTTTAAATCCAAACTGATTAATTTCTCTATCATGTAAACATTTATTCTGCTCCATGTCAACTCTGCACATGTCCAATTTCCTGTACCAGCATGATGACGCACGTGCACAGTCTTCTGCCTCCTCATATCCGGTAACATATATCCCTTCTCAGCTGCTCAAAAAAACTTTAGTATGCTCGTGTCAAGCTGGGACTTGTATAAATTCAACAAAAACTATGTTGTTTTCTATGTTGTAAAAAGAAAAGAACCAGGAAGTGCAGTTTGTTTATTTCCGGTACATAATAGTGCTTTACGTCCACCCTCTGTCCAATCAGAACCCTTCCCAACCCCTACATGAAAAGCAGAATTAAAATAAACATTAAAAAACATCATGTAACCATAGCCAGAGTGATTTATTGTCATATTGATTGTCATAAACGTTATCATCTAGAATCATTAGGCCACACAGCTAACAATGGAGTGTTTTCAGTTGGAGGTTTATTCATTTCTGCTGCATTAAATACTTTTAAAGTTACTTTTTTGTACCACTGATGCAACTTGCATACCTTTGTGGATTAATAAAGTACAAATCTATGCTGCAATAATAACACAAACATATGTCAGGTAAGACTAATTGGATTGAACTGTAATTTTCTGCTTGTGTCTGAGTGTGTATTGTAGTGCTTGTGACATCAGTCAGTAAAAGCACTCTACCACTCTTCTCATCTAAAACCTCAGGGGAATACAGTATGCTCTCTCTTCCATTACGCTTCCTACAGAGAGAACAACTTAAAAATAAATATTTTACTGTCAGAGTGCCAGCACTCCTTTAGCTTAGCCCCAAAGGAAGGTTTCTGATGCTGCAAATGAAAAGTGTAATTGTTGATGATATTTAAATGAAATGATCCAAGTGGCATGTGTAACAACACAAATGGGTACAGCATATGAGTGTTTATGTTTCTATTTGACAGTTTTAGTCAGGTATCTAGGCAAATGATTGATATATTGATGTAAGTGATTCTAGCTGAATTATCTTTGTTGCATTACATCTTGCATTACAAACCCTGTGGTTAGGGGGGGGTCTGGGGGCTCATGGCACCAGACAAGTAGAATACTACCACCGTATTCCCTGCGTGTCGTAAAAGGCGAC
>JBAMHV010000009.1:12252523-12271568 GCA_037177535.1 Pseudomugil gertrudae | reverse complement strand
GCTAGCCCCACTATCTATCTTCGCCGCCGGCAGCCCTAACCAGCTGCGATCGGCCCCCTCCCCAGCAGATACACTCCGTGAGCGCTGACAGGTTGCCTGACGGGGCTTCAGCCCTTTAACGTGCGTCAAGCTCCTCTCTCCAGGACTCCTTCTCACCAACACAGCTCCCTTTTAATACCTCACCTTACTACCAGGTGATCCTACTCAGGCAATCAGGACCAGCTGTCACCCAGATTGCCTTCACACACACACACACTACTCTTCCTCCTCAGCAACACTCATTACACTGAGAACATACACCCAGTTGAGCCTGACTAAACACCTCAGTACCAAAGACAACTGGGTGCCATTACCAACACCTAAAGGCGCTAAATAAATAAATAAAAACAGCTTTTGAGGAAATCTGCCAGTTTATTTCTTCTCCTTTTCTCATTCACGCCCCATCTGTCTTTAAAATGATTAGGCTAGCACTACATATAGGTCCAGGCTGCTCACGTGCAGCGTGGTGCTATGCGTCACCGCTTCCAAACAAAAGAGACTCCTACCCGCACGAGCGACAAATTATCATCTGCGAATTGAGAGATTACAGACACGATGTTATGGCAGTTTCCTTTCTCTCTGTGTTGTCTGTCCCTCTCTACCTCCACAGTTTCAGTTTCTCTGAAAGACTCCGGCATGTTGTTGACATTTTCTCGACGTCTCCATCGCTCCGCCCATTTGGGTGGGGCGTGCACGGCAGGCTCGTGCAGTCTCCGCCCAGCGGTCTGGTCTGGATATGACAGGATGGTGTTGAAGTTCACCTTTTTTTAATTGATCAAGTTTGTGTTAAAGCAATTTTTAAAAAAAAATGCATGTGATACTTAGATTTCGCACTTTTTAAGTTAAAGTTATTAAATAAGTTATTTATAAGACAGTGCAGGGGACATGTTGTCCATGCATATGGAAGATTAGTTTCTTATTATATACAACTGATAAATACCAATACGCTTGTTTAATTTTAATAAGATTACTTCATTTCTGCAGAATGAAGCAATGCACTGAGTAAATGTGTCAGACTGGCATTAAAGTTCACAAAATAAAACCTTTTGACTACAAGAAGGCACATTCCCACGCAGAAGCCATAAAACGAGAAGTACGATCATACTCATCAGAAGTTCCACTGTGACAGTATTACAGCAAAACATCACCCAGAAGTGACCAGTGTATGACAGATGCACTGGATCTCTTCTTGTAAACTGTGAAGTCATGGAGCTACTTGAAGCCTGATGACGCCCCCATTACCACAAATTGGCCAATGGGAGCTAAGAGGCAGACTTGTCCTCCTGGCCGCCATTAAAGAATTCAATCCATGAACTGAAATAATGGAAATCTGCAGGACCC
Organism: Pseudomugil gertrudae; assembly: GCA_037177535.1. Lineage (NCBI taxonomy): Eukaryota > Metazoa > Chordata > Actinopteri > Atheriniformes > Pseudomugilidae > Pseudomugil > Pseudomugil gertrudae. Next base: position 12,270,188 of record JBAMHV010000009.1, on the reverse strand, counting down.
ATGGATCAGACAGGGAAGAGCAGTTGATAAGTAGTCTCGCAGATTTGGCATTTTATCTGTTTTAAGAGCGCTTTTACTATGACAGAGCACTGTGGTGGTTTTAGTGAAAATGAGGGCGGTGTAGCCAATTGTTTTATTTAGCTAGCAGGCTAGCGCTGGAGCACTGGTATGTTAGCTTGTATGCTAGTAGGCTAGCTGATCAGGGGGAGGGGAGAGTTCCTTTGCTTTGAAATTGTTTCAGATCCGCTAGCTGACATTAGCATTAGCACACCAGGGAGTAAGATTTTGTGATGAAGTTTTTTTAGTTTTCGAGATCAGATATTTTATTGCGCATATAACTTTTTTCTGTTGTTGGATTTAAAGCTAGTCTTTTCGGGATGTATTAATGTTGACTGTTTCATGTTAACGTAATGTGACCGCAAGCTTGCGGCTAACCAGATCAGACAATACATTTCAAATAGGATTGATGAATCGAATAGCTACAAGCCTACAGTTGACGCTATCTGGCTGCCTGTCTAACGTTAGCTTAGCTACGAGGCTAGTGGTGGCTAGCGCCGGGTAGAAGTTGTCTGAGTAGCGGTAGCTAGCTGTAGTTAGCAAGTTGGTCAGGGCTTTAACGGAATAATTAAACTGAACATCGTTTTGCTGGCGAGTTACACGGATCAGCTAATGCCCCGAAGGTGATTGAGACGATGGACTTTAACGTGACCACCACGCACTGAAAGGATGAGTTCGTGCTTTGTACCAAACGGGGCCAGTTTGGAGGATTGCCACTCCAACCTCTTCTGCCTGGTAAGACTGCTCTGTGCGCTAGCTAGCATTAGCTCTGCTACAGAGGCCAGAAAGCCATTTTGGCTAATAAGGCAACAAGCTTTGTAACGTCAGTTGCAGTCTGGCGTGAAGGCATTAGGCCTGCAACTTGCAAACCGTGATCCAGCTAACTTTCATAACAGAGAAAGCACACATTGCATGGTAACTTGGGGAGGAATAAAGACTTGGTCATGAGAATGGCTTGATCCCTTGTTTACCCTGCAGTTGTTACAGGAATATTGAGCGTTAGCAGCAAGATAGTAACAGGTCGAGTAAACAAATATTGCATCCTAAATTCAGGCGGCCCTTCACTATAATGATCTACACCCAGCTTGTAAAATAGCCTCTCTTATCTTTTGGGTGTTTTTGACAAGCAGCTGGAGGATTTTTTTTATTCCAACAAGCTTTTACTTACTTAGGCTTTTATGGCTGTTATTTATATTTAATAGTCATATTTGATGTGTTTTATTCTGTGTATTTATTATATTTGGTTTTGAATTTTATCAACCTGTTTTCACTGTAAAAGGTACTGTACAAAAAACCTAAAAAGTTAAATGAAACATTTAGTTTTTTTAATGACAGAAACTTTTATTTAAAATTAAACCTGTAGATCTTCCATAGTTGTTAACATTAGTTACTGCTTCATGTTTTTTGGCTTATTTATTGTAACATAAACAAAAACAGCAGAACATTGGTGTCAACAACCCTGGTTGTATTTTCTATTTAACAGCAAAAGCAGTATTCATGTTCTCACTGACACGGATGCTTACAGGGCTGTACAATCAACCAACAACTGCCACATTACTGCACTGGGAGCATTGGGATTTATTCATTCTCACATTGTATTTCTCCCTTTTTTAGGCCGATTTGACTGGAATAAAATGGCGTCGTTTTGTGTGGCAAGGACCCACTTCTTCGCCCATTCTTTTCCCGGTGACCGAGGAGGACCCGATCTTGTGTAGTTTCAGCCGGTGCCTGGCGGCAGATGTGCTGAGTGTGTGGAGAAGGCACCACACCCCGGGTCGCAGAGAACTCTGGCTTTTCTGGTGGGGGGATGACCCCAGTTTTGCAGAGCTTATCCACAATGAGCTCTCAAGTAAGTAAATGCAACGTTTGCTTATTTTATGCAGGGTTTCTGCTCCTCCCAATAACAGATTTTAGTCTTTAGTCTTTACTTCAGGTTGGAAAAGATAGTCAAAAAAACAAATCAACATTTTTTGTGTTTATTTATTTATTTTAGTCAGTGGCTAGCAGAAAGTTTGGCTCAATTTTTGTGTCGACACACAACAAAATCTCTTGTTCAGTGTTAATAAAGAACATGCCATGTAGTAGAAACATCTAAATCTAGAGTAAAAAGTTGTATAATAGGGTAAAATATTGGTAGGCAGTGACTTGACGCATCTGGAATAAAATGTCCATTTGTTTTATTGTTTAATAATAAAAACAAGTTGTTTTCCACATATAGTCGTATAAAATAAAAGCACATGTTTAGTTTTTTTTCCCCATTGTTCTGGTTTTGCCGTATGACTTGATGCCAGTGGAGAGACGTGCTTTTGTTTATGGTGCTTCAACAGGTTTGTCACATAGCTAGTCTGAGTTACAAGTCCAGGAAAACCAAAACCGTGTCAAAAAGTTCCTGTCTGATCTTGCATAAGCCATTTCTCTGATGTAACAAGGCTACTTTCTTTGGTATTATTTCACCACCTTCAGTGACTGTATATGTCATTAATCAAACCTTTTGCTGATCAGTAAAGCTCATGCTTGTCTCCACGGAAACGGTGACAGCTTGCATAGCTTCATAACTACAGAGGAGTGCTCGTGTTTGAGTGACAGCTGAAGTTCTTAATGTTTTTTTTTCTCATTCTTTAAAAGAAATAACAAAAACTCCTTCTGTCGTTGACAAATTGTGATAAATCCCAAAAGTGGCCGTGATGTAAGGCGCTCAAGCTGCTTGCGTACACGCGCTGTCAGTCTGACTTGCATGGTGATAATAGTTTGTTGACAGTTGTGTGTGTTAAAACATTCACCTTAGGGGTTGACACGATGATGGGGTATGTGGTGTCTTTTCTCAGGAGGGGTCAAGTGTTGCTGGTAGACAGCAGAGATTGGTGTGTACAGATGCAGACGTAGCAACAGTTTGGCGCATTTCAGCGAAGCTGCATTGACGGCTTGAAAGTTTATTTTGTAGTTGAAAGCAAGCGTAGCTTTTCCAAAATATTAAAAACTGGGTAAGGATTATGTGAGTACCAATCTCCTAATGAATAATAGGGATGATTTCATTCTGCATACACACGTTGGTGTTTATCTGATCTGTTACATGCAGGAGTAACGGATAAGATAAATGTTAATAAAAGGTTAATTCAGTACCGTTATTTTACTGTTAAAGAGGACATGTTTTTTTTTTTTTTTTTTTTTTAAAAACCCATCATATAATTTCATGCATTTGTTTTCAGGTGAGGAGGATGGCGAGTGGGAGAGCGGCCTGTCCTACGAGTGTCGAACGCTCCTGTTCAAAGCCATTCACAACCTGCTGGAGCGATGTCTCATGAACCGCGGCTTTGTTCGCATTGGCAAGTGGTTTGTTAAGCCATACCAAAAGGAAGAGAAGATCCTAAATAAAAGGTAGGATGTGTTTCCTAATGTCTGTCAACATAGTTTGGACTCGTAAAATCCAAACCAAAAGCAGCATTCGACGACTGGGCTGGGATGAGTCCAAGTAATATCAGTTTAATAGGAAAATCTTCAGCTACAGGTGGTTGTTTCACATTCCTGTTGTGAGCCCATCCATCCATATAGTTTCTACCGCTTTTTCCCTGAATGGGGTCGCGGGGGGGCTGGAGCCAATCCTAGCTGTCAACGGGCGAGAGGCGGGGTACACCCTGGAGGTCGCCAGTCCATCACAGGGCCGACACACGGAGACAAACAATCATACACACTCACACTCACTCCTATGGGCAATTTAGAGTCTCCAATCAGCCTATCCCCAATGTGCATGTCTTTGGAGGAAGCCGGAGAACCTGGAGAGAACCCACGCTAACACGGGGAGAACATGCAAACTCCACACAGATTCCCAGTTTGACCCCCCCCCTGCCCTAACCGAGGCTTGAACCGGCAACCTTCTTGCTGTGAGGCCACAGAGCTAACCAACTGCGCCACCATGCAGCCCCATCTGTTGTGAGCCGAGTCACAAAATTTGACGCTAATGTTTGAGAGACAACACTGCAGTTTGAAAACTTTCGAGTTTTTAAATCTATTTAAAAATCAGCCAAATAAAGTGCAATAATAACCGAAAGTTATTTCCCATGTCACATTCTGCACCTCTTCCTCTCACGAGACAAAAAAAGTAACAACGACGCTGAACGGAAAGATGGCAGCAGATCATGAGCTTTACTTGTGCTGACAAGCCAAACCTTAGTCATTATCTGCTGTTGAGGTATTGGTTGGCTGATACAGTTTTCTTTACACAGAGCTGGAAGCGTGCTGGGAAGTGTATTCAGATTCAGAAATTCTTTATCAATCCCCAAGGAGACGGTCTTTATTAGGCATGCATGCAACATTTTAAATAAAGACTGTTAAAGTGGGAATATGTTCAAGATATCGAGATTTATTAATGCCAGTTCTCAAGTTGTTTTTCGTTTGTCCGCTCTTTTAAAAGTGATAATTCATTGGTTGCATCGTGGTTATGATGGTTGTGTTTGTTGTGGGATAGCAGGGATGGGCAACTCCGGTCTTCGAGGGCCGCGGTCCTGCAAGTGTTACGCCGCTGCAACACACCTGACTCGTATCAATGTGTCAGGTGTGTTAAGGTGAGGAAAGTGGTAACGTTTGCAGGACTGCGACCCTGGAGGACCGGAGTCTACCATCCCTGTGGTAGAGATATAACATGAGACCAGTAGGATCTGTAATGGAGAAACTGGAAAGAGACATTTTTAAAAATCCCACATCAAAGCTTTCTTGTTGAAAGTGGATTTTAAATGAGTCTGAATCCCAGAAATGACATTGATCTGTTTTTATTTCCAGTTAAGGGGTTGCCACATCATGACACACCGTTAACTTTAAAGGGTTAAAATAATACTAGCAATTCCATCAGGTGCCAGTTCTTACTAAAGAAAATAGCTTTCTCAGACTTAATTTTCCTAGAAATATTTCAGTATGAACTCCAGTCAGGTAACTGGAGGGCTGTGTTTCATTTACAACCAAGTGGGGAAGCTTTTAGCTTTTTGCATATTACAAGGATTAGCGGTGCGTTAGCTTAGCTGGTATATGATGTTTGGATGGTGGCCAGCAGCAAAAAATAAACCATCTAGCATTACATTTTTACTGTCAACTTTCATGGGAAATGGAAAGTATGGTTTATTTTTTCCACATGTTTCCCTCAGACTGGACAATATATGAATAGGTGGTGCAAAGGCTTGTGGGATCATTCATGTGTGTATCGGTCATGCAACAGTGTTTAGACTGAGGATGTTTTATAAAGTAGATTTTCTGAGACTGAGTTGACTGACAGGTGTTTGAGTTTTTGCTGCTTTATTAACTTTAACCTGTTATTGGACGGTCATCTGTGGAAAAAGCTAAATATGTTCTTTCTTTTTTCTAAAAGTTATGCTTAAAAATAAATGTTAACAATCCTTTCATACACTTTAATGGTTTAAGAGGTGAGGAAATGCTGCTGCAAGCTGCCATCTGATTTAAGTTTCACTTTCTTAAAATAAGAGGCCATCTTCAAGGAAAAGAAGCTACTGCAACAGATGCATAACATTTCTGCCTTCTAGAGCTGTAGCAGATCTAATAAAAACTTAAGGCCTTACCCGGCTTATATCAGCTTTTCTTTCTACAAAATTAAATTAATTTAAGGTGGGAACTTCTTGACTTTGAGAAACACAAGGTGAAATTAAGAACAAAAGAAAAAAATGCTAGTTACTCAATTCTGAGGAAGAAAGTGGACAATCAGCCTGTAAATTTCCTCTTCCAAAACTCATACATGCATCAGATTAACCCTTTTAGCACCATAATGATAGATATATTTCAAACAGAGGCACTTTGCATGATGAAAACTACACAAAGTAGCTTTGGAAATACACATGAACCGCTGTGTCATTGTGGGACTAAAAGGGTTAAAACTGCTCATTAGTCTGCCGTTAAAAAATTTCTAAGGGAGAGCTAGTTAAGCCCCTTGATAATGGACTACTTATCTGTCTTCCACGAGTATAAATGGACCTTAGGGAGAGGATTATTAGACCCAAATCATCAGGTAAATTGTCACAGAATGTTGAAAAAAGGTGATCGTTAAATCAAATGCAAAAATCAGGGGAGCTATAAAAGGAAATCATACTTGTGACCAAGGACACTTCATAGCATCAAGACAGAAAACTTAAAGCAGTGTGTCTTGAGAATAAAAAGAGGAACAAATGGGAGTAACCTGGAGTCGACATCTAACCAAACTGCCTAAAGGAAATGGGATTTGCATACAGAACAGCTATATGACAGTCATTAACCCCTGAACAAAAAAATAGGTAACTGTGGGCTAAAGAAAAGCATCCGTGAACTGTGGATAACTGGAAAAGAGTCACATGCTGCGATGATTTGCACATCTGCATTAGGCAGTGTGATGATGTTGGAACTTCTGTGCAGTTTTAATAAGATTTTGGTCTGAAAAAGTCATTGTATTTGACTCACACAGCCTCTTTTTTTCCTGGTTTCTTTTAATGTTTTTAAGGCAAGGCCAGTTTATTTATATAGCACCTTTCATGTCCAGGACAGCTCAAAGTGCTTTACATTTTAACTCTAAAAATGTTTCCCTTTTAAATAACTTGTTTTTTGGCATGTCTGTGATCCGTTTTTGTTTTTCTTGGTTGATTAAACATCCCCTAAGACTGGTGATCCCATAACTTCTGCTAAGGGTGAATTACATCTGGTTTAGCTCTAGGAAGCAGAAATGTGATGCACTTGTCACAGCATTTCCAGTATGATGCTTTTATTAACAGTTATTTATATAATTTATATAACAGTTATTCTGATCTTACAGATTGTCTGAAATGTGACATTTACTCATTTACAGTGTTCCCCCCCACCCCCACCCCCTGGTTCCATGTTAACGTTTAATGTCAACTCTGCCTTTTTTCCTAGTACAAGGCTGGTCTGTGTTTTTGTTTTAGAAATAAAAGCTTGAGGTTAACCAGCAGCATATAAATATCTGTCTGATTCTGAATGGAGTTCTGCACTGTTGTTTTCTCTCATTGACCATGTTTGAGCGTGTTAACACACATTTACTGTCTTTTCTTGAGTAGGGAGCCAACGAGCCTGTAGTGTTCCTTGACAAGCTCATTTAAGCATCAGCATTTTGCTGCTGATTTGTCTAGAAATGACTTTTTTTATGTACAGCTCTCAGGTTCAGCTCCATCTGTCAACATTCTCATTAATTAGCAAGTGTTTTAGGTGCTCCTAAAGAACTGTTGCATGAAAGAGGGTGTGATTTACTTTTCACTACGGTTCAGCATCTGTTGTCCTATAAAGAGGCCTACAAGTGTGTGTGTGTGTGTGTGTGTGTGCATACTGAGGCTGCAAAGCAGCACCTTTAACAGGAGACTCTGGCAGTCTTGCTGTCGCCTGCCGTCTCTGGTTGGTAAACACAGCAGTCTTTGGAAAATGCTGAGCGTGCACTGTGGTTTTACAGCAACCATGTCAACAAGTACTATTTTAGTGCATCTAGCTGCCTGGACTTCCAGACGTTGCTAGAAAATAAAGATGGACATTGTTGTAACATATCAGGGATATGAGGACATAATTTTTCTCCGATTTATTATCATGCATAATTTGCAAGAGGTTTTGATGAACAATTCAGGCTTGTGAGACGCAGTGAGATGTACACGCATCATCTGATTGGATGAACAGGTGTTGAGGTTTCATCCCGCCTCTATTACCTGAAGACAAAAATATCTCCTCCCAAATGTATCATAAATGGAGTAGTAGATGTCATGTTATCATCTTGTTTAGGAAAATCTTCACGATTAGTGACCCTCCCTGATGGACATAGTCTTTGGGCAAAGTTAACATTTGGAGCTGTGTGTTTTCTTCATTTGATGACTAAGATGTCTAAACATTAAAATGTCTGTCTTGTCTTCGACTTTGCAGCGAGCATCTTTCTTGCGCATTTACCTTCTTCGTCCACGGCGACAGCAATGTGTGCACAAGCGTGGAGATCGCTCAACATCAGCCCCTGCAGAGACTGAGCGAGGAGCATCTCAGCCTTGTACAGCAGAGCTCCAGCCCCCTGCAAGGTTTGACCACAAAGCTTATGCTAAGTAGTCAACTTTAAAATGTTTTAACTGGACTATTAGTGAGGGGTATCTGATGTGAGTTGTCTCCTCTTCCTCTGCCGTGCAGTTATCCTCAGCCCATATGGCCTAAATGGGACGCTCACTGGCCAGGCGTTTAAGATGTCTGACCACCCTACTCAGAAGCTCATAGAAGAATGGAGGCAGTTTTATCCCATTTTCCCCAATCCCAAGGAGGTCCAGGAAGAAAAGATGGAAGACACAGACTGGGAAGATGAGTCCCTAGCAGCTGTGGAAGTCCTTGTTGGTAAGGCTTGATAATACTTTAATAGTGCAGCGGCGGGCAACGGGGATGCCAACAGGTAAGTTAGCATCAATCTTGGTTTATATCACTAATCCTAATGTACATTTGTAATTATATTTATTTAAGACGAATAATATGGTTGTATGTGTAAAATCATTTAGACTGAATATACCTTCCAGACAGGCATGAGTGTTGGATGATGACGATGAGGATGACCTGATGTTGTGAGCTTTTTGCATGGTCTTAAATCTATAAATATTTTTGGTTCCAGCGGGAGTAAGGATGGTGTACCCTTCCTGTCTGGTGCTTCTTCCCCTGTCGGACATTCCTCCTGTGGTCCCCCAGGGTACTGCCAACACCCCAGGGAGCCAGTTTAGTGCTCAGCAGGGTCAGGCTGCTCTCAGAGATCCTGCCATATCCTCTGTAACCCTGACTCCTCCAACATCACCAGAGGAGACTCACACAGGTAAAACTTGGACCTACTGGTTAACCTGAATAAATCATTTTCTTGTTAGCTTTTAGTCTGTGAACTAACTGTGTTCCACTTGCATTTGCTTGATTTTTCATATTTTGCTTTCCCTCAGATTATCAGCCTTCCCACAGGTGGCTAAAGTTATCCTCAGTGTCCGACTGCTACAGCTCTAACAACACTCTTCATGGGGGTAAAATCCCTCGCAGCTTGGCCAGCCAGATGGTGGAGTCTGTGTGGCAGGAGTATAACATAAATCGTACAGGGAACAAGTATGTTTCATGTTCCTCTTTCAAGAAAATGAATGTGTTGCTCTAAACATCCTTTCACTGACTGATAACATGCCCATCTTAATTACCAGGAGGAAGTTTACATCCTTGACAAATGGGGCCTGTGAGGAGGAATCAAACAAATCTGGGCTCTGGGATTTTGTCGAATCAACTTATAGGCCATCTTGTAATTGCTTAAGGTATGTTGAGAGGAATGAGCTAAACTGCGGGTTCTGTTTTGTGATTAAAAATGATGTGGTATGTTTGTTTTCACAAAGGCATAAAGGTCAGAAGCAGCGATCCAGCAGCACCTCAGGACACCCGCCTTCTTCAGGCCAGCCTTCTCAGCCGCTTCCTAAACATAAGCTGGGTGAGAAGCTGGAGAAGGGAGAGAAGCAGCAGAGGAGGCCGCAGACGCCTTTTCACCACCGCAACTCTGTGAGTGACGAGCAGTCTCTGGACCCACAGACACCGAGGCTTTGCCCCAGACCACAGGAAGAGGGTTCATATCCCAGCCTGCACCATGTGGACACGGTTCCGCCCAAAGCTCCCACGCTACATGCCCACGGGCCTCCCACAGACCTAGTCGGATCCCCACCTCCCCCTCCTCTCAGCCCACATCCATGCGATCTTGTGGAAGGCGACATGACCCCAGGCGGCATGAAGAACTCTTCCACGCCCATTCATCAACCTTTTTACCCGCCATCCATGGAGCCCTGTCTGATGCCACAGAAGGGCTCATCGGATGAGCCTCAGCTGGAGAACATGCCCATGCCTTTGCCCTTACCCCCAAACTACAATGAAACCTTGGAACCCACCATGTTTGTAGGCTCAGCTATTGGCCCTGGTGAAGACTCTACTCACAACCCTTGGAAGTATTTCAGCCTGCCCAGGAAGAGAGACTCTAACTTCCTGCCACCTCAGTTGCCTGTGGATAAAATCAGAGATCATGATGGAGGGGGCACGGAAGGAGTTGTCTCTGTCACAGAGTACGTGTTTTTTTTTTCCCATCAGCTCTCATAAGTTAAAACATTGCATTTTAGTTGAGAAGTAATACCGATGTATCTCTGTACAATTTACTTCTCCTCAGGTTGATGTGTGATTCCTCGCAGCCCCTAAAAGTGTCCCAAGAGCTGATTAAGACTTACACTCAGAGGAGAAACAGCCATCTTGTCTCCACTACTGGAGACGGAGAACACAGTGAGGAGCCAGACCCTTATGCCTTTGTAGAGGGAGACGAGGAGTTCTGCTTTACCGAGAAGAAGGATAAGGCTGCAACTGACAAGGAAGGCAACAAGAAACACAAGGTGGGTTTCTTATCCTGGTTTATAACAGTCGCTTCTCAAATCTGCCTGTTTAATGGTCAATTAATAAAGAGAAATTTATAAAAGAATTAAATTAAACTTGGTCTTGAAGTCTTTTCTTCTTGATCTTACTGGTGAGGTTGATAATCTCTGGCTTAATATGCAAGTAATGATTTCTGTCTTCCTTTTGTATTCAGTCGGATGAAGGGACTGGAAATTCTTCAGATGGTGAGGATGCCTTCCTTTTTTACTTCTGTTTAGCCTCCTGCTTTGACATCTGATTAAATAAAATATTTGGAACCATGTGTTTTGTTTAAGGTCTTCTCTCTGACTTGTTATATATTACAGATGGTCAGGGTCCATCTGGCAGTAAACCTTCGACCTCAACCAGCCTCATCCATGAAAATGACTTGGCTGTGTCCTACAGTGATCTGGATAAAATCTTCAACTCGGATGAAGATGAGCTAGCGGTAAGTGAATTCTGGTTGGTTGCATTTTTAGGACTTCACATGCTGGAAGATGTACTAAGTTTTTTTTTTTTTTTTTGTCACACAGCCTGGATCCAGGAGAGCTGGAGTTGGTCCAGATGACAAGTTTGGCAGTAAAGAATCCAAACCAGTCTCGCTGGATACCCTGTCTTGCATAAGTAGGAAAACTAAGCATCAGTCAGTGATTCTGCATCATGCTATTTCTGCATCTTTACAGAGAATTAATGTCTTGTTTCTAAAGGCTCAGCAGACCTACACCAGATGTTTCCCACCCCACCCTCCCTGGAGCAGCAGGGCTACTCCCCCATGAACTCTGGAAGCAAGGACAGCCTGGAAACGGGGGCGAGCCTCACCCTGTTGGACGTGAGCCAGCTTAGTAGCCACTTCAAGATGGAGGTGGAGGAGGGTTTCTGCAGCCCTAAACCATCTGAAATAAAGGTGTGACTGTGAATAAAGGCACAACTGCTTAAAAGGAGGAAAGCCTAAATGAAAGCCACATTATTCTCTCCATTTGTTTTCTTTTTAATTACCTTTTTTTTTGTTCCTTTTCAGGACTTTTCCTTTGTGTACAAGCCAGAGACGTGTCACTCATTTATTGGCTGTTCTATGTATGCACCCCTCAAGACGCTACCTAGTCAGTGTCTTTTGCCTGTCAAGCTGCCAGAGGACTGTGTGTACACGCCGAGTTGGACCATGGGCAAAATGGAACTGATGCCCCCAGTATCAAGCGTCAATCTCCTCACCAAAGACAGGTAAATACATTTAAATTTAAACATGTTTTTGTTTGTTTTAATCCTTTAGGATAGTTTGTTTTGAGCAGAACAGGTTCCTCGCATAGTATCAGTTTATTTGTTTTACACCTTCCAACACAAACTGTGTGTCAGACAATCAAGCCATTATTATGAAAGTGCATCATTTCACACTAGATTATTGGTGAATTTTAGGGCAGCATCCGTGTACTTTTTGCTTAAATGATTGAGACACAACCCTCGTGTTAAGCACATGGCTTATTAGCACATTGGTATGAACCTAGCATTACCAAAGATCTGCTTTTGCTTTTTATCATATAACATTTAAATAGTCTTTGATAGACACGCAGCATCTTTCTCACATGAGTAAGTGTCCATAACAACCAACAGCTTGTTTCCATGCAACTAAAGATTGCCATATTGGGAATACTGTAATGAATCTTTTTTCTGAATCTGAAAACACTTCATGACACAGTGGCAGCTTTTGCTTTGGTTTTCTGGGCCCAGTTCAGAGTACTCGCAGTGCCTTCCACAGTGGCTCCATAACTACAGCCTATGTAATGATGAAAAGAGTCAATCATGTTGCACAGCAACTTGAGGGTGTGAAAAAACCTAACTCGATGCTGTTTATAAGTTGCAGTATAACAATACCAGTTCTAGGCTCATGCTACAACCTATTCTTATTGGTTTACACCTTCATTGCCATTGGGCAATATAATTATGTCACTTCAAATGTTTCCTCCTATGTATTGTTTGATCCTTCCTTTAGTGTATTGTGAATTAGAATGGCTTACAGTGTAGGGTGATGTTTGTTCCCCACGGACTTCAGCTCTAACTTGGAAAGCTGCTTGCACACCCTGGTTCTCTGATTGTGATCTTAAAGACTTGTACCAAAGTGGTTCACAATGGACCATCAAGTCTAACATCTGGAAATCCTTTGGATTTTATAAAAAAGAAGTCAGATGTGAGAGACCAGGGTTAATTCATAGATGCTAATAGTGTTTTTTTTTATTTAAACTTCAAAATAAACGTTTAAACTAAATAAATGTAAAAATAACCATTTAGAGGACATCAAATCTCACTGTGTGTAAAGTCCCTGAATAATAAATATTTCACACTTCTTACTATTCAATAAACGTCACTGAGTTTTTTTTCCGCTACATGTTATTGTGGCTAAACTATAAAAAATGTAAAAGCCCACTGTATTAAAGTTATTCATTGTTTATGTTTCTGTAACAGCAATGTCCCAAGCGTGGAGCCAGACTACAACCAGTCTTACACCCCTCAAACCCACACACCGTTTTTATCCAGCAGTGCTCCTCCAAGCAACAGTGGCACTGGCATCCTGCCTTCCCCAGCCACACCTCGCTTCTCTGTGCCCACACCACGTACGCCACGAACCCCACGCACTCCCCGCGGCCCATCCAGTGTCCAGGGCTCTCTCAAGTATGACAACTCGGATCTATACTCGCCAGCATCCACGCCTTCCACTTGTCGACCCCTCAGTTCTGTCGAGCCAGCCACAGTGCCCTCCATCCCTGAGGCTCACAGCCTTTACGTCACCCTCATACTCTCTGAGTCGGTCATGAACCTCTTTAAGGACTGCAACTTTGACAGCTGCTGCGTGTGCGTCTGCAACATGAACATCCGAGGGGCCGATGTAGGTGTCTACCTTAAGGATAACGGTGAGGCGCAGTACCCCTGCACTTGTGGCTTCAGTGCTGTTACCAACCGTCGCTTTGGCCAATCTGCTGGGCTTTTTCTGGAGGATGAACTGGACGTGGTGGGACGGGGTTCAGATGCCAGTAGAGACACAGAGCGATGTTTTGAGGAGCTGCGAGCGTCCACAACCCACAAAGCTGGCAGCGTAAAGGAGAAGCCTCCAGATGAGCTAATCCTGTTGCTGCAGGATCAGTGCACCAATCCATTCGCCCCAATGGCGGGCGTGGAGTATTCCAAACTGGGCTCAACTCCCAGCTCATTCCTGAGGGTTGAAGAGAGAGACTGTTATAATGACTGCTACATGGCACTGGAGCACGGCAGGCAGTTCATGGACAACATGTCGGGGGGCAAAGTAGATGAAACGCTAGTGAAAAGCACCTGTCTTCATCAGTGGCCAAAATGCAAAAGTAGGTTTTGTCTTACTTCTTTTCATGCTACAAGATTAAATTTGTTATGCATTTCTGTCAGCAAACACAGTGAGTTAAGACTTCTTCACCTTCTTGTCCCTCCTAAAGCAACGGACATGAGCAAGCTGTTCTCTCAGGACGTCCTGCGAGTGTTATTGTCCCTCCAGCCTGTGCTGCAGGACACCATCCAGAAAAAGAGGAGTGTGCGCTCCTGGGGAGTTCAGGGACCACTCACCTGGCAGCAGTTCCACAAAATGGCTGGCAGGGGTTCATATGGTAAGCAGGAACAAAATGCTCAGTTCCCAGAATATTCCAAAACCAGTCAGTTTAACATCTCTTTTCATTACAGGCACAGATGAGTCTCCTGAGCCTCTGCCCATCCCAACCTTTTTGGTTGGTTACGAGTATGACTTTGTGGTGGTGTCTCCTTTTGGATTGCCCTATTGGGAGAAGCTTCTTCTGGATCCTTTTGGTTCCCAGAGAGATATCGGATATGTTGTTATCTGCCCAGAAAATGAGTCATTGCTTCGTGGAGCTAAAACCTTTTTCAAAGATCTGAGTACAATATATGAGGTATGCACATTAGAGTTTAGAAAATTCATCCTTCCTGTGCTGACATGCTTATAAAAAGATTGACAGCTTAAAAATTTGATTCACACTGTTTGGTTCTTGCAATATTCTTACTCTCTACAGGCATGCCAGCTGGGTCAGCACAGGCCCATCTGCAAGAGTCACCCAGAGGGGATATTGACGGTCGGCGCCACAGAAGGCAGGAGTATGACGGAGCAGCCCCTGAGTGACTGGTTCCTTAACATGGCTGCCAGAGAAGGAAACAACGAAGCCTTTAATAAGCTCAAACTCTTCGCTCAAGTGTGTCGTTATGATCTAGGTAAGGTTCAACCCTAACTCGTAAAAAAAACCCAAACTGGTAAAGTAATAACTGTGGAAATGGTGAGACATTTAACGTTTTATTTGTGAACTATTTCAGCTCCATACCTGTCAGAGCAGCCATTGGATAGCTCTCTGTTGTCCCAGCGCAGTGCCACCACGGCTGCCTCTTCCTCCACCCAAGCCTCCAACTCTTCCAGCATCTCCTCAGGACTCCAGAGCACCAACACTACCAGCACCAGCTCTGCCCAGGTCAGCAGCACCCCACCTTCCACCTCCTCATCAGGCTCCCAGACCATCGGGGGAATAGCCCCAGCAAAGCCGAGTTCCTACTCGCCGTTTGGAACAGCAGGCTTGCAGAGCAGCGCCACTCAGAATGGACCACAGTCAAACCCACAAAGTGGAGGGGCCTTGGCAGAAAATGGATCCATCCAGCCTCATGCGCCCACAGAGACACCAGAGAGGTAGGACAGCACTGTATCGGTAACAGCTAATATGTACTGTTATGCAATTATTTTCTAAATTTTAGTTTTAGCTGTGTAAAAACCCCAGGGAAGAGTTTGTAATCACCTGACTCTTCAGGTAGCCATGCAATCCATCAAAACCCAATTTGGTACAATTTAAAAGTAACGTATAGAAGTTGAAACTGTAGTTATGTATACTTGTTTAAACAATTTGTTTAAATAATGTTTGTGCAGTGTCACATCACCATTTTGCAGTAGTGAGGCTTAATATTTTTCTTCCTTGCTGATATGGCTATGAAACTTGATGGAGTAGTCAAAAGGAAATATGTTTAAACTCTTGATTATTATATTTAATTTTTTCAATCAAAATAGCAATTTATGAGGCAATTACATGTTACACATCGTCTGATCCTCGTTCCAAACCTGAAGCATCCGTCTTCTACAAATCCACTCAGCTGTATCTTCTGTCATCTTTTTTGTACAGTACGGTTCCACTTTATTTTGTATTAGCATTGCTTTATTTCTCGCACTCTTTATTTTATCCACTCTGTCACGACCGGTGATGGTGAGGGGGCGAGGAGGCCGCTGTAGCACAGAGAGGGCAGAGTAAATGGGTGTTGGTGCAGAGAAAGTGCAAGTTTGCATATTCTCAGATGAAAGATGAAGAGGTAGGATACATGTCTCTAACCGTTATTGGCATGTTTATCGTGTTACATCATCGTTCCTTTTAACAACACTCAGTAAGCGCCTCGACGCTGAGGGCGACATCTGTTTAAGTTTTGCGGGTAAAAATCTTTTCTATTCATGTTTGATGTACAACTTCCGTTGTTCAATAATCAAGGGAGTCCGTTGTGGTATTTTGCGCCTCATAAGGCAGCACACATTGTCAGGAGAGAGGTCTCATGAATGAAAGTTTTCCATTGTTGTGACGAGTTTCCATCATTTTGGAAAAAACTGGTGCACATGATTTATGTGGTTTCATTTATTTGCTTCGTCTGCGTTTTCGCTGCTTGCAGTAAATTAGTGGTGTTTCAACCTGGAACTGTGTTATCTGAACGCTTGTCATCAGAGTTCATTCCTTGGCCTCAATAACTTGCCTACAAAATCCAACCAACTATGGATCTCCTTATGGTTGTTCTTTAAGTTTTTATTCTAAACACAATGAGAATAATATAATCACAAGGCTGCCATGTTTTCTCCAGCACATCTTCTTACCTGGTGCAACATAGGATGTCGTAGTGATGTGAGCTGCTGGGTTTTGAACCATCCACAAACTGCTTGTGGCTGGTTTTTTTGGGGGGAGATGGAGGGAAGGGAGTTGAAATTGTCAAGTTGAGAGGTGACTGGACTGTCATGGCAGCAGTGTAAGGGAAGGACGTATGAGTCTTCCTCAAATTTAATTCACACCCTCCCATTAAAGAAGGGGAAAAAACAGCTGTCAATCAAATAAGTTGAATTGTGTTCAACTGAAATTTATTTAAAAAACAGCAAACATGATAAACTAATACAGTTTGTCATTTGTAGCAGGTTAATATTTTGTTAATCTTTTTAAAGCAGTCTCTTTAATCAGGTGTTTTCTGTAACTGTCAGATTTCTGCACCTGATGACGAGTATTTTTGCCCACTGCTCATCAGCAAAGTGCTCCAGTTTGTGCGCAACAGATTATTTTTTATCTTTTATGTTTAAAGTTAAGGGTGACCGCTGATGCTTAATGTTGTGGAGATGAAAGTAAGTTGACAGGGTTACAGTATGAGAAGTGAAGGAGAGTGTGCTGTCCAGGATGACACACAGACTCTTAACCTGAAGGGATTGAGAGATGAGGTGTGCATGATAGAAATGACTGATACTCTCCACTCACACCAGAGGCAACGGGAACTCCGAGGCTCATGCTTGTGTCTGCAGGAACAAGATCTCAAGCAAGGATCCACACCAGCACGGCTCTAGCTTTGTGGAGTCGCTCTAAATATTCAGGGAGTTCAGATCTCAGATAATGTGTAGTCATATAAGTTTTAAGTAGGGTGTTGGAATAGGGTTTTCCCTATTCCAACACATATGACCCGTAAAATCGATGGATCCAGCAGTCTATGGAGTTCTGCACAATAATTGATGACTTTGAGTCCGTTGTGTTGAAGCAGGGACTTAATGAAAACCTGCAGGATGGTGTTCCCTAAGAACCGGAGCTGAATACTTCTGCGTGAATAAAACCTACAGTGACTACTGAATTAATTTTAAGCTGTAAAATTCCTAGAATCGCGGTAGTTTCAGCACTTTCAGCTGCGTCTTCGTGATGTATATTAAGTTCTCATAGGGCCTTTTTCGACCAGGCTGGTTCCCGTTCTAGTTCGGAGTCAGAGCCAGATAAGGCACCGATTCTTTGGTTTTCCACTGCCTGAGCAACGGCTCTTGGTTCTCAAAACTGCTTCAATCCAGGCACCACCTTGTTGCTGGGCCAGAGTTGAGAACCGGTTCACGCAGCTTGCGTCCGCAGCTGGGGGCGGGGTTACCTGGCCAAAATAA
>JBAMHV010000009.1:12204163-12238439 GCA_037177535.1 Pseudomugil gertrudae | reverse complement strand
AAGACCCTGCCCCATATGCAGACACATAAACACCACCTAACCCTCCCAACACAAAGACCCTGCCCCATATGCAGACACAAACACCACCTAACTCTCCCAACACAAAGACCCTGCCCCATATGCAGACACATAAACACCACCTAACAAAAACCACAAACTCGCACACCATTCAAATACTTACCCAATCACCCACACATACGTACCACCCCTCCCTTATCAGACACCCCCCTCCCCCCATACAACAAATTCACACATTCACTCGCCCACCCCCTTGATCCCGGAGCCATAACCAAGCACCAGGACATAGACCTGGCCACCAACCTGGCAGCATACCTGGCCCAGCCACCCTCCCAGCCCACACCCACACACCCAGGACAGAGGGGAGGGCACCTCACTCCACCTAAATAGTGTAAATAAACAGTACATGTGTAAATCCACCACTGATCCTGTCCTGGTATACAGACTGAATTATACATTTAAAATATGTTTATTTTAACCAAAATCCTGAATTGCAATGTATTCTGTCATTTATTTATTTAGAAATTACTTTTTTTATGTATTCATTTCTGTATTATTTATTTATTTAGAAATCAATTACTGTCCATATTGGAATGATTAAGCAAAATAACACCAAAGTACGGGCTACTTTTTAAACGTACAACTCAAAGCTACTTTCATGTCACAAACATCCATTGAAACTCTACAGGTCATGGGATGTACAGTTCATCATCGGTCACTGGGTGTCACTAGAGGTTAAGGTCCTCTGGAACTGGCTTCTTAACAGGCTTCATGTCCACTACTTTCTGAACTCAGGACAGCCGTGAGTTGTGACATTTTTTAAAACAAGGAAAATACATATTCAATGTATATCCTTATAATATGAAAAACAGTTCAAAGAGTATATAGGCAGAAACAATAAACTTATAATGCCCACCCCCGAAATCATGTTACATTGAAACATAAAAAACAGCTATCTTTATCATACATACAATAATACATAATATAATAATAATAATTTACATATATATTTAGTTATTAATTACATTGAAATGATTTATATTGTTTATTCACCTTTGTCTTTAATATGTTTTAAATCGTATTAATGTTGTAGCCTTTTAGCTCAACCCCAACAAAAGAAATAAAATATTGTTTTATATTTGTTCTTGTTTTAGGTTTTCTAAACATATTGTTCCTTTTAGGATAATAACCACTGTGCCTGATCAAAAACAAGCCATGAATTTGTACTGACAACAGATTATTCTTTACTTTATACATAAATTGAGACGTTTTAAAAATCAACCAAATCTTTAAACTTTAATATTTTAGATGATTTATATGTTCTCTAATCTGCTTAGTTTACAATTCGAATGGCTCTCTTTTGGATTATGAACAAAATAATACCCACACTTGAATTCATCAGGTAAGACCAGACTAAAGATCAGTACAAGAGATATAACGTTATATGATTTAGAAACGTTGTGACTTTGTATAACACTGCCAATTATTCTGACAACTTTGCTCTAATACAATCAATATGTAGTTTCCAACCTAATTTATATTCTATAATTTGTCATCATTTACTCTGTCGCTTTCTTTCTCATTTATTTTCTATTCTCTACCACACATCAGCACCGGTTATATCAGGGAACAAATAGGAAATATATACAAAAACCAAAAAAAAGAAACAAAAAAAGGTCCCTAGCACTTCGGGACAACGTCTGTGTCCCACAGGACAATAGCTGTGTCCAACCAGACTTGCAGCAGTCTGGCACTTATCTATGCTGTTCCTCATTGTTTGATTTCATGCTTGTGTTGTTTTGTTCTCTGATGTACGTCGCTTTGGATAAAAGCGTCTGCTAAATGCCTGTAGAATAGAATAGAATAGAATAAAGTAGTTGCCTGCAGCAGTCATGGCTGCACCTGTGGGAACTGGATCGACTCGCAGGAGAAAACCTTTTTGGCTTTTGACATCCACCATTCATTCACTACTGGGCTTCATGTCAGTGATTATTACACATGGTAACATGCTAACAATATTTACTGTGTTCATCTTAGTTAAATTAGAACTAAACACCAATTACAAATCAAAGCTGATGGGATGGGTCATTTCTATTCCACCGATTTCAATATTAATCTCGTGTTGACTTAACAGCCAGCAGACCATGATCACGTGATCTTAGGGACCGGTGGGGAACGCAGGGCTGAAGGAGGTCTTTGAGATAAACTGGTGCTTGATTATGTAGAGCTTGATTAGTTAAAACCAGGATTTTAAAGTGCACTCTGTAGTAGATGGGAAGACAGTGCAGCACTGAGCAGGAGTGATGAGAGTGAATTTGGAAAATTTTGTTATAAGGTTTGCAGCAGCGTTCTAGACAACGTGGAGACAATCAAGGGATTTCTTGCTTGGGCATGTGAAAGTAGAGTTCCAGTAATCAATTCTGAAAGTGATGAAGGATCATCTCCATCTCAGAAGGTGAAAACATTAGTCTCAGCTTAGCAATGCTTTTAAGGTTCATTCATCCAACTCCCGACATCATCCAAACAGCATTATAACCAATAATCAAAATAAGCAAGACTTTAACAATATTTAAAAGGCTAAAATAAAATAAAGTCTTAAAATCCTCTGCTGAGTAACATCTTGGAACAAACCAGAACATGGGATGCAGTAGAGTTGTTATAAATCTTGCTTTATAGTGCTTGTAACTCCTCCTTTGAAAGTTTGATGCAACAGAGAAAAAAACATGTCCAAAAAATGTCCAATTGCAGCTACACAAAAGTCCACTGGACATTTATGACTTTACCCAGTTCACAATCAAACCACATCCATGCCAAGGCCTCTTGCAACCTCCGTCAGAGCCTGGACAGCCCTGGAGCTACCCTCGCCATCACAGTCCTCATGCGAACCTTTAGGATCATCCTCAATGTGAGGAATAGTGCTCATTACACAGTAGACAGGAGAGTCCCCACCTCGGGGGCTGTGCTGTGAGGACATGTCCTCTCCTCCGGACAGGTCTGAGGAGTACGAGGAGGAGGAGCTGGATGAGGGCGAGGATGATCCTGCCGGGGAGCTTCGGCTGCTATCTGGTGCAATGGCAGCCTTCTTGTTCCGGCTGCTGGTTCTTTGCGGCTTTTTGGCCATGTTCTTCATGATTTCCTTGGTCACTTCAACAGTCTCGAATCGTACCATGTTTACTTTTAGGAAGCCGTCTACATCCTTCTTGTATCTGTAAGGAAAACACACAAACAAGCCCTTAAAGAGATTCTTAATTTTTTTTTACTATTTTAGAGATTTGAATGTTATGGAGCTGAAAAAGCAGCATGGAGGTATCAAAACGATACACTCACCTAAAACGGGAATGTCCAGAAGGCCATTTCAGCTCATGCTTCTTACGAAGGTGAAGCGTAAGAGTATAACACCAAGAGAACTCCTTATCACAGATATGGCATTTGTATTTAGACATCCCCCCAACCTGTTGGTAGACACATTATTATTAACACCACATACTATTACAAAATAAAGCATGATTACTTGCAGCAGGGTATAATGATATCTGCATAGGTCACGTTGGATGGATCTGGGTGGATGCTGGACAAACCTCGTGGACTCTCTTGAAGTGATGGCTCATGGTTTGGAATGTGTGACAGGAATAATCACATCCCTCCACAGTACAGTGATACACAGTGCCCTCGTTGTGAACCTCTGTGTGCTTTTGGAGGTCTCGCTGGTTCTTAAATCTCCAATAAAGAAAAAATACAATCATTTTTTAAAAATACATGATTTATTACTAATTAGATTTCACAAAAACATTCATTGTCTTCATTTTTTCCCTTTTCTGACTTGTATAAATCCTAAGATTGTCCTTTCTACTATACTGTTTTTTTTGTTAAATTAAACTATCTTAATAAACATGAACTGCTTCTCTACTCATATTTAAAAAAATATATATATATATTTTTTTTATATATATTTATATTCTCAATATATTCTTATAGTTTACTCATGTTTATTTTGACATCAAACTGGTGAACAAGGAGCACCTTTACACACATCAACATCATGTACAAACAGCAAAAAATAACCTGTTAACTTTCTTTTATATGTTTTCTCTTCAGATTGATCCCTCTGTGTAATATTGGACTTTTTAAACTGTAAAATGCTGCATATATTATGTTTTATTCTCTCACAATTCAACACACACACCTAGAAGAGCATCACCGAGCATCGGGTCAGTTATAGGATTGGGTGAAAAAAATAATTAGTAAAACTGATGTGACTTAAAGCCAGTTTTACTTATGCACTGGACTTCTTTACCACCAGTGTGAAAGTCAGCAGGTACATCTACTCCTCACTACTGCAGATATGTTCAGATGCATGCAGTACAACTGTAAGCAAAAGAAGCCTTATCTGCTTTTATAAACAGGTAAAGCAAATCAGTTTCACAGCACATATTTCACTTCTCTACATTTTCACACACACGCCCACCAACTTTCCAACTGTTTGAGCACAGTTCCAGCAAAAAGCATTTATGTGTGCAGTGATAATGGACCAAGTCAAAATCAAACATTAGATGGCCATGAGCTTTAGGCTTCTATTAATCTACTAACACCCGATGCAACATGTGTGTTTTGCTCTCATTCAGACCTACAGCTAAGTGTAGAAGCAAGCCTGATGAGATGTGACTTTTAAAGGAATGAGTCATAAATACTAGGACATTAAAACAGACCAAAGTTTAAAATCTGCCATTTCATTTCCTATTTATAGTTGCCTAAAGGCTGAGAAAGGAACATTTTAGTGGGCAGTTTGTAGCTTTTTAAATGTTTGAGCTATGTTTGAGAGGTGCTTTGATGCCAGCTTGTTTTGAGGGCCTACCTTTTGTCGCAGAAATCACATGGGAAGGGTCGCTCGTCACAGTGTCGAAACCTGATATGGATCTTCAGGGCTGCTAACGTGGTGCAGGTCATATCACAGAAGGGACACTTCACCTGATTCACTGGAAGTAAAACAGAAAAGCATCGGTCACAAAGAATATTTATCAAGATGATTGGCAGCTGATGAACAGATTATCATCTCAGAAAAAAAGAGCTTTACAACGCTTATACTAAAAATATGTATGGCCTCCTTAAATAAGCAAAAATGCTGTAATGCATACAATCGGAAACTAAGTTGCTTCAGAAACAACCACCAATCAATTTTCCAATGACCGTTATGTGACTTGATAAGCATCCACCTAACTGACTTTATAAATAATATAGCTTTAAAATGTTAGCATTCAAACTAACAATTTATTTAAACATAAAATATTAGAATATATTTCAAGATTTGCTTTGGATGTGATCTGCTTTGCCTTGCTAAACTTTTCATTAAATACAGTTGCTTAGAGTCCTTTAATAATCTTGATCATATCTATTCAATAATAATACCATAAGTAACTGTAAGTTACCATGCTGGCGAATGTGATCCCGCAACAGCCTCTCACTGGAAAAGGCTTTCCCACAATGCTCACACACCAGCGACTCTGAACAAAAAAAAATTCTGGCATCAGAGATAACGCTTAGAACACCAACATCTGAGTATATGGTTGCATTTGTCTGACCTATTGGCTCGGCCTGTCTGTGGAGGTGGTCAAACAACTTTGTATTGCTGGAGAACATGCTGCCACATGTAGGGCAGGCTACAAGTCTCTCCTGGGTGTGGCTTCGCATGTGCTCTCTCAACCGGTACCTGATCTTGAAGAAGGCGTCGCATCCTGAAAGAGAACAATGAAAATCTGAGTAGATGCTGGAAAACTGACATGTCTCCAACCTCCTCTTACTCAGCCATACCTGCCCAGTTGCAAAACAGTGCCTGCTGTTGTTGTGAAAAAGACTGTTGCTCAGCACTTTCTACATGATTGTCTACATGACGGTAGAACCACTCGGGATTGTTAAATGTACTCTGTGAACAGACAAAAGAATGCTCATTCCATATGTAATGTTTAAGTTATAAATCCTGATGAAAACAGTGAATAACTTTAATGGAAAATGCCTACATCACAATGCTCCCACTGGCAAACGTATCCATCTGATCCTTCTGGTACCAGGTTGTTGCTGTTCACGCCTTGGTTGCAGCTGGGTAGGTTAGGACGAGACTGCAGCAGCTGGGACCCGACAAACTTGAGCTTACCATGGTAGTTGTGAAAATAAGCATGTATTTCTAGTTCTGTAGGGCTGCCCATTGACAGAAACTCACATCCATTCCAGAGACAAGCATACTCGTCTAAACGAAGACAAGATTTATTTTAGTATAGCAATACAATGATAATTTCTCAATAAGACCTGAAAAAACTTTTAAATAAAACATATATATATAGAGAGACTGCAGTCTGATTTGATTACTGTATGTGAAACCATGGAGAATAAATGTTTAAAGAGCACTCTTATCAATTCATTTAGTATCACGGTCAGTCAGATTTCTCTAAACTAGTGGTTCTTAAGCTGGGTTCGATCCAACCCCTGAGGTTCAGTGAGTCAGTCTTAGGGATTCGACGGAGGTCAAGACACACATCCGACTCATATTATTTGTGATGTCCCGCTTGGCCATCATTGGCTGTATGTGATCATGCTACATTGCTTGGTCTATCTGTGCTGCAGGGAATTTGGTGCACTCAGTAGTCAAATTGTGACTGTCGTGGTATGTCATATGATTTCTTTCTTGATATTTTAATCACTTCATACTATGTTGAGCCAAAAAAGAAGTTGGTTGGATGAATATGTACAATATGGATTCACATGAATGTGATGGGAGTCAGCGTGTGTATGTATGATTTACCATGCCAAATTGAGCAATTCTTGTCTGACAAAACTAATAAAACATCCTTTTATTTTTCACTAAAGAAGGGTTTGGCAAATGAGCATATGAAATTGGTGAGGTTCAGTACCTCCAGCAAGGTTAAGAACCACTTAACCATAAAAAGCTGGTAATTTAATTGTTTTAGCTCAGATCTGCAGAGCCGCAGTCCTGATGTAAAGCAATGTTTAAGAAAGTTGCACCTGTAGTGTTAGTTCTGATGTTGAAGCAATGTGTGATCATTTGAGATGAGACGTAATTAATAAACAGCATATTATGCTACACTACTACATTAAAACAGCACAATATTACAGAGGCAGCTTTCACTGTTTTTGGTCAAATTTTATTAATAAAGTTTGGGTTAATTACTCTAACACACCTCTGAAAAATGATAAATAAATCCATTCAAAGAGACAGCATATTGTGTGGTTATAGCCTGGCACACAGGTTTCATCCTCACTCACCTAGCTCCTCCAGGGTGTCTTTGTCTCCTAGGTATTCCTTCAGATGCAATGACATATGATCGCTCAGCTCCTCCATGGTGTGGCCTCTGTAGCTACATGAATCCCACTCACACATCACCTCAAAGTAGTCGAGCCTCTTTGTTGTCATCATGGTGGAGAGTGATGTGCTTAGTCCTGGGCAATTTAACACAAAAACGTACAACAGATGTTTACTACGATAAGCTCCAAGCTAAAACTCTAGCTCGGAGACTATTACCAAAGTATGTTAATTAATTGTATAATATCGTACTTTAACTTTCTCAACAAAATAACCTAATGTCAACCATAATCTTGTAATTACATAATTTTTCTTGTCAGACGTTGGCTGACAGTTTCACTAACGGTGAAGCTGTCGTGCAGTTAGTAGCTTTTAATTGGGCTTTTAGTTTACATGGCGCATTTCTTATATCTTAACCGGTCATTTACAAAGAAACATCAGTCACTTTAGTTGAACCTATTTTTGTATTTTTAAATATGTACGTGTGTGTGTATATTTTCACTTACAATTACTGAAGTCCCAGCAACTTTCAGCTCTGTGTTAGGTCCTCTTTTCCTTCCCTCCACTGAGCTTATCTGGCTTTGTTTATTTCCTGTGTGAGGCTCAAAGCGGAAGTTGTTCTTCTTCGTTGGTTTTTTTAAACGAGCGAGGGCGGAGTAAGTCTGTAAGTATTCCTCCAGCCAAGATCTCCTGGTGAATAATAAATCACGTATGCCCAAAATGGAGTTTAAGATGAAAGCGGGACAGAAGATTATTTTTATGATTTAAAAAAAAATATTTACCTGAGTAAATACATTTAGGTAATATAAAAGGTAAAAGGCTCCTTACACTGTTTTTCACTTGATATTTTTTTTTGTAAAAGATCATTTGTTAAAAATCTGAATATTCTCTTATTGGGAAATACCGATGATTCAAACTGGCAATTCAGATTTTTTTTCTTTTATTTCCCCCTCTTCATTTTTGCCCAGCACTTACAAAAGAAAGGGGGTAAAAATCCACCCATCCATTCTTTTCCTGCATTATTCATTTAAGACTTGCAAGTATCCCCCTCAGACCTACAGTTGATTAAAAATCACCAGTTTATGTAACATGCAGACTTTAAGAAGTAACTGCAAAGCAATTTTTTTATCTAAAAAAACCCTTTTAGTCAAACAAAACTTAAATTCTTGGATATTTGTTGTTTATTCTGTTTGTATTCATTAGTGTTTATGTTCTGGAATACTCCGTATACAAATCACAGAGTATTTACAGTAAGAGCTAAATTATTGTGTTTAAGAACAAATTTACAACCTGCACACACCTTGGGACTATTCACAAGTGATTGGAATGAAGTAAGAGATGCACAAATTGACTGGAATTATAAATTGTCTGACCCAAAAAAAGATTTCCACCTGGATTCTCAAAACAGCTCACATCATTGGCTTGAAAACATCTAAGGAGATTGCAAAAACTACTTTAAATTGGCTTAAGAACTGTCCAACTCATTAAAAACAGGAAAGATGTGGTGGAAACTTTTTTCTGAGGCAAATTTGTGGTTGGAAAAAAATCTGAGTGATCAAAATCCAATCAAAGGTAAAACAGCAGAACTCAGGATTGTGTTTAATAGTGAAAGTAAGAGGATTTTCACGTGCACAATACAAAGTATAGTCCTCTCTACTATTTTTTGATTCTTTTGACACTCTCTAACAGTCTTTTTATGTCCTAGAACTCATCTATGCAAATGCACATATATAATAGAATAGAATAGAATAGAATAGAATAGAATAGAATAGAATAGAATAGAATAGAATAGAATAGTTTGTGTGTTGGCAAACTGACCAGTGTAAAGAAACTAAGAAAAAACATTGATCTTCTCTGTTGGTCATGGGTGTCTAAACACTCAAGTATTTCCCTATTAGAAGGTGAACCTACAAGCTTATTTATTAATTGACCTTTTTAAGGCCTCAAAACAAATGTACACAGTTTATGACCACATAATGAAATGAGAGCATAAAATTTTAATTCCGTTGCATGTCAGCAGACAGAAACTAGACATGAACGAGACAGACAAGTGTTTCAGAGACGAAGCAGTTTCAGCACATCCAGTGCCATCATTGAGTTCTCGTTCAATAATTTATGTTCATCTGCAAACACAACGGCCCAAAAAGACTGAATTATTCATGCAAGATTGTGTCTGGATGACTTATTCACAGAGAAAAAATGTTGACCATCAACTGAAAATGTCCAAAACAAAGTTTCTATTTTTGCTTTGTTCTTTGTTCTATACACATAAAATACTTTGTTTTCAGAAGCTCCTTTTTAGTTGATACACTTGGTAAAACACAGATAGTGGCTTATTATGGGATACTCTACTCTTGTGTATCCCGGCTGAAGATGCCCCCAATCACACCCCATATCACTTATTTACCCCCATATCACTGTCTTCCTTGGTGGTTCTGCTTCCTAACTCGACCCTGTAAAGAGAGGTCAGGTTCTTTAAAGATAACTGGGAAAGATCCCTATCACAGCTGCTGAGTCAAGGGACCCTGCCATGTCTTAGTCCAGAGACACTATCAGCTGAAGACTCTACTGATAACTCTGCAGACCTGTGCACAAATGTTTTCCATGCAGCTTTGCTGAGCTTTTATGTAAATACTGACTTGAATAGGAGAAAACTCAAAAGAGAAAACAAGTTAAGCTTGTATGATTCTCCCTAAGATGAACTGGGGCTTCTGTTCTGGTTGTAAAATTAGTATTTTCATGTCTGAAGCCAGGTCCTCAGGTGAAAAGGTCCTCAAGTTGATGAGTTTTCATGTCTTGTGGTTTTGTTCATGACTGGTGGTAGAACAGAACATAACACCATTGCTTCATATAAAGAATGCAATAAGCCACAACACAAGAGTTTGTAGCGTCCTTTTTTAATCAGTTCATTCTGAGCAAGCTGAGAATACAAGCACAATATAACAACACAATCTGCAGCGGTATGACATCGTCATCACTTCACTCTGGTCTGATACTACAAGCAGTCCAAACC
The DNA here is from genome assembly GCA_037177535.1 of Pseudomugil gertrudae. Taxonomy (NCBI): domain Eukaryota; kingdom Metazoa; phylum Chordata; class Actinopteri; order Atheriniformes; family Pseudomugilidae; genus Pseudomugil; species Pseudomugil gertrudae. Next base: position 12,228,099 of record JBAMHV010000009.1, on the reverse strand, counting down.
AGATAGCATTTAATATGAGAGATATAGCACCAAAGTGTTGGGAGTGCATAGCAGCACTTGTATTGGTAGGCTCAAACTAGATATAAGCAAGCATCAGGCTGAGGAGGTCAGACATTAAAAAGAAAAAAAAAAGCTTTCCCACTCACATACTCACGCAGAAGCAGAAGATGGAGGCAGACTCAATGTGGCTAGACTCTTTACTTCACACGCTGCAGCCATGGAGGCCAATGAGGGCATCATGATAACCAGAACGGAAAGGCTGGGCTGACATTTTATTTTTGTAACACTTTGTGTAGCTCACAATAAACACACGATTCCAAACAGCAGCATTTTAAGGAGCTAAACTTTAAGTCCTGGCTCATTCCTTGTCTTTCAACATCTGGAGAGATCAGCCACAGGGAACATTGTAGAGTAAATATAGGTTCTTCCTTTTAGGCCTATATGCATGTATATGTTTAAAGTTAACACAACTACAGCATTGCAGCTCAAAAGAAACGGTGGAAAACACTGCCACCAAATACTGTGTTGTCCAAAAAACTGCAGTACTTTGTTAAATTAAAATAATTAGCTTTTGTTTGCAATAAATAATGGATGAAATCAAAATGCTGGTGAGTTTATTTTACAGCTTTAGCTAGACTTTGATTTGATTTGACTAACTGTATGTCCTTTTTGGTGTGATAGGAATCTATATCTACACATGCATTACGTCTGAAAAGATCTTTCTATACATTTATCTTCAACTGCTCAATTTACAAGCTAAAATATGATTGCGGTGCACACAGTCTGCTAAATATTGCTACTCAACCAAAATCAGGGTCTTGCATGCAAGCTGTAGCAATTACATTACAGTTAATTTGGTTTCTTAGCAACCAAACTGATGAAACCAGATATCATCCAGAACAATGAAATGAAAACCAGGACCATACAGCAGAGGCACTGTAATTAGGAAACCATAAAACAGAGTTTGCACTTTCACAAAACCCCTTGTGAGATTCAGTCTCAGAGAAAAAGCATCTCTTTGACATTTAAACAATCCTTTTCATACAGATCTCAGTCACCATCCATTCAGACCAAGATAAAAATGCCCTTTCATACACACACTACATGTGTACCGATGGCTCTTTTTAAAGATTGACATAAAATAGAACTCATATGTGCAAATTATGTGTTCGATAATATAAAGCAGTTCTATATAAAGAAATCACTTCCACACGTTCACGTATTCACACGCATAGTTAACAGTGAAATTATTTGCGTTATTCTAAAAGCTTAACGTCAGTGCCTGTTCAAAGGTGAAGTATGTAAGACAGGACAACAGGTAAGGAGGTAAACCGAAGGAAAGAGATTCAACTAATTCATTCAGCCTGCTATCACACACTTAATAGTGTAGTGATGGACCATTTCTACTGTTTTGCTTCAGCCAATCTATTGCTGATCTCTTTGCTCTTCTTGGTCACAACAGCTTCTGGTTTGGGTTCTGATGCACCAGAAGAAGGTTTCTTCTTGGCTGACAGGGAACTAGAAACCTGCTTCTCTTTAGCCTTTTTCACCATCTTCCCTGTTGTTGTTGTTGTCTGCCTCTTTTTGGGTTTGGTGCGAGACAATGGCTTGTCCACCTGCAAGAGAGAGGAAGTAAAAGCATTGACATGAAACCGATGGTCAAACAGCAGCTTGATAGTTTGGGAAACGGGTCAGTCGGCTTCCTTAGTGAGAGGATGAGAAGATCAAATGTCTCGCCATTAATCTGAAGCCATCAACGCTTATTGATTTAGCTTAGCATAAACACTGGGAACACTGACAACAGAAAAGCTGCATCTGTATAGAAATATTCCAATTTCCAAAGCTAAATCTAGTTTAAACTGATTTTCTGTTCAAGAGCATCAATTAGCTATTAGGTTAGGACTAAGCATTGGCATTACTTAGGTTTAGGGAAGATGGTTGCAGCTTTGTTTAAACCACATGGAAACTTTAAATGTCCAATGTTTTATAATTACAACCTCAGTTTGCAGAGACAAAATGTCAGACGAGGAGAACAGTCTTATGCAAAGCTAAGACAATCAGTTGCTAATTCCAGCTTACATTACAAAGCTAAGTAAAAAGGGTTAATTTATTTTCCCCAAAATACCAAAAACGATTCTTAATCAAGTTCAAATCCCATCTTAGCATGCAACACATACCTTTTTTTTTAAAAACAAAAATGCTGTCATTTAAAATAATGACAGACAAATTGATTATGAGACTGGTGACATTTGCATTTATAAATGATTAGTGCAGTGACAAGAAATTAAACTGCACAAAAAGTGTATTTGTGCCTTTAGTTCAAACAGTAATATGTGCAACTTCTCTCTAAAGTAAACTTTGGTTTAAAAAAAAAGAAAACATACAGAGTTAAGAATACATATTAGTATATGTGGTATTATGTGATGAGATGTGAGTATTATGCTTTAAGGATGGAATATTTTGGTTCAGCCATTATTAGTGATGGCAAAACTCAGAGGCTCGGCAAGCAGGATTGCAGCTGAATGATTTGTGGCTCAAACCAGCTGCAAAAATGTGTGTGCAGAGATGAATGAGGCCTAAAGTCAGGCATCCAGCTCCTCTCTGTTCTTCTGAATCGCCACAGCAGTAACAGTCTGTGTGAGTTTCTATAACTTGGTGCACAGCAACAAAGTTGCAAAACATGCTCAACCTTTGTTGAATAAATAAACCTTATAAACTCATACATCGAACAAGATGGAAAAGACTGACAGACTGCAGTAATGAAGGGCTCTATTTCTGTGAAAAAGGGCTGGTGGTGCAAAGTCAGTGGGCTCTAGAGAACAACAAATATCTCTACAGTATGCACTGTAGTGAAAAAAGTTAAACATTACTTGACAGATTTTTAATTATATGAATGATTTTTGTTGTTGCTGTAGACTTTAAAGAATAATAGAAGCACAAATCAGACAAAAGCACAAAGTGTTAACTAGTCTAGCCAAAATGCATAGCATCACTTACCAATGCATACACGCTTCACTGCCTCTCTGTTATGTGCAGGCCAAACGTTTGAAGCAAAGTATTGTCCCCGGTGTAATTTGCACCATATATGTCACCAAAATAGAGCCAAAAATCAATGATAAGATATATACCTCTGTGTATTGGTAGGATATTTCTCCCTCCACCCTCCTGTGTAATCTTATGGTCAGCTGTTCAAACTACAACAACAATTTCTGGTGCAGGTTGAGAGGTGAGCACACGGTGAACATGGGGTTAATCGTTCTGGGAGCTGGGTGAAACATGTGAGGTGGCTCACACAGGTCAAGATGCATACTGTGTGTCTGTGCATGATCAGTATGCATATTTGTCTGATCAATCTGAAGTCAGCCTCCATGCCTTCTAGAAGAAACAAGCAACACACCTGACTACAGCAGATTTAGAGCAGAGGCGCTCTCAGTCTCTGAGAAGTCCTACAAGAATGAGAAGAGTGAGTGGCCACATGAACACACCACTGTAGATACATGGTTAGCCATTTAGCCTGGTGCAAGCACATTTAATCTATTAAAATGAAAAAATATGCTGGATTTTTTTAGAAAGGTTTGGGGTCATAACCAAGTGGCATTTTGTTAGTGTTTCTACTAAATAATGGGTCACTTTTAAAATACTACTAATCATCTAAAACACAAGTTTAGATGTGACTATAAGGAAGATGTGTACTGTATGTCAGTCCTAAGTGGAAACACAACTCTGGCAGGAAAAATCAGTAATAATCAAGCAAACAAATAAAGGTCTTTGGATCTCCTACCTTGGCAGGCTCCTTGCCGGGCTCGCTGTACAGGCTGCGTATCCTCCTGCGCTCTAGCTGCTTGTTGTCAGACACCTGAGCCTTCACCTGCTCCCCCTTAAAAGTGGCACTGTAGCTGGTTTCCAGACTGGTTTCCTCTGCAGGCGGTTTATACTGAGAAGGAGCTTTGATGGGCTTCACTGGTTTCACGTCCTTATATGCTTTAAACTCAGTCCTAGAAAAATGAGAAGAAAACATCACAAAGAGTTTTTAATGATCATTTGGGAGAAATCATTCCTCTTATCGCGAAGGCTCAAGAAAGAGCGTCAAAAGAATCAATACAATATGTATCATGTCAAAGAGATTTTACATTACACAAGTTAAACATCCATGTTCGACACACTAGGTATGGATTTTGAAGGGCTGAAAAGACTTTATGAGAAGCTCTTTAAATGATGTTTAGTGCATACTGTTGGGGAGTTATATGCAAATACACAATGGGACTAAACTGGTTCATTCCTGTTGATGATTAAATCACATTGTTTGCATAGTCTTTTGGAAAAACTTTGTTTCCTGATCACAACGAATCTTTTGCACAAAATTACATTTTTATGTCTATATAGAGCCCATTTTATGAAGTCCTGTGTATGTATATTTATTTATTTATTGCTCTAATTTGTTCTTATTAAGGTATTTAATTTATGTTTTAACTCCCTCATAGGGATCCTCCACGGTGGAGGTGCTGCCTGCCTGGTTTGGTGGCTTGTTGCCAACCTCTAACCACCTAACCCTGTCCTGCTTTGACCTGGAGGGAGGGTGGTTGCCATGACGGTGGACGGATCCCGATAATTTTGTTTCCTCACATTAATATCAGTATCAAGCCAGATGTTTTTACTCTTATATTTTTTATTATAACTTTATTTATTTATATGTGACTATTTTCAGTTTAGAGACTAAATTTAGGGAGTCGGGTTGTGTGTGTGTGTGTGTGTGTGTGACTGTGTTACATGGTTATGTTATTGGTGTGTAAAGGCTTGTTTTATTCTAACTGATTTTATCATGTAAAGCACTTTGTGTTCTTTGGCATGAAATGCTCTTTAGAAATAAAGTTGGATTTGATAAAACTTAGCAGGGCAGCACATTTTTAAGATTCTCATGCAGGAAGTGGACTAAAATCTAAGCTTATGAACATTAATACAGGCAGAATTTCCGTTGCAACCAAGTGTAGAAAATGTTTGATACAAGTTTTCAGGCACAGATCTGGAAGCATCAAGCATTTTCATTTTAACTGATTATTACTTAATTGATTAAAAGAAAAGCTTTATTTAATTTTACTAGTTATTCAGGACTAGCAGCTACTTACTTTGCACAGTTGTCTCTTTGGCAGTTGTATGATTTTTACATCCTTTTCATAAAACAGAAATAGTTTGGATGGACAAATGTTATTACACATGTATGAAGCTGTGTCAGAGGATGCTGAATAAAGCTGCATTATGACAATATATGGCAGTAAGGATGTAGAACCATTTAGACAAGTATAACATGCTTAACTTGCACATGGGCTGAGATTGGCCCCATAGATTATTTGTTTAGTCTTAGGTTAGCATTAGGTTTAGTAGTATCCCCCCATCATTAATTTTATTATATTTTTAAAAATTTGGGGTATTTACATTAGTGAAAACTGGATATATTGGAATTCTTTCTTTGGTTGTAAAGATTCATGTATAAAAAACAGAGAAAAATATTAAAACAGTGAGTCACCAATGATAGTTTTTAACATCAGTTTAACATTTGACAGCTCTTACCATTGCTTTGCAGATGATCAGATGATGGTTAAAAAGTTAATTACATTGACCGTTTATTATTAATGTCTACTTTAACACTGGTACTACTGCTTCTTTTAAATATAACTGTTGTGAAGCTTTTAACTTGCTTGTGTCTCACGATGCATCACCAATTAAATTTGGAGGAAGCATGTGTAAGGAATAAGACACACATGACTGCATTCAGACCCTTTTACTGACATTACTCATTCATGGGCTGCAGCATTGATTTGGTAGGAATCCCAGAAAAGGCAGGGCACTGGGAGGGGATCTATGTTGCATCTGTAGTATCAATTACCTTTTTATAGATTGATAGTACGACTAAAAAAAATGCTCACACATATTCTTAAATGATGCTTTCACAGATGTCTGTGTGTGCTGCTGTCTCATAATAAAAACCTCATCCTCACACACTTACCTGTAGCTGCTAGAAGTCGACATAACCTCCTTTATTTGTCTGTTGAGGGCGTCTGCAGCTGCTCTGCCTTTTCGCTGCTCTGCGCTCGCATCTGCAGGTATCTTCCCCTCAGTCTTCTCACCTGCTTTCCTCTCAGCTGACTTCTCCCTGGTCTCACCTCTCTTCACCAACTCCTTTGTTTCTTTCTCCTGTAATTTCTCCTCGATCTCGCTCTTCTCCACGCCGCTTTCGGCCTCGCCGGCCGCATGCTCCTTCTTCCCGGCGCAGGTGGCGGTCGGACTGGCTTTGGGGATCCATGGGTGGTCGTGCTTCTTCGGTATAGGCCAAGGCTTGTAATCTTTCTGGTACTGGGTCTCAGTGATGAAAGGGGCCGGCGGCGGTTGGTACTCGTTTCTGGGTTTGCAGCTGGGCTCGGGGCGCACTCTCCACGCCTTGAAGTCTTGGCGCATGACGGACGCAGCACCATCTTTGCCCGCTGCGGCTGCGGGCGGTGCCTTCACAGCATCCTGCTGCTCTGGATGCGGCTGGGTTTCTATGGCAATGGCGCCGACCTTCTTCTGTTTCGGCTGCGGGTGATGGGCCAGGTGCTGCACGTCGGCTACATCGGAGTATTTAGTAAAAACCAACGGCACAGCAATGTCTCCTTTATCAAGCTCGGTCCAAAAGCGGTTGATGCAGCAAGCACGCGTAATGCACGGCCATGCCATGATGGTCAATCCTAAAATCGGCTCTAATTCGGAGATCAATATTTGGATAAACGTTGTACTTACGACTCGAAAGCTCTAAAGATTTAGTCTGCTGATGGTTACTCCTCTGCTGTGGTGTTAAATGAGTCTGCACGCCTCCCTGTCTCCTCCTGCAGGGTGTTTGTTCTCATTGAGGTTTAAGACTTTGGAGCTTGCCTCGGAGAGCACATTGCTGTCTGGTTGCGCATCAAAACGACCCCACCCACACTTGTGTGATACCCGGGGCCTGCCTTGTGTGTTTGTATGGTGAACTATCACCTGAGCTCGTCAGCATCTGGGCAACAGAGGGAGGAGACACGTTAACCCCGTGCTGCCATGTCACAAACTGCAAACTTCTGCAGATCTAACAGGAGCAAAGAGGCTCATTTTGAAAGAAATGACAACATAAAATTGATGAAACTTTATTTTAAATTACCTGTTGTCCTAAATAAGAGTAATTCACATTTGTAAGGCAGCAAATTGGTTCAAAATATTAAGAAAAAAATCGTGTCTGTTTCAGTTTTAGGTTTTTATTTTAGTTTCTTACAGTGTTTTACTGAAACAGATTAAAATCAATAACAACAAGGTACAAAACTATCACTTAGATCTTTAATAAATCAAAGTTTAACCAATAACACATAAAGCAACTAGCATTTTCCTGAACTCAGATGTCATGACACTGTTTTAATAGTCGGTAACTAATAAGAAGCGTGTACTGGTGCTGACATGGAAGTAATCCCTCCTTCCTGTGCTCCTTTAGCCTCAGCCAGTCAAACTGTTGTACATTAAATGTAAGCCATTTGTCTCCATCATGTGGTTTGATCTAAAAGCACACAGTGAAAAGATGCCCAAGGAGAACACTCATCTACTAAAGTTAAACAAAAACAAACTAAATACTCTGTCATGACAGAGGAACTTATTTTAACACCCTGATGTGGACTGTTAAATAATAAACAGGTCATTGTCTCAACTCAATATCAACATTTAGCAGATTTTCTTCAAGAATTTAATCTTGAAGAACTTAATATAAATGTAAAACCTATTTGAAAGATCCAATAAAATAAGCGTTTACAAAGCTTCAGGTTTTATTGTTTGGTCCCACATCATAAAGCTGAGCTTGATCATCCCGTCACATCTTGCTCAGCCATTTCCTCAGCCTCCGTTTCCGGCTCGTCCTCTGGATACAGTCGGCAGTATTTATCCACCATGACGTCCAGGTCGTGTTTAACATGAGTGTTTACGTAGAGCATTGCAAGCCCTTTGTTCCACTGCTGAGCATGCATGTTGTCAAGATAAACCTGCAGCCGATCGCTTGCCGTGTCCTTCTGGCCGTCTTCCAGCTTGAGCACCGGCAGAGTGGAAAGAACTTTCAGGAAGGAGTCGACGTTGGGGAAGAACTTGACATCCGGAAGCTGCAGGGTTTCGTGAATGGTGGTGGGCAGGCGCACTTCCTTGCCTCTGTGTTTCCACTTGATCCTCCAGCAGTGAAGCTCGGCAGGAAGCGTATCGGGATTGGGTAGGTCGCTACGGTAAATATCCGCGTAGTTCTCCTCAGTGGTGTTAAACTTCATTTGGCCCATAACGGCCGGAACCAACGATAGGCACTTGAGAGCTTTGAGGTTGGCGTCGGAGAACATGTCCTCCACCTCCTGCATGACGCCACGGATTACCGGTATGGTCACATACTCCTTGAAGTACGGCTCTGCGTGCACTTCGGCCACTTCAGCCGCTCGCTGCTTTCGGAGGAACAGCCTCGGAATAGACACGGGAATCTCCATCACGGTTGCAACGCTCATAGCCTCCTCGTACCAGAATTCATGGTAAACATCAATGTTATCGTTAACCTCGTTTAGAGAATGCAAGACTGCCGTCAGACTGTTGGCGGCAGAAAACACATCAAGCGTTTCTCCGTGTATATTCTTCCCAAAGGCTCTGGTGAATGTAAGGACATTCTTTAAGATGACAATGGTGACAATGACCTCAAAGTCAGCGAGAATTTCTGCAATTAAATATGCGTTTACGGTGGCCGAGCTACCAAACAGTCTATCAACATTGTCCCGAACATTGTCCATGCAAATCAGCAGTGCTGGTAATATATCCAGCAACACATCAAACACGTTGTGCTGCTCTGTCCAACCTGAACTACAAGCTTGTTTTAGTGCATTTCCTTTCTCCTCGTTTTTCTGAAAGTGAATTGAGATGGCTTTCTCTAACTCAGCCTGAGACAATGGGCATTTAAAGAAAGCACCGATCCTCCTCAGGGTTTCCATGACAACCTGAACATTTGGAAAAGGGAGGTTGTTGGCCAGGTGTATGTTCAGGACCATATGAGAGCAGGGCATGTGCAATGCAAGTGGGTATTTCTCCATCAGAAGTACAGCGACAGCTTTCATCTTGGTGGTGGAACTCCCCGTGGCCTTGTGGGCCTGACCGCGGCAGTCTTCCATGCTGAGCCCCCAGCGCTCAGTCAGCTGGGCTTCAAGCCTTTCCACCAGCGAGGCTTCATCCCCGTCTCCAAATGGAATAAAGTCCATAAACTCCTCTCTGAGAACGTTCTGCTGATTCACAAAGCGTAAAAAAAGAGGTAGGTGTTTCTCGTCGGCAAAATCAACAAGGTCGCCCGTCACCAGAGAGAAGAAGCGACTTTCTCGAACCTCCATGAGCATTTCCTCTCTCACCGTGTTCTCGCAAACATCCAGCAGCTGACTTTGCTGGGTTGCAGAAAGGTATTCTGTGTTCACAGCCGTCGCTTCAAATCGCTTCCTCAGAGCTTCGTCTCCTGCATTCATGCAGTAATCGAGGAAGGCCTGGAAGTTGTTGGATTTTAGATCAGATTTAGATGCCCTGTCAGCCACGAAGGGGATGCCCTGTTTTGCAAACATGAGTAGGATTTCAAAAAGGGACTTTAAGTGATCGCGATACTCTTTCTCCTCTGTTGACAGCTGAGGTTCGTCCTCACTGGCGTTTGTAGAACCTTCATCTTTTTTGGAGGCAAGTTGTGCAGTTGAAGATGCCACTGGGAAAAAGCAGAAATGTAGGTTATTATGAGTTAATGAATACAGAAGAAAATTAACAATCAAGCTCCCAAACAGACTTACATCTCCTTTCCTTCATCTTCCTTATGTCCTCCTCAGTCTGAAAGTAAACACTCGAGTAAATTAAACACCCAAAACCAGTTTGTTAAATGATCAAACTTGGAACAACGCTGAAATAAAAATATACTTACAAGTTCTTTAATCCGCTTGCGATGTCTGGTGTGTGGATTTTTTAAATGGCTTGTCAGATCAAATATGGTCGGGATGGCTGTATCCTTTAAAACAGTCCTGTAGGGACTCTGAAAGGCAACATACTCATATCAGCTGTGTTTATATATCACACAAGAGTATGTCACAAACATGTTATAAGAGCACATGATCAAGAATCAAGTCATACTCACAGTTTTACAAACCATGGCAGGATCAAAGTGTTTGGCACATAACCTGTAATGCTTATTCAACTGATCCGATGTTTTGGCCTCTAGATCTGCCCTGCGGCAGTTCTCCACCCAAATCCTGCATCTAAAAAAACATTAACTACCTTCAACTGATTTTAAAGAATGCAAGTAAACAGCAAACACACACATTTGACGGATTTAGGTCCCCAAATAAATGATCTGTTGAAGCCTTTTGGGCAGCAAAGACCTCTGACATAATCTGGGTCATCCATGCTTTTTATCATGCAGTAAAAATTAAAAGTAAATGTCTGTTTTGGTTTATATGTAATTCGTCCTATATATTCTTTTGATGATGTGCATCACAGGGTTTGCTTATATAGAAATCATGCTATAAAGAATTTAGCATAGTTAAAAAAAAGCGTGTTTTGCATTCAAGTATTGTTCAGCCAGAGACTCATTAGGTATTTTACCTAATTATTAAATCTTTTAAGACATAAACATAAAAAGATTCAGCTCAAATTTAACTATAGGTAGCTAGTTAATGTGCCTTACCTTTCTGGGTCCCGAGGAAATCGAAAAAATGCCAAATCTGATTGAGTGCTCTTCCGTGTACAGTTGGGGGCCGCGCAAAAATTCGGCATGTTAGCTTAGCTAACCAAGCTACGTAGTTAGCTTAGCTAACTCGGCTCCCTCTTATCATACGATGACGTGGGTGGCGTCTGTTATCAGACAAAGCCTGCGTTAATAATAGCTAAAACTAAATTACACTGGCGTCAAAAGTGTTTGCTGAGCATTTTCCTAAAAGACTCTATACCAACTTCAAATAATACACACAGCAGTTGAATTTAGCCTCGATGGCTTAGCAGAGCGATGCCCTGCCCATGACGTACATGATTGGAGGTACAAGACCGTCCAGGCATAGCTATTGGTTATTGCAACACAAATAACAGACTAGTTTTCTTCTATGGTTTGAATATTCGTGACAACAACGTTTTGTTGCACTATGCCGCCTCCTTCCGGCGACTATAGGGATCTGACATTACCGACTGGTTACTGACGTACACCTCTGGTTTAGAACCAGTTTTAGTGCGATCATTTAAACCCTCATTTTAGTGTTGACCAGTTGGTGTGTGAATATTGATTGTATTTAGGTCTACATTGTCTTGAAAATATTATTAGTTACATTTAACCATGAATTTGGTGCTTCAATTTATAAGCTAAACCAGAGGTGAATAAGTAGGTCCGCTAGGGCCACAGTGCTGCGATTGTGAGGAGTTCCCCTACTGCAACATAACCTACTCAATTAGCAGATCTGTGCAGTTTGAGTTTTATGTTAAGCTAAAACCACAGCTCTCTTTAAGTATATCTCTATCTCGTACAAAAAAGATGTGACGCAGGCTCGTTGGTCTAGGGGTATGATTCTCGCTTAGGGTGCGAGAGGTCCCGGGTTCAAATCCCGGACGAGCCCTTCTTTTTCTTTTTATCTATTGATCTGTTTGATCTTTTCTAAGGTGTTTAAAAAGTAAAAGGTGTTATAGGTTGGCTGAAATAGTACTAAAAAACAACAGTTTCCCAAACATTGTACACATTTCATTGCGATAAAATAAGCTGAGTTCGTAACATTAAAAGAAAAAAACATTTCAAAATCAAAAATAAATTCTTAGTTATATTTTATGAGACACTGTCAGAGGAAAAAAAATAAAGGGCTCGTCCGGGATTTGAACCCGGGACCTCTCGCACCCGAAGCGAGAATCATACCCCTAGACCAACGAGCCAGGGCGTCACAGTTGCGCACCCAACGTATCATATGAACCTGTAACATACCTGCTTATCCCATTCACTTCGTTTTCCCTTAATAGTTTAATGTATTCATAATTTTGCAAATACGATGCTTGACTTTTGCAGGTGTAATAAACGGAGACAATAACGACACACAGAACAATTCAGTTAACTTCTTTTTATATATCATACATAAGACTGTCTTAATATAATACAAAGGGCATTGTCATAAACACAGCAAAGTCTTGACTAGATCTTACAATCTGTGGATACATGGACTTATCCTTTCCCCCATGCTGTTCAATTCTATAGTGCATGTTGCATGTACAAAAAAAAGTGAAAAAAAATGTGAACTCAAAAATGAAAAGGATAAACCCAAATTAAATAAGATTTCAACTTCTGTTGGGTGTTCAGATATGTCAACAAGTATGTGTTTGTGTATAATCCACAAACTCTACAGGCTTATGAAAGATGGAACCTTTTTTCCAACCATGTGCTTCTCATATAACCAAAAGTAAGGTTTGTGATGTACATGCACTTACAATATACCCTGTGAAAATTATTAAGGTTTGAAGATCTAGCTTTCCCTGTTTGATTCAAACCCTACCTCATAGTGTTGTCCTGATGTAGTCGAGTACCTTTGCCAAAAGGCAAGGTTTTGCCACTAAGAAAACAGGAGTTCCTGCCCACTGAATGGTCACCAAATTGACAAACATAATCAACATACCAGCAGGAGCAAGGTAGTGAGTTCTATACTTCCTTTATTAAAAAAATATAAATATATACATAAATTCTATTTCAACTATTAAAAAGGGGCTGCATTTCATGACAACTGCTCTAAATAAGAGGTCAATCAGCATGATCTGAAATAGGCGCACACTTACGAGTCACTGCAGTCAGTTTTTTTCCTTTTTCAGTCTTTATTTTTGGAATGTTTAGTACCAGTATGAGTGCCAGTAATAAAACCACTGACAAGTTCTAAATGTCTCAAATTCAGCGGGGTATGAAAAATGATTGCAAATTTGCAATTAACCTTGACATCCAGATAAAACTCCAATCTCAACATAGGTAGCTTTACATTTGTGTTTGGAAATACCAAGAATGACTGCTTATGATGGCTTCCCCTTAAAAAACAAAATAAAGAACAGAAAAAGAAAAGAAAAAAAGACAACAGTATGACCTTTGGCCTGCCCTCAGGTGGCTGTGGACAGGGTTTTTCTCCTTTTTTGTCTAAATTCAAAGCTGGTAAAATGAGCAACAGAAGAAAGAAAGCACTTCAAAATCCCTGATATAAAAAAAAAAGAAAGGAAAACAAAAAGTTAAAAGAAGTAAAATTTGGTAACTGACTGTTTTGAAGACATTGCGTGTCTGCCTTGGCAAGACAATGTGATTGTGGGCTGACAGACACCCTTTCCCTTTGAATAGGACAACAATCATGAATCATCTGCCCTACCACATCAGAACTATAGCATTCAACACTGATTCTTACTCTGGCAAGAAAAAGACAAAGTCTTGCTTCATGGCAGAAACTAGCCAAGTTGACCAAATGATGTATGAAAGGCAGCAACACCCTTTGAAATAGTATGATGGGGGCAAAAATAAAATAAAATAAAAAAAAATAATAAAAATGACGACACAGAAATAGAACGCATTAGTCTCCTTTTTTTTTTTTGGTTGATTTTGTGTTTTTTGATTTTTTTTTGTTTTGTTTTTCTCTTAAACCATCAGCCTCTATCTTGCTACTCCGGAGCCTGCAGAGTAACTACCAAATTCTCTAACATACCAAAGTTTTAAAAGACTCCCAAAATAATCTACCAATTAATATGGAAACAGTTTTGGTAAAACATTGCAAAACAAATCTGGCCAGAATACACAATAGCCAACGGTCTCAACAACGGTCTCCAGTTTTGCTAAAGTAATATATTGCAGCTGTTTGCGTTGACGTTAAAATAAGATCTTAATAAACTTTGCGTCAAAGTGGTGAACTGCTACATTATTGGTTACAGACACCTATATGCTATAAAACAACTGCTTTGGTATAAAAACATATCCAAAGGGAAAATAAATTCTTGTAAAATTCACAGCATAATTTGAGGAGAAAAAAGGCAGTCACTTAACTCATTTTTTTCTTCAGTTTCCATGTTTTGGATGGAGAGACTTGTGCAGGTGGTTCAGATGAGGAATTACATGCAAACAGTAAAAAAAAATAAAATAAAAAAAGAAAGAAAGAAAAAGGGTAAACTCTGGAATAGATAGCTCTTTCCACTGCAAAATTCTTAACCAGTGAATTTCAAGGAAGTAATGTTTTAGGAGGTTGTTGTGTACAATAAGACCCTGTTATGTGGGGCCCTGCTGAAGACGAAATCTTTGTCAAGAAAGGCCTCAAATTACCATTCTTATTTACCTCTAAGTTATTTTAATTTCCTTATAGAATTAAGGGCTGTCTAGAGAGAAAAATAGAGAAAAGCCATCTTAATTCAAATGATAATGTCCAGCTCCATCCCATTCCAAGTCCATGAGTCATAAGGCCAAAGGGTTATCTAGAACCAGCCACTGACTGTCTTCCTTTGACTGGGCTGGATCCTTTCGTCTCCCATGCCCGTCGCTTCTCTTGCCTGTGCCTGGCCCGCTTGCAGGACTACAGGGCCTCTAGGCCTGAGGGGTGGTGCATCCCTCTCCTTCAACCCGATTGGTGTTAGCATCCACCTGCTGGGTCTCCTTTTACACTCGGCCAGCACACGCATAGGGACTCCACTGCTATGTGCTCCTCTTTAACAGAGTCACACAATACCCACCAACAACAAGAAATATCACCGCACAACACTTCCCCTCATTGTCAAGCTACAGGATTTACAAGCAGCTCTTACGTGAAATTTCACTTTTAAAAAAAAGGGCAAAAATAATTAACTAGTGGAACAGTAATGTCAGGCAGTCCACGGTTTGAACCGTATGAGGACGCCAAGCATTTCATCACTAACTCATCACTAACAGCTGGCGAAAACAGCTTTAAACTTTGCTCTGAAATGCTCCTTAAAAGATTTTGCCACATAATACCATATGGTGATTATTTGGTGGTTACATGAAACTGGTGAAAGGTAAGATGGATGTCTCAATCTCACTATGGTTATTCCGCAGTATTATTTTGTGCCTAATGATTGCAAAAAAAACAAAACAAAAAAACTTGATGAAAATTACATATATACTTTTTAACAAAGGTTTTTCTCTGTAGTAGCGGTTCAGTGATATCTCCCTTCTGACGTGAGCAGCTTTTGTTCTTAACACACCTTGTAGTAAAAAACACCACCTTAAAAATGACGCACAGGGGGAACACACAGCCAAATGTCAGTGCAGTCACGAGCTGGCCATAGAACTCTGCTGCACACACACTCCAGTCATTGGAGACTCCTCTCGGTCCATGCCTTGCCTCATGCCTAGGTGGCCTTCCGCTAGGTAGTGGGCAGGCCCTGTGTTCGTGCCCATGGAAAATGCAGGGTGCGCTGCCATGCCAGTCTCCTGCCGTGGGTTCGAGAAGGCACCTAGCCCCATGCTCAGCCCACCATTCTGACCAAAGTCAAGGGCTCCCACGGGCAAATGGCGGAGCTGGTAGGCCTGGTTGCCATGGTTCCCAGTGGAAGAGGACGATGTAGAGGAAGAGGAGGCAGAGGAAGACAGGGAGGTCATGGACAGATGGCCATGAACCACCTCCATGGAGTCCTGTGTCGAGGAGCTGTGTGTTGGGGAGGTGTAGTGGCGTGGGCGTGGACGTGTAGCCATCATCTGCCCGTGGTGGTGATGACCGTGTGAGTGAGGATGCAGGGCCTTAGGGTGCTGAGGGGGAACATGGAAGGTGGTCTCCTGAACTGGGTGGGTCTCTCCAGCGACTGGCTCTGGTCCAACTCCACCTCCCCACACCAGTGGGGGTGGGTACGGCTGTCTTGTCTGTCATTGTAAAACAAATGCCACGAGTTAGTTTTGAAAAGGAACATTTTAGATCCATTAACACAGATTTAACCCAACTCATCTGTTCTTCATCACGGAGCAATGGAAACTTTCCTTTCATCAAACTATGACTTTTTTTATTTTTATTTTACAATTTTAATCGCTTAACAATAATGTTGTTTTTTTGTAGTTGATTTTATGTTTTGCCACCAGTTGATAAAATGGGTACATGTGAAAAAAGTATTTTATTTAATTTCTTGTCATTAATTGATTGAACATTTGTTTCACAGATTTTACTTGGTTTTTACTGTTTTTTCTATTAGATAAATCAAGACAAGAAACACTTTAATTTTAATTTCCTATAATCAAAATAAACACAATTAGTGTCAGACCTGAGAGACGAGTTGCTCACCTGTGGACAAAGGCTGTCACCATCGATGGTAGGCATGGTCGTGCCAAAGTGTCCTCCACTGTGCAAGTGGTGATGAGTAGGGTCTGATCTTGCCCTGCCACTGGTACTCGTCCCAGATGATCCTCCTATAAGTTAAACAGATGGATCACAAGTTTATTTTAATTTACAGTTTTACATTTACAGTGAGACAGAAGTGTGGATTTTAATGACTGAAAACTCTACAATAAACTACTGACATTTAAAAAAAAAATCATTAAAGTAACAAGATTAATTTCCCCAAAAACTTAACCATTAAGATGTTAATGTCTTAACTACCCAGACGATTGAGATGACCATTACCTGAACTAGAGGAGGTACTGGAGGTGGTTCCTGATGACTGGGATTGCTCTAATGCAGGGCTTGTAGATACACTACTGCTTGTATTAGTCCCCTCATCTGCAGTCTTCTTAAAGAAGCTGTGCTGCAGGGCATAGTAGGGCTGGATGCGGCTCTTAGGGTCATAGTCCAACATCCGGAGGATCAGGTCCTTGAACTTCAAGTAGTCAGCAACAGCATGGCCAGATTCCCCAGCACGTCGGCCACCTGGACCCCCTGTCTCCACACCCAGGATGGAGTGGAGCTTCCGTGAAGCTGGAGGCTTATACTGATGGGAGAAAACAGTTTTTAAATAAATTGCACATTTCTTCTTTGTAAGCTATATTTTAGCTTTTTTTAAAAAAAAAAAAAAAAAACAAAAGCCACCAATCTGCCAGCATTTCAACACTGAGCTCACCCTTTTGCCATCTTTGGTCTTCTTAACACTCCATGTACCATCCGAAAGCTTCTCAAAGAACTTCCTGGCTTTTGGGGCTAGGTCCATTATGTGATTAGGTGGGATACCAAGAACCTCAACTATTTTGTTCATCTGGTCCACCTGGGAGGGGCGATTAAATACCATTACTTGGTTTGATTTGTAAAAAGAAATATTACCTGTAACTTCAAACCTTTATTTAGTTTGCATAGCCATTACAATACATTTAACATAAGTATCAGGTGAACGCTACCATCTTATCAACTAAATCCCACAACACAACATATGCAGCATTTCAAATCATTATACCTCATTGGCTCCACTGAAGAGAGGTTCTCCAGTGTGCATCTCTACCAAGATGCAACCCAAAGACCACATGTCAATGGCCAGGTCATAGGGCATTCCCAGTAGCACCTCTGGGGAACGGTAGAAGCGACTCTGAATATACTGGTATATCTATGTACACACAAAAAAGAAAGAGGTTAAAGGAAGACACATACATTTAAGATTCAGTATTTACCTCCCTTCCCTGAATTAAATTACTTTCATATAGACTAAGTCACCACAACATATGATGATGCAGAAAAATGCAGGAATATACCCGTTGTCCCAGCTGGCACGAGCTGCCAAAGTCCACTATTTTGATGGCACTCCTCTTAGGATTACAGAGCAGGATGTTCTCAGGCTTCAGGTCACAGTGGATGATGCTGAGCTCAGGCGTAGCCAGGAAGAGTAGTGCCGTGCATAGCTGCTGGGCAAACTTCCGGGTGAGGTTGAGTGAGACGCCACGGAAGTTGGTATTTCGGAGCAGGTCGTAGAGGTTATAAGACAGCATTTCAAACACGAGGCAGAGGTGGTTTCGAAACATGAAGTGACGCTTTAGGTGAACTGTAAAAAAACAAAAAAAAAACAAATTATGACCAATAAGTCAAACCTAGGAAAAGCCTTCTAATTTCTTCAATTTACCTTATCAGATTGAATCAAGACTAACTTTATTTTGAAATGGATGTATATTTAAAGAGTAATTACCAATGTAGTATTTCATCTCAGTATCATGTTTGTTCATGAGCTCCAGGAGGCGCACTTCTATCTGGGCTTGATTGAGGAAAGCTTTCTTATTTTTGATGATCTTAATAGCAACCCATTCTTGCTCTGCTCGGTCGTATGCTTTCACAACCTATGGATGTCAAAAAGTTAAAACATAAATTACTCTTGATGTTAAATTCAGAGAAAGTATTCTATATTGAACCATTAGCACAATTAATAAATCACAGATTTAAAACCTCAAGTGCTCTAAAAAATATTTTAGATTTATTTACATATAGTGATTTTATTTTCATCAATATTAAATTATCTATACTCAATTACATGCAATCCAATCAAGTACATGTCTGTAACATGATTAATCACCTGTCCAAATGACCCTTTTCCTATCAAGGAATCAATCTCATAACGGTCCATCCACTTCTCCCCGTTCTTGACGATGTAGTCATAGTTATCATCGTCATAGCCATCATTAAAGACTTTTCTCTCCTTTTTGTGACTGGAGTCTTCACCCTGACCCTGTTGGTGCCGTCGCTTCTTTTTTGCATAATACACCTGTGAATTTACACAATTCATTTTGTAAATCTTAAAAAGGAAGTCTTGCAATACTTTATTAGACACAGAATTCTACATTGTATTGTTTCAATAATTTATACCTGGATTTATTTACTGAATTTTAAATGCAAACCAACAATTAATAACTTTCATCTGTTTCAGTCCATCACAAAATGCCATATTTAGTCTAACATTTCATACTCATAATATATTAAGCTCATTACCACTTCTGACAAAAGAAAAGCATCAAATATTTGAATTATAAATTATACCTGGACACTATAAAATTAGCAGATAAAACACATCTAATAACAACGGATCAACTTTCTATGAATTGGAAAGAAATCAATGTTAAAATTTTAGATTTATTCAAAGAAAAAATAAGTAATAAAAAAAATAAACTAACCTCATTGATGTGTTTGTATGTTTTTATAAGGTCAATGGAGAGCTTCCTCAGGGGAGCTGAAGTTGGGTCACGAAAGCACTGGGGCATGTGCCTCTGAAATACCAAAGGTATAAAAATCACATTTTATTAGGAAAAAAATGAGAAAATAATTCATTTTAAAATGCACATTAAACAATAACCAATAGCTTTTTTACAGGGTTATTGGGTTAGTGTTACATTTTATACAATTAATTTAGCACAATGATGATATGATTAAACTGAAAGACACATTTGACAAGCAGCTACTCTGCCTAGTGACAGCAGGGGGAAAAAAGGAAAGCAGGCTTTCATATCACATTAAGCATTGCAATTCCTGAAATTCTTGTAAAACCAACATGTTCAGGGGGCAGGGTTAGTATACCTGATTGGCAGTGAGCTGTGGTGTCTGGTCGCTGTACGGTAAGACCGTAACAGATTGGTCAGTGCTTGGCTGGTGGCGGTCACTGTACTGCTGGTGCGTATGGGGCATTGGAGCAGCCATCTGAAGACCAGCAGTGTGTAAAGAAAAAGAGGGCGCAAGCCGGACGGACGAAGGTTTGCATGCTGAAGTCTCTCCTCCTGGAAGAAATTAACACCGTTAGGGAGTTGCACATCAACTTAATTCAGGTTTCCATATAACAGAGCACAAAAAGGTAAAGGGGTTATTATCTTGTTATGAATCAGATGCATTTACTCTTTTATGCAAAAGATTTCTATTAAAAATACAGATATACGAACATAAGCTGCTGCTTAGTGATACCCTTAACAGAAAGATATACATGTATTACTGAGAATTAAATATATTTACCCAATGCAAATCAAGCATATGTATTATTTACATATATGTAGAAATAATTAGGCTGGTCTTACAAAAACAAACAAAAAAGAACAATACTACTAACAAAAACAATTTAGTTGTCAAAAATAACAAGGATTAGTACGTCTTTAATTAAATGTCATATTAATACATAGTGTCTTTTGTTAAGCATTTAAACTGAAACTGCTATAATAAAAAGATACCAAAAAATAGAATACAACAATAATAATATCAACCTTTGTGAAGAAGGAGAAAAACAGCAGATTTAACAGTGAAAAGGGGTGAAAATACAGCATCTCCACACTGTACAGTGAATCATCCTTCATTTTCAGCCAGAAGGAATCAAAAAATTATTAAATAGCATGTTCAGCTATCAGCATCTCTCACCAGACAACACAATTCACCAGTGCTACACAGTAACCACTATTCAGAATCCCAGCAACAGCACCTAATTAGCATAGCCTATCACCACAGAGATACAGCGTGATTTGGCAAGCCCATCAATGCACAGACCAATCACAACGCAGTATGCAAATAGCCTACTTTTGTTGCCAGGGCAGAGCTGCTCCCATTTTCCAATGAGAAAACAAGAAATAAACAAGAAATAAAATTGAACTTTGGCACACTTAGACGTTGCTTTCAACACAAGAGCCTGACAGCAAAATAGCTGCACAGCCCAAAACCTGCACTCCATCTGAGAGCATTAGAAAGCTGACCCAGCTTTGGAAAAGCAAAAAATACACATCCACCGACAGAAATATAAGAAACTGTAAGACGATAGAGCTCAGACCAATACTGTGTTTTTAAACCAAGACATAGCCCATTTTACCATCACTATATAAAAAAGATATTTCAGAAACATATTCACCTTAACGTGATTGTGTTCTTAAATATTTACACTATATTGGGTAAATTAAAACTATCATAATACAGCTTTTTATAAGGACTAATGCTTGTGATTCTGCTTGTGCTATCATTTAAATATAATATCAAATAGATAGGACCACTTTGAGTTTGAACCTGACAAAAAGTTTAACTGCAAAGAGTAAAATAATGAATAAATCTATGTTTTCACCCATATCTACTTTAGAGGGTCCAAAAATGCCAACATTTACATGTAAATCTAATAAAATGCAATATAAGCAAAAGAAAGGTTCATAAACTAGCTCCCAGTCTGGGAGAGGAGTTTAGCAGAAAATCCCTTTTCCATACAAAGAATAAAAGACATGATCAGTTTGCAACATTAAACTTAAGTCAAACAGAAAGATTTACTTAAATAAGATGATCATCCAAAACTTTTCAAAAGTATTTAGTGTCAACTTATATTTAACATGGTTCAAATCATGAAAGTTCATAACTTATTAAAAATTACTCTGTTTGCTGATAACACAGCTATTAAACTTTCAAAACAGAGGATGTATGTAACTATTATTGAGCCAATACTGATCATATATCAATAATAATATTGTTCTTGAACTAAAAGGGGCTTGTTTCTCTCTCAGTATGCACATAGTTAAGGACTTTTAAAATATACTTCATACAAGGAATGTATACATAAAATTTACTTTAAAGAAAACCCACATCAAGTCCATTTCCATTTATTGTACAGCCCTATTAATAAAACCTCAAGACTTAAAAAAAGGTTTGATCTTGAAACCTTATTGCAAACAAATTGACTAACATTTGACAAACTATAATATAGGCTTAATTAAAATAAAGGGGGGGGGGTGTAATCAAAACTTCCATTGAAACAATTAAAGCTATACTATGCCAACAAGCCATTTTGTAAGCATACCAGCTTTTTAGTCTCCTTTTAACATCTCATTGTCCTCAATGTTCAGTACTATCATATGAACAGTTCCTTTTCTGGCTCCAGTCATTGTAGCATCAACGGGCCTATTTAGGTGTAAATATTACGACAGCTAGCTTGATATTAGTAGCCGTATCATATCATAAAAGATCCTTAAAGACCACTGTAACAAGCCTGTGTGCCATCTTCCCACGCCCAAATGATTAAATCCATTTTAAACAAAGATCAAATGTAACCCACCCAAACATGAAAAACCTAGGGTTCGTGTAAATGGACGTTCCCGAGTAGCACCGTACTTACAGATGATAAAGTAGATCTCGTCATGGTTGAAATTCAGGAAGCATATTCAATGTTAATTTTCGTCCTCTTTGCTACATATTTTTCGCGTGGCGCTCCAATTCCTCAAATAGATGACAAACGTATTAAGGCTCGCGTTAGCAGTCTAACTAGTTAACGTTGTCGTCGTTACCCTGAAACTGCGGGACAGGCGAGCATATATCTCATCAGCCCAACGTTAGCTAGTGACGCTGTGTGGAGCCAGCGGGTCGTTGGGCCCATTCAGCTGGTTCGTCAACAAGTCGACGTTAACCATTAGCCAAGTTAGCCGAATTAGCAATGAAGCAAAGTTAGCCTCGGTACTGTAAATTCCAAACGATACTCCCGATATTAATATGGTTTGACACTGCACTGACAGTAAATCAAATCGTGGATGTAAGCCAACACGTCTTCAATCTTACGATGACAGTGTCTAAAATAGCAGGGTTAGCAATAACGTTAACACTGTGCCAACATGACTTTCCATCCAACACCACATAGTACGTTGAAAATAGATCAGTCAGCTGTACTGCCGTTGCCCTCCACCATTAATATCAGTACTCCGACCTACTGACTGAAAGCAAATGTTAACGCTTGTTTTACAAAATGTTAGCTAGCCGCCTCACCATAAGCTACTGTTCCCAACTACCGCGTCCATCATTGTTAACCATTCATGCTGCAAAGAATATACATCCGCAAAACCGTCAACATGCCAATGTGCAAATTGCAAGGGTTGGAACCACTTACCTCTGTTGGCACGATCTTCATTTAAAGTCCAATAACCTGTATAATGAGGAAACTTATCCAGTTTGATATTCTCCCCTCCCTGCACGGTTAGCGAGTAAATCCAATCCCCGTCCTTTGGCCGGCAAACTCTAAAATAACTCGCCAATTACATCTAGTACGCAGTTCATGTCCCAAGCATTGATGAACAACATACGTGATAAAAACGTATTTACTAATGTTACTATCAGCTGATGACAAGCAACATGCTAACTAGCACGCATTACTTACCAGCTAACCTTAGCGAAGTGGCTAGCTAGTTGACAAAATGAACGCAGCTAACATTAGCTACCTAGCTTGGCTAGCCCCAAGCTAACAATTCTAGCTACCGCTAAATAAACGTTATGCCAAATCTTCATTTAACGCTTTCTTCGCAAAATTTGCGTCGGTCACGTCGATATGTCCGAAAGTGCCGTTACATCCAAAGCATTTCAATCACGCAAGAGAAGCCGTGTCCTCTGATAATTTTGGTTAGGAATTTTGTGTCAATTTTCACAAAATGGCGCGCGGTCCAAACCTGCGCAGTGAACCGGCCCGGTGGACCAGAGACACGGACAACTGAGTTAGTGCGGCGCCGCCTAATTATTTTGACTATGTTAAAACGTTGGCCCCTTTATCTTCTTAATCCAATACACTGTGCGCATTTCGATATCCAAAAACGTCAAACATATATCCACTGACAGCATTATTCCGGCGGGAAGGGAGAAGATTTGAAAAGACTGAGCTGGGAAAAAAACCCTCCTGACAAAATGGCGATGCTCTAGCTTGTTGCCATGGCAACTGTCAATCAAGAAAAAGACGGTGAAAAAAAAAAAGAAAGAGAGAAAATACCCGGATGAATCAGTGACGAATAAAAACTGATCTAGCCAGAGTAACGGGACACGCATAACTCTAGTCTATAACTGTCCTTTTATCGCCTTTGGACTGTTACTACCAGCTGGGAGTTTTGAATAACTAATTGCTCTGTTTTCCACAACATGGAAATATTTCTGTAAATTATATCCCGAGCTGTATTATAAATCCTTTTTTCTTTCCCAGTCGTGTATCCATATTCAACACATCAATTTCAGCAACAACCACAGTAATAATGATAGTGACGAAGTTCTTAG
>JBAMHV010000009.1:12183752-12204063 GCA_037177535.1 Pseudomugil gertrudae | reverse complement strand
GGGCTTTATATATATATATATATATATATATATATATATATATATATATATATATATGGCCTCTTTCTTTTCATCATGATAGCACACTTTACCTTTGAAACGCTTATAGGTATATTGTTTCTTTGCATACTGACACTGGACATGTGGGTGATAATATCACCAAAATCCTGATGTGCATGGCAGTGGACATCAAACTTAAAAAAAAGGCCCTACTTATTGATAATAAGAGTTCATCAAGTTCATAACACATAAGAAGTATAAAAAATCAAGACATGCATTACTGTCTGAGTAAATTCTTCTGGAATACAGTAGCAAATGTAGATGATATGTCCTGCAAAAGTAGTCGTAGTAGCTATTGTCAAGTGAGCTGCACAAAAATCGAAGCTAGAAAGTAAACCTCTTAAAGACAATCATGAAAAAAACATTAGCAGTGCTAATGCATTGAATTTTGATGTGATGAGACAGACATCTCTGCAGTCAGCAGTCCCTACTTTCATGTGACATATTGTTCATGTAGTTTTCTTGAAATAGAGATATTAGCAGCAACCATCAGATTTGATTAACGTCCATTGTTAGTGTATTTATTCAGTTACCACTATAAAAGCATTCCATCCCCCTCATTTTATCACAGAGAAAAGTGACAGAAACAAGTATTTTATTTTTTTTATTTTTGTGACTGTGTGGCAGCAAAGTGTTATTATTTATTGATAATGTTATAATCTATGTTGCCCTCTGGGCCAGACACTACCATTGTGTTACTGTTTCTCTGATAGACTCATTAAAACTGCTGGGCTGTAGCTAAAAAAGACATGATAAAAAAAGACACCAGTGCATAAAAAAATAATAGATAGGAAGACAACTATAGCATATAATTTATTTAGTCCCAGAGAGAAATTTTAAAGGTTGTTGGGAAATAAAGACTTTTCATATTTCTTGTAGTGCTGCCACCTGGTGGACAGGAGAGCTAATGCATTCCAGAAATATCAGACCTGAGATGTCCTCTCCATCTCGTCGTTTTTCCTCAGAGTGGAACAAATCATTAATGAGCCTTGTTATTGTGACAATGATTTGTTTTATAAGTAGCTGAACAAAAACAACTGGAATACTGTTACATTTTTAATCAATTATTTGTATTTTCTATATCAGGTATAAATATTAAGTGCTAAAAAGTTTGTTAGGCATGTTTTTGAGTTTTACACTAAACTTTTTTTCTACTCAAATTTGATTATTATGTGTGCTTTTCAGTCCATTGTGTTATTACACCATGTCAAAATAAAAAAAACCCAAAAAAAAAAACCCCAACAACTATAAAATCACATGCAAGGTCATGATTAAAAGAACTATACCAAAAAGAGCCTAGATAATAGTTTCATAGTTTAAAATCAGAAAATTGTTTCAGAGGTAAGGAAATATAATGCTAAAATTAATAATAGTTAAAGTTTAAATAATAACCATTATACGCTAGACCCAGATGGTTAAGACGGTAAATACCTTCTAACAAACCATTTCTCATGACATGAAAACTATTTAGCAAGATACACAGATTGACACAAATATATGTCTCTTGGAGCACTTTCTCAACAAATATGGAAAATATTGAACAACTTATATGTTTGTATTTTAGCACCTTTTGCAGAAATGTTTCTTGGATTTGAAGTGTTTGTTCTTGATGTCAAAATATGATCAGATGAAAATGGTGACAAATTCAGCAGACATCATTTTCCAAATGTACACTTTATTTTAAACAAAAGTACAAAACAAACATCAGTTATTTACAATACTTGCATGGCAATGTTAACTTTCTTTGGTCATTCTTCCAATTTGATGTTTTCTTTTCTTTCTTTGTTTTGTTTTTTCACAAGGTAGGCAACAACCAGCAGATTATAAGTCTGAGTTTATTACATGCTGGATATATTATTCAACCAGACGTGGAACAAACTACTGATGACTGAACTTAATAACATTTTTTGTAATGTTTGCAAGCAATTTATCACAAGTTTAAATCCAAGATATAAGTTATCCGACAGTCATTGAATTTGCCTACCAGAATTTTTAATCATGTACAATATAAATAGCAAAAAAAAAAAGAAAACTAAATTCATACACTTCACAACTACATCCTGGTCTTTTTTATTTAATTTTTCAATTTAGCAAATGCTCTTAACAGACCAAAATTGTGACATGTACAGCTGTATGTATTTCATTGTACTCTACAGAAGTTGAAACGTGAATCCTATTTCACATCACAAACTGAAGCTGTTACAGGTAGCTTTTAAAAGAAAGGCAAACATATAAAGGCTACTTTGAGACACACATTCTGTTCACTCTGCATTCTTACAAAGTGATGCCATGGCTACATAATAAACAATCATTCTACAACACTGATGTAGCACAAAATGATTATATCTGACTTATAATCAGACAAACTAAAAGATCCTGTCATTACTGAAGGGTCAAGTACGTTTTCATGGGAAAAGCATGAAGATAAACAGAACACAGAACATGTGAAACAAACTAAAGTGAGTGGAATGATGCTGTACATTTTCCCAATCATATATCTGCTTGTGTTGTGAGGTGATTATATTAGATGTAGTCTTAAGAAAAATACAAAGGCAAAATGAACTGTCACACACTAAGACCAAAGAAAAAATAGGTAAAAAAAATAACCTTGCAACACATCACCTAATTTCTGCAACGCAACATATCACAATCTAATACTAATGCTGAGTATTACAATATACCCTTAGCCCTTTCAGAAATTTCACCTCAATTTCAAATTGTTTTCCACCAAGTCAACAAGCTAAAATAAATGCACAAATAAACAGATTTACTACTACTGCATACTGATGTTGAAGGCAGAGGTGGCTTGACAAAATGGCATGAAACTAAAAAGCAATGATGGTTGTTTCCCTTCGTCCCTGTTATTTCCTCAAAAGCCAAACACAGACTAATGCAGGTTTACTCATCCTTTCAGCAAAGGCAACTGGTCTAGTAGTTTTCTTGCATAAAAAATAAAAGCAAAAGAAAAACAAAATTCTTACTTTTTCAAAATCCATCCAAACAAACATGAATCCTAACAGCAGACAAGTTACACATGTTTCAGTAGTGCAGATAAGTTATGTATATCACATACTGTATCCATTCATTTTTAAGTTTTTTCATAAATGAAGGGCTGAGGTGTTGACGGGCTCAGGGTGGGAGTGTTGTGACGAGATATTTGTTTTGTAAAAGTGTCCCTGAAACCAAATCCAAGCTGTCTTCGTCCCAATGTACACATCTTTTTTGTTTATTTTCCCATGACAGAGGTGAAGAGAAATGTGCAAAAGATCTGTGTTCTCACTGGAAACAAAAAAAAAATCACGTTATCTGAAAAAGTCTGATTTTATTTTTACATCAATACATGATGGCGGGATTTTGCACGCTACCTTTCGCTTCTCCAGTTCAAGAATGGTTGTAGTGTCTTTACACCTCAGCTTTTTGACTGTTCTCCTCCATTTTCTCTTCCAGTTTTTTCTCCTCCTCAGAAGAGCCATTCTCCTTCTCACCAGTCTTCCAGCTTCCTTGCCTGCCAGGATTGAAATTTTGTTACAGGATGTTCTAATAACTTTCTACACAATACAGTATATTTATAAGATACCAAACTCTCATAAAACGTTAATGAGTGAACCAAAAACTGCACTGCTTATGGGATCCTGTGGGAGTTTAGCAAGAATAGGAACTCTTAGAGATGCTGCAGTAGGGAGCAAGCGGTCGTAAAGACACACAGTAGTTTTCAATGTCATATTGAAAACAGTCAAATTCTTGCTATAACCATACAGATACCATAAAGAAAAGAAGCTAAGAAAATCCACTAATATATAAAATAGGAGTATTGTAGCAAATATGTGTTCATGATCAAACAAGAGGAGACTGCTGGAGGCAGTTTAATTTATTCATTAATTTTCCATACTACTTATTCCAATTCAGTGTTGTGGGTAGCTGGTGCCTATCTCAGCTATCACAGGACACCAGTCCATCACAGGACAACACAGAGAGGCAAACAAGCAGCCACACACACATTTACTCCCAAGGACAATTTAGCAATTTTGATAGACCAATCAATTTGACGAGCATGTCTTGAACAGTAGGAGCAAGCTGGAGTATCTGGAGAGAACCCATGTTAACACGAGAACATCTAAACTCAGCACAGAGGGGCCACTATCTGAGCCGAGGCTCAAACCAGCAACCTCCTCGCTGTGAGGCTGTGGTGCAAACCACCACACTACTGTGCATACCTAATTTAATTTAATTTAATTTAATTTAATTTAATTTAATTTAATTTAATTTAATTTAATTTAATTTAATTTAATTTAATTTTTTAAAGACATACAAAAAGATTAAAACAATTCTCACATTTGATACAACAGCTTGTCAACCTTTTATTTATCTTTGAAGCTTAGCAATTAACTGACTCTAAAGAATAAAATCCACAACTTGTTTGGGTACTAGCTTGGTGTTTCCAGTTTTTTCTAAGCTAGCCATCCCATACTTTAGTGTAATTTTTGTTTACAGTTCAGGGAAAAACAAGAATATTTGCCAAAAACTGAAACTATAACATTTGCATCACAAGCATGATCAAGTGACTAGCCTTGTAATTATGTATGAAACAATGGTTTTAGGTATCTACTTTATATTTCTGCTGCCAGGATGGTATTAACATTAGGTAATGGGTGTTCTGGAAAACACATATTGTCTGCATTGCAGTCAGTGTGGGCTGGTTAGGGACATTGGTGTTACACCATTTATAGAAAGCTAACAGAGCTGTAATCTGATTTATGCATAAAGTAAGTCACATTTAATTGGAAAATGTTTCTAGCTTTGACTTTTTTGGGGTGTTTTGTCAAGAGACTAGGTTGATAGCTTCCTGCTGACTTAGGGATTATCTATCAGAACTGAAGACTTCCAAGTAAACAAACTCTAAATAAATAAAAAAGAATCTGAATAATAATGGAGTGGAAATGACATGGGAGGAACAAACATGAATGTTTGTTTCTTTTTTAAAACACTGTATAAAAAGAGGAGTCCTGGCTGGATAGTGTTATTGACTGAAAGAAAGTGAAGAAGCAACTAAGAATAAAAAAAGTTATATTAGCTCGGTTTGCTTCAGGATAAGGAGATTTAAAAATGCACGAATGTTATTGTTAAATGTTAAAACAAAGACACCGTCCAGAGCAGTAGACAGTTATGTTCAGAAAGGTTAAAATGGACTACTTACTTGGATTTCTTCATGTAAACCATATATGCCAGACCTATAATCACAGTGGCAACAAGGAGGCCAACCACAACTCCAACTACCACTTTGGTTTGGTCATCGCCATCCGACTTGTCTGCAGCAAAGACAATGCAGAAATATGAGACGCATGTTTTGGTTTTCCATATGAAAATCCATTTTCAGTGCATGTAGGGATCAATGTACTATAAATGCATTGATGAATGGACACATCTGCATTGGGCATGGTTATGAATCATTGATTTCATTATTAATGACAGGCATCCAATTTCACTTTATCATCCAATGGGACAAGAACAATGTTGACATCTTGTCAGGATGCTGGCAGCGACATTCCTCTTATTCATTCATTGGAAAGAAACATACACTGGCTCAACTGATTCACTTGTGATGTTAGAGATAAATATTTCATAGTCTTATTTTTGTGAGTAAACATCGGATTTTCGCCACTCTTCACCCGTCCTGCAGTTTCTAACAAGCCAGATGACTGCTACAACTTACCTTGTTTATCGATTCTCACCTCCTCAATTACTGAAATCAGATATAGAATATAATTAACGTCCAACAAAAAAGGGGGGTAAAGTTTGTCCTTTTGTACTACTCTACATCTATTCTAGGTTTGCATGCAAAGAAGGAACAGACTGAAACCAGCATCCCAACATCCAGAAACCAAGCGAGGTGGAAAACCAGTGTGAGCAAGAAGCAGCACAACATGATATGAACACTGCACACTTTGATACAACAATATAGAACAGGTGCATGCATGAGTTATAGATAGTGAGGGTACACAGATATAACTGATCTAAATAGGCAAAACACCACTAAAACACTATTTCTCTTCTTTTTGGCTTGTGTCTTTTGCAGCACGGTGAAAACTGCTTGGCTGAATATATTGTGTTCATGTCAGCCCTCATGTGAAGAGTAAAAAAATGTACGTGGTTATTTCATAAAAAAAGACATCTAAACAATAAGTCAGCATGCAAACAAAGAGTTAGTGAGTAATGTAGGAAAAGATTTAAAAGACAGTTTCCTGAGGAAGGCTTTATGAAGAGTAGAAAGCAGACATGTGAGAGGGTTATATCATCACTTTGTACTTACCAGAAGACACATTTATATCTTTGCTAGCAATGCCAAACACATTGGACACTGTACAAGTGACAGTTAGGTTTGTAGAGGGCACAAATTTGATCCCGTGCGTTACCCTGCCATTGACGAAGGGACTCTCAGGGAGCTGAGCAAGAAGCGAGAGTTAGAGAAAAAAAAACCACAAGGGTTACACATCTGTTTGCACCACTAGGAGGCAATGTTGGACAGATAAGCGGCACAGCTTTTCTATGACAAAGAAACAGTTTGTGCCTGTGGGATGTAGACTCCTCAGTCTCAGAGGAAAACCCCAGACACAAAGACAAACTGCCAACACCCCTCTCACATCCTCTACACATACTGGTGGATGTAGCAATTTAATAAATCCAACTAATGAGCTACTGTTCCAGCTTTACATTATTCTGCCCCACTAAACAGGCTTTAAGGGACGTAGTAAAAAAACTAAAAAAAAAACAAAAACACTGCTTTAACTGCAGGAATATGTCCTTTTAAGTGGAGGAGTTTGTGCACCTTAATAATCAACAAATTAATGTACACACCTTCAGGTTGTAAGTTCACACATGTGGTTAGAGCTGAAAACAATTCTGCACACATCCTAAGGTAGATATGTAATTCACACTGCTTCTCTGAGAGGCTTGCATGCTGACTTGCAAACAGGTGCACCACAGAAACATGGAAAAACACTGTGTTGTTTAAAAAAAAGCAGCTTTTGCACATCAGAGAAAATACACTCCCTATAAACCGTGGGTGCAATCACCTGGGAATGTTTGGGACAGACAAATTTGGATGTGTGACAGCTTGGGAGAATAATATAAAATAACCCACTGTGCAAAACAGGAATGATTCACTTGCTCTGCAAAAGCAAACGAGTAGCAAAAACAACTGATTCCTTACGCTTTAACATATTGTCTTTGTTTAATCTTACAAAGATATCTTTGAAGTATAGATTTTCTCCACTACGTAAGGTTACACCAGCTTCATCTTAAATGTAATTGCAGACCTCAAAGTAGATGTAGGTTTCGGTTTTGACAACTATATATCATCTGCATGTATTGGCTATTTTTACTGTAGAGACTGAGGTCTAAAGATGTCTCTGCAGTTGTTCATCAGTTGTTGCCATCTGATGTAGTGACACCACTGTCAGAGAATTGCTATGACAACCAGCATTGATTTACTAACAAAAGTATACATTTTAAAAGTAGGAAAGGACAAAAACATTAAAAGTATTCTGAGTATTGAAAGACTGAACAATTTTCTTTTGGACTCAAGGTTATTGGAAAGGCCGCTTGAAGAATAGTTAGGATGCCACTTGTTAAAGCAGATATCAGCCTTGTTATTTCAATAAATACACAGTTAGACTAAACTGTGCTAGCAGTTAACAAGCACGTAGAAAAAAAAAATAGTTTGCCAGAATCTATATCTGAGAAATCAGCTTATCCAGGCTTGAGTAGCTGCATATGTCCAAGATGTCAACGATGATAAAACTGTGCTTTTTTGATTCTGTAATTTAATAGACGCTCTAGGAACGCAAGAGCTTAGTCAAACAGTCATCAGAACCTTTGAGAGTTGTTATTGATGTCAGCAAGAAAAATGTTTCAATTTTATCTGTAAAATACAAAAGTAAGGTCGATTAAATAAAGGATGTTTATGTTCAGTTTTCTTTGGAAATGACCTCTGCACTGATTTTTCCCCCAACGTATTTAATTTTGAAGTTAAGCTCTTTTGTGGCTAACTTTGTTTGCTGTGTGCTTACATGATGTAACAAAGAATTAAATTATGCTGCTAATAGAAAGCTTGAAAACCAACACAGCCAATTTGTCTGACAGTGAGATATAACACATATCACGATTATTTCAAAAAGAGCCACAAAGTGCGTGTCGGAGCTGGACATGTTATAATGAACTAAAACGCAGAACTAACACTTAGCAAATACTAATCTAAAAACACAATAATTGGATTAATTTTAAACCCCCTTGCTGTTAGATTTGGAAAAATGTACATGTACAGTGCTTATGCCATGTTCATTGGTTCTCTCAAAAAAGAGAAAAAGAAAACAAAACACAGCTGTTATTTGTGTGTTACATTATCTTTGTGTTAAATGAAAAACAAAAGTGTACAACTACATGAGACCCCTCAAATAAATGGCTTGTATAATAACATTTGGCATTCAGCATAAACTGACCGATTTCTATTAGTGGTATGTATCTGTTCTGAAAGTAATGCAATAAACTGCACTAGAAATCATGAAATAAATATATAAAAAGCCAAGCATTTTGCCTTTTATCCAATCTGGCTGCCTGTCATTCTTGTTAACCTTTAACAAGGATAAGGAGCTAAATATGTTTTAAAACTTAATTAAAATGGATAACATCTGGTCTTGCCAGACAAGCCGGAAGCCTGAAAGAACTTTTTTGCAAACAAAGAGAAGAAAGGGAAAAAATTAACCACTATGAATAAAATATGTGCAGTAGTATATTTTGATCTATGTGCCTCTCAGAAACCCTGAATAAGGGCATCAAAATGACTTATTATGGTTGTAAAAGCTAATTGTGAAGATCACTTATTGTAATTATTTCTAAAAAAAAAAGATGTCTGAACAACACGTCCTTTAAACCAAATTTAACATCCTCTAATGGTAAATGCAGAGTGGTTTGGTTAAATGCTCATTTTTATATAGCACAACATGTACCATAAATGGCATCTGTCAACATCCTTTTTTCTACATTTCTTTTTTTTACTTTTAATATGTCAAATACATAAATAAATTACACTAATGAGACATATTGAATGAATGACAGATTATACAGATGAGAAAAGTAGTAAACACAGTTACACACGATGGCTAGTTTTGCTGTGAAAACATAACAGACCAGGCATGAGGTTGTGGCTTTTTGTATTTAGTGTGCAATGGTTTGTGGAAGAAAGTGTATATTAGACCAGATATATGATCTTGTTTTTTATTTGTATGGTTCCAGTGTTATCTATGTGTAGAAAAACATATTTCTGCTAAAGGACAACAAGAAGTCAAAGCTTGCTAAACACTTTTCCTGACTTTCTAAATTCTTCACTTTAAAAAAATGTTATAATATATTTTCCAGAAAGCAGAAGGTAGAAGTCCTGTTGCTTTTTTCATCTGCTTCCTCTGAGAGAAATCCAGTTAATATGTAGGACTAATTTATTCTTTACACAGCAGAGGGGATTCAGTTGGAATGAGACTTCTTGGTTACTTATTTAGTTGGTGTTTTTTTTATCATGCTGGCTTTAAAAGATAGAAGAAAATCAATCTTGATTTTGCACATTCATAGTGTTGCAAGATTAAATAATGCACAACAATCATGATAACTGTAAAATCATGATTATTTCTTTGCCAGTGACCATCTATAATCATGACATTTCTAATCCCTAATCCGAGTTTTAGATGTGTGAGTGTGCATACCAAAGTGCCGTTGATGCTCCAGGAAACAGCTGGTTTTGGGGAACCTTCAGCCGTACAAAGTACGACACTGTATTGGCCGTCGGTACTGGGCTTTTTGGACAGGTCCGTGATAACTGGAGCACCTGAATCAAAAGATGAATGGTCATGGTTGCATTTCACTCATGACAGAAACCCACACTGGGATGTTTCTCTTTTCCCTACTTTATTACATCCAAGTGACATTTAGAGCACAATAACTGTTCAGCATATAGTCAGAATAAACAGCATAATTTCTGTTGACCTTAGTACAACAATGGACCTATTTTCTATGTTTTTTATTGTTTATTTAGATGTGAATATGTCAGTGGGTCAGGGGGTTGTGAATGTCCCAGCAGCAGCTTGTGCGCCTGAAATTACCAAGCCGCCTAATTTTAGCTGAAGATTTTCAACAAATAACAAAAAAATGAGCTCCGCACAAAGTCAGAAAACATTTTCACTAATCCATCCAAATTCTCACCAATTAACTAACAATATCTCTGTTGTTTAATCTGTGCAGAATAAGAAGTTATGACTGAATAACTATCGGGATCCTCGCAGCTTCTGTAAAACCACGACTTGTTTTTTTTCCCTTTGATTTCTGTATGAATTAAATAAACACGATATAATTAATTTGTGAGCTTTAGAGCAAATCTAAAGTTGTTTTTTTTATGAAACTCTTCTTGTTTCCAGGCTCAAGCTGAGAAAACTGGCTGCTGGCTGGAGCCTTATGTTTGCTCTTCATACATTAGAGACAGAGATAAATCCTTTCCTCCAACACTGAGCAACAAAGAATTCCTTTTAAAATGTTACCTTCAACATCCACTTTAAAAGATGCTTTTCGGCTGAGGAACTCCATTGTCACCTCGCATTCATAGACACCAGAGTCTGCGTAAGTCAACTTGGTAAATTTGGGCTCTTTGTCCAGTTTAGCACGATTCTGAATCAAATGAACAGAATATTAGCTTTTAATTATTGAACAAATATTTATTTTTTGATTTGCACTTTGTTCTACAGAAGATGGCTTTTACCTTTGTCCAGGAGACCTTTGATGGTTTAGAGGAATCAATCTGTAGGGTTAGATTCAAGGGCTCGCCGGCACGCTTCACGATGCTCCCAGACGGGCTTAAATTGATGTCTAGGTCTAGAAAGGAGAGAAGTTGATAAAAAGATGGTTAACAGCTTTGATGAAAGGTTGAAGCATTCCTGTTGTCAAACATAAAACTTTTCACTTGGCTCACAGCCCTGCAGATGCAGCTTGTTAGGAGTGCAGTTGATAAAACACAATTCTCCACAAATCACAAGAGGACCGTCTGGCCAAGAGAGATATTAGGACTTCCTTGTCTCTCACAAACACTTGGTTCCTCTCATTGTGATAGATAATTCTTCAGGCAGTGAGGGAAATTAAAATGACAATAATGAAGCTGCACAGTGAAATTGTAGTATTTAATAATTTTCCCTTACAGTTGACTGTGATGTTCTTGGTGGCTTCCATTGAAGTGTCATCAATTAGAGAGCATTTGTATTCACCGGTGGTGTCACGCGAGGCGTTCATGATGGTGTAATTGTTTGTATTTTCAACTGTCACCCAATGTCCCTGCAAAGGACACAGAATCAAACAACTGCAGGTTAGCTGTTACATATTGCTGCCATATATTGTTTAATGTGTAGCACAATATGAGCACAAAGGGAATGAATTTCTTAGGAATGATGAGATTTTGACAGGTACCTTCAGGTAAAAGCGAAAGCTGGTCGGTGCCGGATTACCATCTGCCACGCACTTGAGAGTCAAGTTGTCTCCTTCTACAAGAGTCGACTGAGAAAGGACCTGAAGGTCGATGTTCTCTGTGGAGTCTGTCCAAAAACATAGAAAACAAAAAAGTCTAAGAAGTGATATATCTGAGTGTGTAACAATTCGACTGAACCTGTGTCAGTACGCTACAGAGAGCCCTATCTTTGTGTTTCAATGTTAGTTTTATGACTAACCTCAAAATGCAGCTGAGGAGATGGCTGAATTGCTGTTATAATCTAAGGCACTCAACCAAACAATCCTTTTAAAACTCAAAGTTTCTGCTCCACCTGAAGTGAACTCTTTGCGGATTACCTTGAAAGAAACTGTTCCAGCACCTGTAAATTCCACTTTGGATAACAGTGCTCAGGTAGCTTCAATATTTAATGATGCATTCTGTAGAAATTCCACCACAAAGTTTCAAAATCCACTTTTTAAAAAAAAAAAAACCTTTACCATCAAAGCTGTTGTAACTGTTTGTGTGTCTCTCCTGGCAACCGCTGCAAACAGAGTATGTTGATCCTTTGATGGGTCAGAAGCGGCTGCTGTGGGCTGTGATGTTGAAACAGCTCAACATCAAATGGGAAAACTAGTCTTCCCTAAATCTGGAAGCCCATCAGCTTAAAACAAATGACCGTGCCTGTGGGGGCAACTTTTAATACCCAGTGTAGCAAAACGATATCTAGATAACAGATATCTGGGCCAAGACGTCCTTCTCTGTGATTTCTGCTCTCTTTTTATTTCAGTGCAGATACATTTCTATAAAATAAGCAATAAAATTGAATATTTGCCAGATTTGATCTGTATTTCTGCAATTTATTCTTCTTTTCCCACTCCATACAAGTGTTTTTATGTATGTTTGGAGACAGTAAAGCCAATGGAAACTATAAAGATTACAATACCAACAATCTTTGAGATTAGTGTTCTTGAGCTCTGACCATATTATTAGATTCTAATTAGGCAGCTGTTTATTACACCATAAATAAAAATCACACCAGCAGCGACATATTTACGTTAATGTTTAAAGTTTAAAAACACAAACAATACTAGTGTTTCGATTCATCCTATTTTTTAAACAGTAATTATTTTTGCAGCGCTCATGAAAAGCGAAAGCACATAAAAATAAAGAGATTCTTCAACAGATTAACCTGCAAATAAATATGTGAACTGGAACGTGATTAAGAGTTATGGGTCCAATTCTCTTTCTTTAGGACCACAATGCAAACACCGAGGGTAGAGGTGGTGCTTTGTAGAGGCATCCCAATCTGTCCTCAATTAGGCTACAGATCAAGGTGGTTTTGAATGAATCAGTATCAAGTTCACAAAGAACACTTCAGCTCTCATCCTCTGTTTTATGTCCTCTTCAACTTAAGTGTTACTGATTAGCACAAGGTCAGTTAACACGTCTACAGATGCACACTGAACCTTATCAATCATCTATCACTAAATCATTGATACCAGAGGATAACATGCTCCAAAGACCAGGTAGAAAGAGCATCCAGTGACAAATCCCTCCATTCAATGTCATTATGGAGCAATACGTCTATATTTTCGATTTATACATGGCTATTTCTGACAGAATCAGGAACAACAACAAAAATCGTCAATGTGGCATCCCTGCTTCTTGATTTTTTTATGTAATGTTAGAAAAGTCTCTAATTTTGAAAATGGTTTGACAATGGAAAAGAAAACTAGTTTGCCCGAAGCTTATACCAGTAGTAGACATTTGGAGAGCAAAACTACGCACCCCTTGAGGCTGCGTAACTCTCAGAAGAACTCCACAAACAGTTGCTATCACTGAGTGCCCAGAATTGTTTAGTCCAAGAGTGTAAAGTATAGCCTTGGGTGTCAATTTTTCATATTTTTCAACAAATAGCACACATTTAAAAGGCCAGTGCTTGATGGTAAACTTGCACAAATGTAGAAAAGGTTAAGGATTTTTATCCAACCAAAACAAACCAAGTGGAGAGACAAGTGCCAAATGAACAATATCTTTAGTTGGGAGATTTGAACCCTTCAGAACTACTGCAAATATAAAGCTACAGTCAGAAACCACTTCTTCCATTTAGCTTGGCTGGGAGAGAGTGAACATGGTAACAAAACAGCCTTGCAACATCTCTAAAGCACATTTGTTAACTTGAAGAGCGCAGACAGATGTTGTGCAAGCTTAATTTGGCTATTTGCAGAGTTAATCAAACCATCTGGTGTCTGCAACATGTTTAACAGACAGAAATACATGGCGCCATTCCTCTGAATTAATTTTCCAAGAAAATAAAACACGTTTTCCATAACCTCAAACTCCTCCTCGAAGACTGCTTTGCATGGTTGTAGTGTGAAAACAAGTTATCAAGCTTCTAAAACACTGAAAAAATCTCAATCATAATTTGCAAGAGTATTGTCAGCAGTGACTTTCTGTAGGTTTGGATTTGAGGAGCGGGATTACAGGTGCTCTGAAAGCAGCTCATCTTCAAACAGCACAAAGTATGTCGAGTTACTCACATGTAATGGGCAGAGTCACTGGAGAGGACACCATCTGTTTACCCACTGCGTCACGACTGCTGCAAGTGAACTGTGCATGAGTGTCTCCCTTCTCGGCAGAATATTCCAGTGTGGACTTTGTGGTTGACAGGCCAGTAGCAGGGTCTATCTCCACAGAGTCTTTGATGGAAATCCCTGGACACAAAACAAAAAAAGCTCTGCCTGAATACTAAAAAAAGAACAATGACCAAACACACTGCACCCTGTCAACCAGAGGTGCACAATTCAGACCTACAAAAGTCTTCATTCTGAGCGCCATACAGTTAAAAAACACCTGCATATGTCATCTCTATAAACATTCAAAGCTGTTCATATTTACAGACATGCAACATAAGGAATACACACCTTTCCCATCATCTGCCAGAGGTTTTTTGTTCTTCAACCATATGATGCTTGCAGCTGGATTAGTATCTCGTGCAACACATGTTCCCAGCTGCAGAGCAACAGCAGCACAAATATGAGTCAAATAGTTAAGACACATGAAAAAAAGTCAAATAAAAACTACTGCACTAATATGTCTGCATTTCATGAATCTTTTTAAATGACCAAACACTTGAACAAACTAGCTTTCTAGTGCCTACACAGCATTTTGAGGGGTAAAGAGTATTCTGCCTAAATGAAATGAAATGCCCAAAGCAGTTCTAAAGCCCCTCCAATCCTCTGCGTATTCTAATTGCAGAAAAGGGGGCGGGTGGGGTGAGCTCTGCTCTTTACAAATTCATGAAAATCACTTCAAAGAACTCATTACTGTTGTAACATGCATGGTTTCTGTTATAGGCCTCAAGATACCTTATTGCAAGTCAGGGATTTCCCTTGAGTTAGTACTTAAAAATGTAGGTATGAGCAACATTTAGTATTAAAGACTCCACCTTAGTAAGTTTGCCAATCTCCAGTTCCTTCGCTTTGTCAGATATCTCCAGGTCTGCAGGCGGTTCTGTAATACATAAAGAATGAGTTAATGAACAGAGTTTGCAGGGGAGGCAAGGCTGCTGCTCCTGTCAGTCAAAGTGGCACTTTAAGGAGGATATATTATCCACTTTTTGTTGGATTTTACACTTTAATTCTGTGTGTTCTGCAGGTTGTGTGTGTGTAAAGAAAGACTGCGGTTATTAAGCCTCATGTCCACAAAAGGGAGTTGTGCTCGCCTACAAAAAGACAAGTAAGTCCTGCACTGTCTGAAATGATTCATTTGGTTTGTTTTACTTCTTTTCGGAACATCGTAATGCAACATAATTGCATTGTGGCTGTTTATTATGGTCGATAAGCTAGCCAGACAATGCACATTTGACTTGAGATGCTTCCTGTAAATGAGCAATGTTTAAAACATCAAAAATTCAACTACATATATCAACACAGCTGGAAAAAGCAATATCAATGATGCACAAAAAGCACCCAAAAAGTATAAATTAAAAATAAATAGCTGAGACCTTTGCAAAACTAGCCATATTTAGTACACAACACAAGTCACTGTGACTGCTAATCTGACCCGGAGCCAACAGAAAGAGAAAAAGAAACAGCAGCAAATTATCAAACTGGTGGCAAACAGCATAGGGAGTAAAGAGAGTTCAAATTAATGACAGCTAGTGTAATTACAACAATGTTTGAAGCTCCTGGCAAGCGAACATTGCCTTTGCCATTCTTGCCTTACACAAAGAGGCAGCAAAGACTTGAAATGGTAGAAAAAGAAGAAGAAAAAAAGAAATACTGGTTTTTCCTTAACCTTGGAAAGTAAAGGACTGTTAAGTAAAAAGCTTGCATTGTTAACGTTGATGCAGCTTATCTTGGAGAACTAATTTTTTCAGCTGTCAGCTGTCGGTTTGTTGTGTGCAACAGAGGCTGTGTTGACTGATCTGCCTGTTTGGTCTGTCAGAATTGCAAAAGAGAAAAAGCGGCAGGTTAGTAAGGACATTTTTGTCGACATAAGGTGAAACCCATATGTGAAGAGCTGCAGTGTTTATATATTTGCAATCATGTTTGTCTAAAAACAAAGACAATGGTTTAACGTAAACTGTACACGTGTACAAGCTCTTGAATGCAGCACAATGCTAAAACACACTGTGACAAAAACACAAAGCAAGTCGGTACAGCTTTGTCCACACTAACAGTTCGTACTCCAAGTCTCTGAAATGTCTTTAAAACTCAGAAGAATGAACCAACCAGTGTCGTGAGGTAAAGTCGATACCTATATGTAACAGAGTAATCTGATATGACTTTAGACTGAATGACTCTTAAGGGCAGGTACCAGCTGTTGGAGCTTGGTTTGTTGTGAGTGCTACCGTGAGCTCTCACACTAAATGTGTTCCTTCAGTTGGCAATGTGTTTCAAGGGTTAAGTAATTCCAATGTCAAAAGGGGCAGACCCTGGAGAAGAATGGGTGAACTGGAGAAGGTCACTCCTCACCATCTTATTGCCCAGTTTGAAAAGAAAAAAAATCCTGGTAAAAAAGGTAACTTCTCAGTAAGTAACACCTCAGGAAACAGTGCTAACGTAAGAAAACAGCTAAATATGCCTTCTTCAACAAGACTATACTAGTTTGTACTTACTGTAGACCACCAGATTCACTGGGAATTCTGGAATGTCTGCATCAGTCACCACCACGCAGGTGAATATTCGCTGGTCAGTCAGTTTGACTGCAGAAAGCACCAGGCTGGAGTTCTTCCCTAAGCTCACACGGCCCTGGTATTCATCTGTGGCACTAATCTTGGTATCTTCTTTAGTCTTGACCAGTAGGTTACCTGAAAGTCCTTGTCCTTTATCCTAGAAAAGAAAGCAAAATACACTTGTTACACCATCACATGCGGCCAATGATAAACGATAACAAAAGTGTCTCATTCTACACCCCAGCATCATATGAAGGTACAGACATATGTTCAAAGAATGGATGTGGTTCAAATATGCTAATATGGTGTCCGATGCACATAACCATTGTGAAACCATTCACCTCCAATGTGACTTACATATTTCCATTTGGTGATGATGATGTTTTCTGCTTTCACACTTTCACTGCTGCAAGGAATCTCCACTGTTTCCCCGTACATTCTGATAACCGTGTTCAAGGTGTAAACTGTGGAAGACAAAAGCATACACATTCTTCAATTATGTATTAAGAGGAGACATCATTTTGGAACATAAAATACAGCTGTTACTTCACAGCTTTGTAACAATACCATTTCGTCTCTCTCTAAACACACAAAAGCAGCAGATCCAATAGAGTTCTAATAATTTTGCAGCTCCATTCCTGGCCTAAATTTCATTCAAAACATTGCCATGGAGACAAAGTGCTTGGAGGGGGGAGTAGTAGGGTGCCAAGTGAACTGTCTCAATGAGCTGGGATGAAGGGTTAGAGCCAGAGGGCTGCAGGAAAGAGAAAAACTGCCATGGCCGCTTGAAAATGAGGTGTTGCACACTTTTCATGGCATTCACATTTGCATTTGAGACCTTTGGAGTTCTGGCTCGGATAAACGTGCTAGTGGGAATGTGGAAGCATAAATCTGACAGCTAAAATCCAAAACAGCTCAACAGCATAACATGGCAAGCCATTCTCTATCTGTTGAATCAGTAACAAGACCTGTTTGTGTACTTATAGCAAAGGAATAGAAATACTTGAATATTTCATGCACATTCAACTCTGTGAGTGTTTGATTATATTCATACACATACACAAAAACAGCAAAGAAACATCTTCACACATCAAGAGTTTCCTCTCAGCTTCACTATTAACTCATCAGTGCTTTAAAGGTTTCCTCGGAGTGGTGCAGAGTTGGAGTGAATTCATTTGCTGTGTGCGTGATCCTCATTTGAATCCTGTTTGAATGAAAGTAAATGCTTTTACTATGGTTACCATTGTTCATGTTATGACAGAGTAACAACTGGGACCCTGTGGGAGCGCTGAATGCACATTTGAATGTGACGTCAGGCCAAGGTGGCAAGTTTAGAGGTGCTCGACTGTTCTCTTCCTCCTCTGCCTGTTTTGTTTCCATGTTACATTCCATGTTATCAAGTGACATTTTCACCTCAGAACTATCAGACAAGTGCATCATAAACTGGCTTTGTGTTGTTTAACGCAGGACAACATGGCTCAAGTCGGCACAGTCTTCTACTGCTATGCTCCACACTCAAACATTTGCCACTCATCATCATGAGCTGTCAAACAACACAAGTCTGAACGTGTCTTTAAGCCCCCCTGAATGAAAAAAAACCAACTAAACACAGACAAAGGAATCAATTAAGTTCAAACAGGGTCTGTGTACCTTTGTGGCCACAGGACTTTATTGTGGTCACTTGTCGGGCTTTGAAAAGCTGGTTCTGAAAGCACACTCGCTTCTCTTGCAGAGTTTAGAAGGCATGATAAGACTGGTTCTATTAGGCAAAAGGGAGAAAAAGCTTGTCTACTACCATCCACAGGGGAAGCTCTCTGATCAACATGATTGTTCATTTAACATATACGAGTAAGTTGCAAGTAATGGTTATATAGGAGTCCGGGCCAGGCTACTTCTGTAATGCTGTTTAGCATTTGTGATAAGATGTCATTCTTCTGGGTAGATATATTTATCTGATATGCAACCCTATCTCTAAGCAACTCCAAAAGTAGTTTTTACTCGGTTTTTATCATTCTTTTTTAATGTTTGAGACTAGGGTTGGAGATGTGACCAAATGAAAAGGAAAAAAAATAATTTTAGCTGTAGGAAATTAGTTCAGCCAGCCTTTTTCGAGAATGGCTGTATTTCTAAGATACTTAACCTTTATCTTTATCCCAAAGTGATCCTAATTTATCTTGACTCCTGTGAAAAATAAACTTGATGGAAGTAAAACATCTGGTATTACCAATACAGATAGGAAGCAAAATACACACAGAAGATGAAAGGGTTGTGGAACGATGTGGGGTGGAGTGCACCCGTTCTGGTAACTATAATCGGCGCTGACAGCTGCATCCATGAAGCAGAAAGAGGTTATGAAAGCAGAGTAATCCAATGAAAAGTACCTGAGAAACAAATAGCACTGCTGTAGCACTTCTTCCACATTTGTACAATCCCAGCATTTAAAAGAGGCTCAGTGACATTCACTAGTGACAGCTCAAGACAAAAACAAAACATCACCACATTACAACGACAGACATTTTTAACAAGAACTCGTGAGCAAATGTGGGAATAAGCTATGTCCCCTGTCAACTAGATTACTTTCACTGATGCACTGATTCCTCTCATTGTCCAAGATGCCTGAAATCTGCTCATGCAACATCACAAGATTCAGTTAAAGCATTTAAAGGATTTTTTGTATGAATCAAAGCTTCCAAGTCTAATTGAATCAAATCAAATTAGCTTTCTAAAGCTTTTTCATACAAATGCACCCCTGATCACAATCTCTCCCACATTCACTCATACGCATACTACATGCATTCAGCCCCCACCCTTTTGTATTATGAAAATATATATTTAGTTTGACACTGCTGGGAGGAAATTATATCTTGGGGATCCATTCATACCAGGAGCCTGTCCACTCAAGACTACAAACGCCACCATCACTGGAAACCACCCAGATCCGGACAGGCGAAGGTCCTGCAGCACATTCATAGGACTGCGCTGCATTATTCCACCATACAAACAAGGCAATGACCCTGCAGACTGAGCAGTTATAGCCCTGGCATAAAGAATCCCCCTGAGGAAAACACTAGGGTAAAAAATGTTTAACAATAAGGCCAAATAAAAGCATCAGATAGAAAACAAATAAAGGAGTTCATAAAAACAATATATTTGGGTAAAACGATAAATGAAAAACAGAAGGGTGGTAGGTGGTATTTAAACTTAAAAAGACTATTATTAAATTATTACATTTATTTATAAAACATAATAAAAGGAAATATAAAAATAAGAAGTTAAACAGATGGAGGCAGTCTCTGCAGCCCTGAGGTTCTCTAGTATGCTGTTCCAAAGCTCAGGGTCGTAGTAAGCGAACAAGGCCTAACCATAACTGTTGGTTTGGACTTTAGGAACAAATAAAAGACCAGTACCAGAAAACCGTAGGGTAAAAAAGGGGGTAAGCTAACTATAAGAGCCCAAGACTCTTAAGACATTTTTAAACAACTAAAATACCCTAAAGTCGATCCTGAAACAT
The DNA here is from genome assembly GCA_037177535.1 of Pseudomugil gertrudae. Lineage (NCBI taxonomy): Eukaryota > Metazoa > Chordata > Actinopteri > Atheriniformes > Pseudomugilidae > Pseudomugil > Pseudomugil gertrudae. The sequence goes on along the minus strand of JBAMHV010000009.1, from coordinate 12,183,801 downwards.
GCAAGGAGGCAATGCTGCTATTTTAAAACCAAATAATATAAAACTTCAA
>JBAMHV010000009.1:12164783-12183652 GCA_037177535.1 Pseudomugil gertrudae | reverse complement strand
TAAAACACTTTGAATTGACCTGTACTTGAAAGGTGCTATACAAATAAGCTTGCTTTGCCTATATATATGTATATATATGTATACATGTTCTTCATGCAGCTGATCATAATGCAGCATTTGTAGAGCATAGTTTTGCAACTGCCTACATGGGTAATAACATATGTGTGTTAATACTGTCAGGAAGAGGATGTATAACCACTAAACCACTAAACCACTAAAGCGACTGCTGTGAAAAGTTCAGCAATAATGAAAGAAACACTAGAACACTAGATGCAAATTGTTGTTACTTTCAGTATTTTAAAGATATTCTAATGACTTCTCATCAGGTGTATTGCCAAACTCTCATTTTCCGATGCTGGTGTCAATCAATGCCAACATATATCCCCACCCCAAGTCTAAAAAAACAAAAAACATTTAGGGTAAATTATATATATTACTTTGCAGCTAACTTGAGCTCTGCAGCCACTTTGAAATAATTCCAAAACATGGATGAGTCCGCCTCCAAGTCCTTATCCTGCAAGTAATGAAGGGGTTTGATGATGTCACCGGCACAGGATTTACAGCGAGTTGTGCCAAACAAACATATCTGGAAGACTACACATTGCATCTCTTATATTTTGTCATTTTGAGTTAGTCGAGACGTAGTTAAAGAGTTTGATTTACAATAAGTACATGTTGTGTAAGAGTTGTCATTAAAAAAAACAATACTGATATTTCCCATTGTCACATTTCAATACTGATTTTGGCCAAAAGTATTGGTATGCCGATAACATCCGCTTGGACATCTCTACTCCTCATACAACTGAAATGCAGCAGAACTGGACTCTGACCAAGCCTAGGTCGCTGGACTATAAAGTTGCATCTTTGTTTACTCCCATTTTGCCAACTGTATGTGCATCTGTATAACCCACCTGCCACCATACTGCAGGTAGTTTGAACATATAATACTTATGGAACAATCCCACACTCTTTTGGTTTGTCTCTCTGGTGTAAATCTAATGAAACATGCCGGGTTCTGATCAAGGCAGAAATGGTCGTGCATGCTGGGTGCAAGAAAGGGAAATTGAGACATTGTGAATACATTGTGAAGTAGCTGTTGATGAGCTTTCCATACAAGACGTAGCGGCATGTTTTGCATATGTGTCAAATTTGATGACATCCAGCTACGCTTCATTTTTGGAGGTATTTAAGGTGACAAAAATAATCAGTCAATGTTCTGATAATGTGCTACACCTGCGCACAACAGTGCCTGAATAATGTAATGGGAGAGGAAGAACATGCAAATGTTTTTATTTTTCAGTGTAGTTGATCTGCAGGTGTTGTGTCTTAGCACTGAGAGTCAAACATCTCAGGAGAAAACGCAGTACAGCCTGCTAGGATGAAGCTTACAGAACAATGGCTTAAAAAAGGAGGGAAAAAACAAGCTTTACTGAATATACACTGCAAGCACAGCAGTGTTGGACAGGTTATCATTCTTCCTGTATAATAGACTTCTTACATTTCACATTCAAATAGAGTTTTTTGAATATTCAAACAAAGCTGTGCTCATCGTCCCCAAGAACTTTAAAAGCGTATTACAAAAAGACATTATCTCTGCCGATTAAGCTATTGCACAATGAGAACTAATCACACATTGAGTTACAGAAGGCAAAGCTCCCGCTGCTTATTGAGATAAGGTAATCCTTAACAACAAAAGTAAGTTAACTGTGACTACACACAGAAATTTTTGCACAGTGTTCAGAGAGTACAGACCACAAAAGCATCACCTCTAACAGTGACATTATGGCTCAATCGGACGTGATAAGAACAACACCACCAACCGAGATCGGATCAACTATCTTATTGTCTTACGTTTTTGGTTCATGTGTAAAAGCAAAAATAATACTATGATATATCAGAAAATGGTGATAACCAAAACTATTAATGCTTAATGTGTTTTACGAAGTTTTAGCTAACTGAGGTTTGTCTGCATTAATATATGCACAATTCAATGTTCCTGCCCCAGTATTCAGCCAGGTCATGGGATCCTTTGACTCAACTTTAGTCTGCTGTTAGACAACAGGATGTTTCAGACTACAACATTGTGGTATACAGAGGAGTTAACAGTGGATTCATCACCCTGCAACACCGTGCTTGATTGCTTTATATAAGGTGTTTGTGCTGATGATGTTTTATTCTGGTTTTTGTAAGAAATAAATAAATAAAACATGGTGCTGTGTGGTTATAGATATCCACAGTCTCATCTGCCAGAAAGTCTTGTGATTTGTTTTAATGCAGCTTTGCAAACCTGGAAAAACTAGAGGCCAGTCTTCCAAACATGCTATGAAGTATGAACACATATTTCATTAAGTGGAATCTCATAAACAGTACGGTACATCATATATAACATGCTAATTGAAAACTGAGATGAAGCATTTCTTTCACTTCTGGGAAGATTCTGACCTATTTGAATATTTTCCACCTGTGAATTAACCCCTTAAAATTAATACATTTATGCCTTTTTTTTTTTTTACATATTTTGGATTTGTTGTGGCCCCAACTATGTTGCTAAACTAGTATCACTGAACCCTTTCTGGTGTAATAGGGCTGTTTTTGTTGCAGCATTATTTTCTCCTAGACTACAGTATTGCTCCAAAGATAAATTTGTCAGAAATAAGTTTACTCAATCTAGAGTTACGATTGTAGCCTGGAATGATAAACAGCATTCACATCTAAAGAAGCTCCGTTCGGTGTGTTAACATGTGTATGTACTTGGAAGGCAGACTGAGTAAAGAACAAATTTATTTGTTGTGCCCCTCCCTCGGGATATCTAACGGGTTAACTCTCACCGTAGAATGATGAACTCCATATACCGGTACTTTGGAAATGGCTTTGCAATCCCTCCCAGACTGGTGCGTAGCAACAATTGCTTCTCCAGAATTATTACTTATGGATTTGGGCTTCAGATTCCAAAAATAACTAATCTCACTAGCTTTGTTTTTCACTTATGAAAGCTGAGCTCTCAAACCAGACATAAGGAAAGGAAATCACCAATACCACTGCAAAGCTAAAACAAGCAAAAGGCAGGTGAGTGGCTGAGACAGGAGGCAACACCACAGGAGATACTTTCATGTTCCTGATTAAGGCGCCTCTTTCTGTGAGGAGAGGCGGGTGACGGCCGCTCAGATAGAAGCTCACCAGGGAAATCAGCTACTTTGCCACAGTAGTCTCAATATCCCTGTTTTTCTACCTTACACCCACCTCTCATTTGAGTGTCTGAGAGTGAGTAGACCTTTCAGCTGCAACGTCCAAAAGAAAACTGAGGGGCCAAACTTATTAGGTTCTGAAAATAAGGAGTGTGCAGTGAATGGAGATCCCATGGTGCATGTCTACAAAGACTTGATGGCAAATAGCCTCGCTTCAGAGGTGGTTCAGCAGTGAGGGGGCAAACAGAACCACTCCAGCAAGATCAATAATACTTGAAGAAAGGCCAGATTCTCATACTGAACGGCACTTGCCTGAGGAGAGAGAAATCAAAGAAAACCTAACCTTCTGTGACTTTCTGCTTCTAGTCCTTGTCTTTTCTTTAATAATTCAACAAGTCCTGAATTTTGATTAGCCATATCAAGTACTCCAAATGAGAGAGATCAGTGATTTAATAAGCTCAATCTCTAAGTGCTTGTCTTCAAAAAAAATTGCCATCACACAGTAAGGTGAGAGAGGGCTTTAGAAAATTGCAGAGCCCACAACCAGGATCCCCAGAGCATCCTTGTAGCTATCTACAACCACCTGAGACAGCTGTTGTGTCAACCCTTTCATTCTGAATGCATCGCATCAGCTCATATATGGCTGTCTATACATGACTATATTGTAATTTTGCTACAGGATCAGCTTAGGCTCAGGAAATGTTCCATTCCACCTAGCCGAAGACAGACATTAAAACAAATAAATAAATAGCAGCTACATCCTCACTATCTGTGTCTGTCTCTCTCGAGGGAAGAGGTGTAATCATGTCACTGATGGATAACTGACAGCACAACATCCCTCCCGCTCTGCTACTTTTTTTTGTTAAGGGTTGAACCATGGAGGCACCATTCCTAGCATCAACACTGTATGCTCTGTAATTTTACTCTCTCTCTCTTCCCACTGTAATTGCCTGTCAGTGTCTGTAAAGCGTAAAACTGCAGTCATCAGCTTGTAGTTTTTTGACTGTCAAGAGCCAGTGGGCAAAGAGAAAAAAATACTTACAGCTGAATGATTTTCAAACATATAATGAGGAAGCACATGCAACTTTCATGAGCATGCTGCAAACTTTTTATCCATGCTGGCAGCATCTTGAGCCAGTTAGCTAGCCAAATGGCCAATCACTGTGATCTAAGTTTGACTATTTCAACAACTGTTATAGTTTAGAGCTTTACGATTCCTGTTTGGGTTAGTGAGAATGTGACTTTTCCTTTTTAGTGGTTAAGAAGCCATAATGATTACTGTTAATCCCAATCATATATGAGCTGATTTATTCAAATGTGTTATTTTCATTATTCATCATTTGGCACCTTTTCCAGACAAACCACTTAATCTTTTTTGAATATCTAGTGCCAAAAAGGGTGTTAAACAAACATTTAATTCTTCCAGCTTTTCTAACACCTTTCTTGCACCATCAACACTCCTGAAATGAAAGCTGTGCCATTTACTAAGAAAAGAAGGAAAGTAATCCAAATGAATCTCTTTTTTTGTGGATTGAGACCAAATGCTTGAGATTTTTTTTTATTATTCATCCAACACCTTTTATTGCAGGGCACAGAAAGCTGCACAACACCCTAAAGATGTGACCCTGTGTCATCCTGACCTTCAGTCTGAAAAGACTTGAGACAAAGCTTTTATTTTCTGACAAAGTTCCCTGAAGGCTCTATCTGCTCTTCAGCTGAACTAAACTTGTCTGGTGTTTTTTTGTTTTGTTTTGTTTTTAATAAGTGATCCACTCTCTTTGGTCTCTTATCTATAACTTCCATAAAAATATAGTCTGAAGTCTAGCACATTTATTAGTTTCATGATGGAAAAGAGTATAATATTGCCTGACATTAATATAACACTGCACTGATGCATGGCCGTGCAATGAAAAAATAGTGGAATGTGAAATTAGTCTTAAGAATAGCAGACCAATTTAGTTTAGCACTTATCAAATGGGACGCTATATTCTGCACGCCACGTTTATACAAAAAAATCAGCGTTCCAAAACTTTAAAGAAATTAATTCACCGTTATAATTACTTTTTATATGAATGAAGTTTTCATGTTATTTTATTAAATATAGATGAAGGTAACTGTTAGTTGATTGATAAATTCTTAAACTGATTTAGATAAGGAAATCAAATACTATTTTGTTGCATGGTTTTTCTGATTTTAACCCACTGAAGTGCAGCAGAGCAATGAAGACCCTTTCATTTGACAACATTTCCGACATGCAGAGCCGAGGGCTCTGAGGACAAGCACAAGGAACAGTACTTTAAAAGAGATTCATTAACTGAGAAATGATCAATACAAATAAGTTGTTGCTGCACTAGTTCAGGGGTGGACAGCTCTGGTCCTTGAGGCCAATATCCTGCAGGTTTTAAATGTTTCTCTGGCTCAATGGGCCACAGTGCTGAACTTCACAACAAGCTGTTGGATTCATTTTACTTTAATCAGGTGTGACTGGGGTCCTGTTCAATTTTTTATTGGTTTAGGTTTAGTAACTTTTATTGTATGGTGAGTTTAAAAATAAATGGTTATTTGAATGGTCAGTTGAGGCTTCAAGAGCAAACTGATCTATATGTGATTTAAAGTGTAAATGGGGCTACAGTAGCTGCTCTTGTTGTGGTTACCTCATTACTCTGTATCTTAAATTAAAGACATGTTCTTCTGGCATTGTTTCTGATGTGTTATGATGAGTAACCATGTCAGTGGCAGGTTTGTTATATACCCCAAATGATGACTAAATAGCCAGAACAGATATGGCCAAGACCAGGGGCCTTATTTATAAAACTTTGCATAGCAATGAAGACTAGAGACGTAGCGAAAACTGGAAATGTTGCAAAGTAAAGCTTACCGCTTTAAAAAAACCTACACCTGATTCCCATTATAAATCAGAATCAACACTAAACTTTGCACACACAAAGAGCCCATTCCTTCGCCCACATATTGGCTATAAAAGGTCAAACAAACACCTCTGATTAATATTAATCATTTCATTTCCATGTTGGCTCAGCTGGGAAAAAAAGGAAAATCAGGATATAAGCTTGAGATCCGGTTAGAAAATGGTTTAAAAAAAAAAAAGTAAAAGGGTTTTATTTGATGGACACAAGATGGACATCACCAGTGCCAGAAAGGCAGAAGAGTGGCAGTGGTTGGCAGATGCTGAGGATGGGTGGATAATATTTTTATCAGTGAAAAATACCAGCCAGTCTTGTCAGAACTTGTAGAGGGACTGGCACAGACGGATTCACCCTGGTACGTCTCTTTTTAACATCAGGTCCAAAGTGGAGATACAAGAGCACAGAACTGGCTCACGATCCAATTGTCATCCCTGAAAATGTGCTCACTTTAAGTTCTTCTATGCATCGTGTCCTCTAGCAGTGTCAGATAAGCCTCTATGCATCTTTATGCATTGGGGAGTTTTTTTTTTATCCAGACATCACTTAACTGTCTGAGCAGTTGATTGTAGCCTAACTGGTGAACACTTCTGTACGGTAACCATGACATTTTAATAGTAATTATTTGGCTAATTTAGAACTTGTATGGCAGCAGACTGTGCACTTTAATTAATTGTGTGGTTTAGATTTAATAGACCATTGTTTCACAATGGCAGAATACAGTGGTTGTCGTGCTTCATATCAATAACATCTGTTTCTGTTGGAAATACAGATTTTATTTTATTTAAGCTACTTATTCTTCTGGTTGTGTGTTTTTATGTGTGTAAGGGAAGTTTCTATGAAATAAGAGTTTTCTTCATTTTAATAAATAATGGTAAAGTACAGCATTTGATGTTAAATGCATTAGATTTTGCACAGATATTTCACATTTTGCATCATTTCTTTGGTTTTATCATTCTGCTGTTGGTGTTGCTGTTTCCTGTTTCTCCAGATTTTGTGTCTACGGCAGGGTCCGAGTTGCTGTGGAGGTAAGGAGTTTCTCTCACAAAGTTGTGTTTGTGGAAATTACAAAAGTGCACTATATGTAATATATGCCAGTTTATGTACACACGCAAGATTAGCAAAGACACATAAAGAGAAGGATATTTAGCCAAATAAATGAGATCACTGGCATCAAAATGGTAAAAAGAGCTGGTGAAGATACAATGTGACCATGAGGAAAGTGATGTAATGTGCTTAGCTTATATAAACATAAGCCTAGACCCAGTGACTTTCCAAGATCTCAGGTCATACAGGGACTCTGGATAGAAAGGTGAGCGTAATTTGAGACATTGTATACGGCATAATACAATGCTGGTCAAATATTCTGTTGAGAGGCTGCTATTTCAGACAGCAGGGAGTGATTCTTCTTATCAGTCTGTTCTGTGAAATCCTGCTTTCTGCATCTCCTGTTTCCTTGCAGGGATTGAAGGACACATGGGGGAAATAATTACCGGTAGGCATTGCTATTCTGAAGACTGAAAAAATATTTGGAAATGAGCTTTCAGGACCAATTTTAGTTTGCATTTAAGCCAAACCACTACAGTTAAAGATCATGCAACATATTCACATTTTTCCTAACTGCAGATGTTTGTTCTTTTTTAAATATGGAAACCTTATCTAGGCTTTGTGAGACTTCAGGTTTTCTGGTGCAGGGATTTGCTTAAATGAACATATTTTGTGCATATTATTCTCATAGTTTTTGTCGTGTGTGAGACTGAGTCAAAGAGCTCCCCCCCTTATCTGTTTGTTTGAATCAATTTTTAAAAATCTATTTATGTTATGTTCCTGATAGTTTGCTTTTCTCAGTGAAAGCCATACAAATCAATGAAAACAGTGGGTAAAAAAGTAACGGGAACGGTACTACAGTGCTTGTTAAGCATCGTCATCCTGGACATGTTGGAAAGAACCAGTATCTCTACACCGTGGATACTGAGTCGTTTATCTGCAAACCTGTATAAGCCGCTTGAATGTGTTTATATTCAGTTTAGTTATTACGAACAAATAAAACATCACAGAGTATCTCTGGAGATGTCAGCCATCTGTCAGCCTTTTTGTTTGATACAAATTTCTAACAATTCATTTCATAATTAACTTCATGATAAAATATGATGTACAATAATATGATCTGAAAACGTATGATACAATACAATCTGGCAAAGTTACTGTCCCCTTGGAGAAAATTTGAATGGGACTCTAATTACTAGCTCATAATGAATTAATATTCAATTTGCTTCAATTGTAACAACAATTATAACACAACAGTAACACCACTATGGACCTAGTAATACAAACACTCTCATGGGAAAACCTGCTTTGTGAAATTATCAGAATGGTCATAATTTAATAGCTTATTGGTGTAAAATTTACATTAGAAACAAATGTATTTTCCTCTCCTCATTGAACAGATACGTGGTGATTTTTTAAAAATAACTTTTCTGATTAAATTATACTTAAAGCTATGCATTATCATTATGCTGCTTTAAGTGACAGCTGAGTGCTGCTACATCTTTGATATGCATAATATACTCAGGTTTTTAAGATTGTTTCCTGGCAAGTCCCTTCTAGCTCCAAATATTTTAAAGTTTGATGCACTTTTGATGCTAAAATGTAAACTTTAAAGTGCAAGTTCACAAACCAGTGTGTGCATTTCCATATAGTCCATGTCTCCAAACTCATTCTAAATGTTAGGATTTTGTTGCAGTTTATATATTCCTTGTTTTTTGCTTAACCAAAAGCCAAAGACCAAATACATACAGTTAACTAATTCAGAGATAATGGGATATTTTTCTCTTTGAAGACAGGTTAAACCATTTGTTAACATCGCAGTAAATGTTCTGCTGATCCGCTATTCCGCAAATCAGCTGCATTTTTCAGCTGTACAACCGACTCTTTGGGTGAAAGACCTTTTAATCCAGACTGACACAAAAATAAGTAAAACCCCTTCATATTTTCTAGTCACGCAGAACTATGTTTGTCATCTCAGGGCTAAACAAGTATTTGTTGCTGTATAAAGGGGATGGACAGCAAATTGAAAATTATGTAGAGAGTGCAAAACAAGGTATTATTAGCCAGAATCTATAAAGGATAAGCTCCTCTCCCTCACCCCAGTAGCAAGGACACATTTTGAGCCACTGTGCGCCAACACTAACAAAAGAATTCATGTTTGTCAAACATAACACATATCACAGAACGCATGATCATTCTGAATGTTTTTCAGGACCAAAAATGCTAATCTAATGTGCAGGTAAGAGGTTTAATAAAGCATATGAATGTGAAAGCAGCATCTATCATCAAGGCTCTTCGTTAGTCATTACACGTCCTAAGTAATGAATATCCAAATCTGCTCTACACTCCTCTCTTGCCAAAATACAAAGTACATCCTCAACTAAAAAACATAGACATTTTCCAGAAAGACACAGAGATAAGTTTCTCTCTCCCCTCAAGCATAAAAACAATCTTTATTAGTTTAGTCACTGTGTGGTCAACAGACACCACTGGATCACAGCAGGCGGGAAAGAGCCAATGCACTGCCTGCCATCTCAACCGTCGGGTTCCTATTGTTGCCATCCAGTGAAAACGGTGCCTCCCTTTCTCTGGTTTCAGATTTTTTTCCAAGGAGGAACCTGTGCAGACCTGCTGGGGAGGGTTCAGGTTGCTACTTCTGCCTCTTGCTGGGGGATCCAGAGGAGAGGACAAAGAAAAAGAGGGGGGCTTGGGAAGAAGCAGGATATTTATTTTGTTTGCAGGCATTGAAGCCTCTTGTGTAATTACTGGCTGCTTTCCTAAAGAAACATTAATGTTGTCAAGAAAAAAAAGTACTGATCTATGATGCTTTAAAGATCCCTGGAAACCACTTACTTACTTTGGCAGAGTATGTGCATTAAAACAAAAATGTTTAAATATATTTGGGTTTTTTATATTTTGGCTGTGTTTACTAGTTGAAAAAGGGTGGACTCAGCGGTGGAAAGACACTATCAAGCATTTCCAGGCATCATCAGAGCACTTAAAGATGTTTGCATTTTGTTGTTAACGAGGCATGTTGAAGACGAGCACTTATCCTTCTCCCTTTTTTTATTTAAAAGATGCTTCTCTGAGGTAATTTAAGGGCATTAAGACACTTTCTGGTAAACATGTTTCATATTATGGCTTGTTTATGCTGCAGTTTTCAGCAATTCTTAATATACCTGTTGACACTCCAGTGAGACCAGGTGTAGACACTTTGCTCCTGCTGCAGGTTGTTCATGTAGATGAGCGAACAACAGCATGAGCACTGAAACAATAAGACCACAGGAAGAAACGAGCTCCACTTTACAGCTAGAAACGCGGCATATCTTCGGACTACGTTGCTTTTTGTTGCATTAAGGAGACCACTTTCACTCAGTATCACCTGGTTCAAGTAATGAAGAAAGTATGCAGTGATGAGAAAACAGATATTTCTTGCTGATGCTTCAGGTAGTAAATTCTCCATTAGCTTTTAGTTTTGTCACATGTGTTCAGTCTATTACCTACTATTATAAAAAAAAACATAGTCAAACAATAATAAAGACCTCCGACTAGCAGGTAGATTGCTATAACCTTGTGCCATTAATATCCAACAGGAAAATCCTACATGTCATGGTCATTTATACTTCATGCTATGAAGGCATATGAGGAAGTTACACACTGATTTCACTCAAACTTTAAGGCTGAATAATAGACATAATAAAAATTTAGGTCATATTGGGAAAAAAGAGAATTTCCAGTGTGAAGAAAATGTTGCATTTTTCTTTTTGATTAGTGAATTTAATATGAGAATTTAAAAGTCAACCATTGTCAAGCACTTTAATAAAAGATGTGTTCGTAACTTTAAATGACTTTCTTCCTTTATAGACGCAGACAGAACAACTGAAGCAAACCATTCAGCTTTGATTTGAACAGCACAGCTTCAGAATAGAAACTAAACTGGGATAAGAAAGTTTTAGTTGGTATTGAAGTTAAACAAAGAAAGGGAAGGATTTCTATTAAACATCAAGAAGAATACACACAAGTATCTATTTAACAGGATCAACATTTTGACACAAGCCTATTATCTTTGGCAATAAATCTGAGATTTTTACACCTTTTTTTCTAATCAGACTGATGGGGAAAGATAAAAGCCCATTACAGAATGGAGATTATCTCTGTAAAGGACATGACATGAGGTGTCCTAGAAATTGATCTTGTTGCACGATCGTTAGTCTTTAAAATGTCCTCTTCTACACACTCGACCACACGCGTGACCATAAAATGCTCTCTTAAAAAAAAAGTAATAAATTGCATCAGCAGATGAGCCGTGCGGGTTTGGAGGGACCGCTCTTAAGATCACAGCTGGCTGAAGCGATTGGATGGTAAGTGCACTCTAAAATCACATCCATTACGTTGTGAATTATGTATTTGAGGGGCGCACACTGCAGGAACCCAAGAGGGGCAGTGGGGGTGGCTGGGAGATGCCTGTGGGCAGACTCGGGGCTCATCAAAGAAGAGCACACTGTCCTGACTTCCCCAGTATCCCCCAACAACCCCCATTAAAGACATACCATTATAGGCAACATTAGGCCATTAACAAAGCATGGCCCCACCACTTCCTTCTTCTTTCTTCTTATCCATTAACCCTTCCTAATGCATCTTAGTGGCTAACATTTTCCCAGTGACTTCATGCTTTTGTTTCCGAATGAGCATGCATTAGCTCACCTAAGTGTCTGGCTCATGAACAAGCATGTCCTATCAGAGACTAATGGATCAGCAAGTCTTGACTCAATCACACTGGTGGCGCCTTTCAGGTAAGAATTTAAAGCACACAACTCCACCCTTCCAGCTATCCAAACTGTTTCCTCAAAATAGACAAAGCACGCAGGCTAATCACTAGTTTACAGGGCAAAAAGGTTATCAAACCATTTCTACTCATTATAAAGATAAAAATTGAGGTATTTTCCAACCTGAACATTCTGCTGTACAGATAAGAGTTATTCCAATTAACCCTATGACATGTTGAAATGATCTTATAGTGCCTTACTGACTTATATTTCACTCGAAGAACACCAAGCAAACATTGCTAAGATTTTTTTTTAACATTTAAGCTGTGCGTACAAAAAACATGGCCAAACGCAACAAAACAACATTTCAAATAAAATCAATTCTGTGAATTTTCCACATCTGTGAAGCTAAATTATACCAAACACTCTAACTCAGTGTTCTGACCTTTGTGGTTAAAAGCACTGCAAAGATTACCCCTGCTTTATTTTCTTGTGAGATTTCTGCACATATGGGCTTTGTGTGCAAGGCTGAGGCCTTTTTCACTCGCCTTGTGAGTCGTTCATTCCTAATTATTTCTGAGTAATTTAAACATGATAATGTCCTCGTGTGCTAAGGAGCCTTCAAACTTTATTAAACTGAAGGATCCTACATGCGTTATTGAATTTGTTCTGCCTGCCTGTGTGTGATGATGGGCTTGCATAGACATGCAACATTACTGCTTCTGATCACATTCGCTCTCCAGTTTAACTTGGCTTATCTTGCAGTCACTGGAACATTTCAAAGTCAATTTTTTTGGGGCCAAAAGTTGAGCTTAAAGTTTTGCTTTTTTTTTTCAGTTCTGTTTTGTTTTTTCACCGACACTGACTGGATCCTACAAGCTGCCTCGGGAGCACTGATGAAAAGCATTTGGTGAAGAAACACAAAAAAATGTCAGTCATGCTTTTTGTATACGATGGAAACAAAGATAGAATGTAACAGATCCTGAAAACTATTTGTCCTTTTGTTGATGTTTTTGGCTTTTTGCTGCCAGAGCTTTTCCAATCACATGGTTCACGTGTTCCTCTGATGCTTATTTTGCATATGAGATGAGGCTTAGATAATTTCCGAGAGGACTTGCTATTTGAAAACTATTTTCAGTCAGTGTAATTAAAATTACAAACCCTCTTTCCTTCAGCAATCACAGCGAATAATCATCAACCACGTAGAGTACTTCAGCGTACGGTCACACTGGTGATAAAATAAATGTTTACAGTCTTATAAATTAGAAGCCACAGAGGTGCAGTGGAAGCTGTTACACTGCAGATGAAACCAGCTGTGATTAATTCTTGTCACTGACAAATATTACACCCTTTGAATTATGGAGAAGTTTGAACTGATATCGATGCATCTAAATGCAAGAAATTATTCTCAAGTTCTCAAAAGGTTCCCCCTTTTTCAGTCAGGTTTAGTCAAACGAGTTAACAGGCAGCTTTAAAATATTCCTGACACATTCAAAACAACCTTCTTGACATCAAAGTGGTCCTCGTTTTTTAGCAGGTCTCCTCATGAAGTGTCACATCAGTCTGGAGGCATCAGGGTTTGTTGCAAAGGAGCGTGCTCTAGTTGGCTCGGTTGCCTGAAGCAACTGAGCCAACTAGAGCACGAATGACTTCCTCAGTGAGTGTCTGCCGTCCGGATTATAGTCTGAACATTATTTATAATCAGGTTTATTATTGGCTAAAAGGGTGCAGAACAAAAAGGAGCATAGTTATGGATCAGTTGGCTGATTATTGGATTTTTAGATTAAAGGATAATTAAAAGTCAAAATGTTTTGTGAAGTGAGTTACTGTTTGTGTCATTTACCAGACAGAAACAATAAAAAAAACCCTGTACGTATGTCTTCCCATCCATGTAACTGTAAATAAAAGCTGAGCAGATGTGATGTTGAGTCAAGCAGTGCCTTGATGGTGCCAAGTACATAAATAAGTACATTACCACAAAGTTAATAAACAAATTCACACTGCATGTTTTGCTGTCAAAAAAATGTTATGGTAATGGACCATAAAGTAGCAGCACTATCAGTCGGGCTCTGCATGGTCCTGCATAAAGATAGGCTGAATGTAGGAGTTGCATATTTTTGGATATATAACAAGGAAAAAAGCAGCAAATCATAATCTCAGAAACTAAAAAGTAGTAGGATTGTATGCTTATATGATGACCAAAGTTTCAGAGATTTACTTTTCAGTTGTATCAGTGAAGTGATTTATCAAACACAAATGTGAAACATCCTTCAGACACTTCTCTCTGTTTTGTGCCATTGTTAATAACATATTTGGGACAATTTAGACAGTTGATAACACAAAACTGCACACTGCTGTTTTGTCCATCATTTTCTGACTGAAATAACAGCACATATCGATAATAACAACACCTATTATTTGCAGCTCTTATTTGCACAAATAATGCGTTATGCATTATGCAAACAGAAAGAGGCTCCATAGGAGGGTTGAGATGGAAACACCCACTAAACCATCGAAACACAAACCCTCTCCTCTCTGCTGGAAGTAAATTTGGTCTTTTTTGCCCTCCAATACTGAGACATTAGTCCATCTAAGCCCAGCAGCTACAGATTCAACTATTTACACAACATCACCCTGCTTTTGTTCAAGCAATCGCCTGTCTGTCTGAACCACGAAAGCTGTCTGTGTTGTAAAAGCAGCCCCACCCAGTCAGTCCCTACCCCCACACTTTCCATAGCGAAGAGTCTTTTGAACATTAGTACCTCATTGGTCTATAGGGAGCAGTTGTGTTTAATATTATGCTATCTGTACACCATATTCCAGTGTCATGTGATGCCCACGGATACCATTAGAACCTGCTGCCACAACACAATTCAGCTGAGGGTAAATTGATCTTTGCAACAAAACCACATGCAGTCCTGACCACGGCAATGTAAAGCAGAGAGTACCTGGGTAAACAACACTGCATTCACTAATCAGACTAAATGTTTTATCAGATTCACCGTGATAATTGGACTAATTTTCTCCTTTCAAGTCAGATGATTTATTAAATATGTGCAATGGTTTAATTCAGCACACATTTATCTGTCTGTCTCGCTAAGCAACAGGAAGCATTTGCAGGTAGATAACAACACATGTTCACAGATGAGGTCTTGCTTTCAAACCCAGTAATGTCAAAACGAGGCTGATACACTCACACTAGTTGGGCAAAAAGTGGTGTGTATGCTGTTGCGCTCTCATAATGACAGAGCTGACCTTCTAACCCTTCCCAGTGAAACAGAGCAGGCAGCGTTCTCCATTCCAATAAGCCTGGTTGGTATTAGGAGAGCATGACGGTTTCAAATTGTGTCCTGCTCCAGCTTTTGGCTCGAGGGGGGTCCTAAAGCCTTTGCTGGCTAAACAGAGCAAAGAGGGGTGGGAGGAATACATGGAATGCAGATAATACATACAAAGGATTATGTACCTGCTTGCACATCAAATCTGCGTGGCTTCACGTTTAATACCCATGTACCAACGTCTGCTTTGATGAAAGGCCTGAGATTAACATGCACTCTTACACTACTGAGTCTTCCTTCAGCTTCAAGACTTTCAGATTTACAATGCAGCATTAGTGTTAGCACGAACTGGACTGGAGGTTTTATGATAGGGAATTCCTAAAGCTTCACAATAGTTTTTCTTCACAATGCATTTGTGTGTTCTAAAAAAGGGAATCACTCTCTTTGTATGTAAAAGACAATTTGTTGTGTCATGACAAGGTCACTGATGGTGCTTCTTTTGTTTTTCCAATGCAAAAACCAGTCAAAAGAAACACAACAAATCTAATCTTGCTTTTTTGTTTATCCCTTCCTTTTGCTTCTGCAAAATGAGATAACTGCTCTCAGTTGATATAATTTAGCATATGTCACGCTGAGTCCGGGTACACAGGACATTTAATAATTTCATTAGCAGTGGCTATTACATTTTCTCCCTCCATCATGACATGAGAAGAAGCTATGCATCAAGGTAAGTGCTTTTAACCATCCACCCTGCTGTTGCACTACTTCACCACCCCCATCTGCATCGTGTCCTGTACACTGCATCCAAAACATGAGCAGAAAAAGCCCTTCAGATATGTCTGCTAGTGAGATTTTCTGGCAGCAGTAAAGCTTCATTCCTCCCTCCAAAAAAGGCAATAAGCAAAAGAGTACTAGTACTCCTTTTCAACCCCTGAAAGATGTTCAAAATACCTGCAATGTGCCGCAAAGAGCTCAGAGGTAAAAGCTTCCATGGGAATTTTCTGCACAGGCTTTCCCCCCCTTCTAGCAAACTGAGTCAACACACTCTTCAGAGAGCTCTAAAACAAAGATCTACTTCAATTGCAGGGTCAGATAAAAAAGGATCATAAGGTAAGAGTTAGCATGCAAACCCATGGAGACTAACAAAAGCATCTATAATATTTAGAAATATTTAACTAAGTATAAGCAGAGATAGAACTGGATTATTGCTGAACTTTTCACAGCAGTCGCTTTAGTGGTTTCATATTATATACATCTTCTTCCTGACATGTAAACAGTATTAACACACATATGTTATTACCCATGTAGGCAGTTCTCTGCTCTATAAATGCTGCATTATGATCGGCTGCATGAATCGGATGTTAGTGACGGTCTAATCTTGGGGTGGCATCTGGGAAGCCAGTCAGATTTAAGGGAAAATTTTATCATATAAAATCATAAACTGTACGTTTGATCCATACAACTAATAATAAAGCTGATGGAATAATAAAATAAAAATTAATTAAAATTATTATAATATAGATAAACCTTTTAAATGTTTTCATTGACACCACTGAATTCCATTAAAAGCTTGTAGACAATGAAACTTGCCCTCTCCACCAGTTTAAGCCTCAGCTAGCCTCAGTCTGCTGACTGTGTCAATCGTGTTAAACAGTTTAAAAGAAATGCCAAAAATACCAATAAAAACAGCAGGCAGTTAATTCGTTAAACATGTTGTTGGATGCTAATGCTAACCAGGTCTTTCCAAGTAACGGGAACACCGGCACTTCCTGCACAGTGTTATTCTCGTTAGATAGAGGAATGGTAGCTAAAAGATATATTTATGTATGTATATGAAATTGAACAAAAAAAATTCCAAATCTGTCAAGTTTATTTCAATAGAAAAGCAGGATAAAAGCAGGGTGTATGCACAAATACATAAACCTTTTTTGTCATCACCACTGGATTATGTTTAATTTATTTCATTACAGCATATCCCTTAAATGTTAAAACATCAACACGAATGAGCTCATCATCAAGGTGTAGAGACGAAAGCGTACTTACTATGAAGCTCGTATCTGTAAATGTTAAAAAAAACTCTGTGGTGACCAGCAAATGTTGTTTTGGGAGTTGCGAAACTCCTGCTGCGAAACTACGTGTACAGGTCTCCCGTTTGCTTATTTTTTTAGATGCGCAGCAAGTTGACACAGCACGAATGTGGTCTGATGACAACACAGTTTGTTTGCTAGTTACTGTGATGTTACACATGAGCGTTTTGTAGCTTTTTATGGGAAAAATTGCAAGTCGCACTGATTGTGATTTACTGTGTACTTTTCAGATTTCAATGCCTCAGGCAACATCAGGACTTTGTTGTTTATGTGGTAATGCATTAAAATATACACACATTAATTACACAGATTAATTCAGCTTCAGGTAAATAGTAGGGGTGTAAGAAAATATTGATATACTAAAGTATCGTGATATTTCTTTGTGCGATATCATATCATATAGAAATAACAATATCGATCTTTTTTGTTTACATATTTGACAGTTAAGCTGAGGTCAATATTTTGATTTGTTCCAAACCTGCATATAAAGAGCAACAATTTTGCATCGAGTGTTTTTATTCTGTTGTTAAATTTAGAACTCTGATCTTCTTAAAGCTGATCATACTATTGTAATAGATTCTTTGGTGGTAATTGCACTGGGTTTCTTACTAGTACATTCTGTTATAGAAAAAAAAATTGCAATACATCATCCTACTTAAGAGTATTGGAATACATTGCAATATATCGTATCGTCAACAATGTGTTGTGATACGTATCGTATCGCCACATTTATGCCAATACACATCCCTAGTAAATAGACCTGGTTTTTCCACACTAGCATCAGGAAATATGGTATAGTTATTTGACAGGACTAATTCTAGCAAGAAATTTAATTTTATATATGTATACAGTATGTATGTATGTATGTGTGTATGTGTGTGTGTTTTGATATTGATTTGATTACAGTTTCAAACCTTTTAAACAGTTTCAAACAAAACCCTATTTCTGCATCCTACTATCAAGTCAGAGCTTTGATTTTTAACTCGGAAATCTTGCTAAAGCCTGAAACTTTAATAGTACAAAGGAAAGTTGTACACTTAATCTGGACTTGTCAGCTCAGAGAAGCATGTCTCCACAGAAAACTGTTCCTGTGTAAATAAGATTACAGGCATGCTAACTACTGTTTTATAGTTTGAGCAAATACTTACAATACCAGTCTTCTGAAAAGTCTTAGTCCTACAGAAACACTTTGTTAGAGTCACAAGCCAGTCCGACTCATGTGCTCCATCCATCCCTTTGATTAGAAACCTAAAAATTCTCACTACTTAATTTCTGCTCATTTTCTGTCCTACTTCCAAGTTAATTCAAAGGCCAATTTATTAATAATTTGACAATCAGCAGATCTTCATCTTCTTCCGCTACTCACCAGGCTCAGACAATTTTAAATAAGCTACAGAAGATGAAATTGCAAAATAATAATACTCATGTGGCAAATAAGTTTGATAATGTAAAATTTTCATAAATGCTTAAAAGATCATTTAATTGTTTATTTATGATAAACCATAAAGTTATGTTTCATTCAAACATTCATTCATTTTCTAGTTTGGGATATTTCGTTTTATATTGCAAAGAATATTTTATATATATA
>JBAMHV010000009.1:12141764-12154795 GCA_037177535.1 Pseudomugil gertrudae | reverse complement strand
ATATAGATAGATAGATAGATAGATAGATACTAATGAATTCAGTGATCTAATGGACAGAATACAGAGTGGAAGTCGTAATAACAAATTTGTTTTATTCAGATTGATTTTAATAAATGATGCAGTATTAAGAATTTATATTAATATTACAATGCCCAGAGTTGGAATGGTTTTGACAATATTAAAAACAACTTTACATCAACATGAAACAACCATTAATTGTCCAAAAAAGTAGCTTGTCTCAGATCATAATAGAGTAATTAAAACAGTTGAATTCCTATTCATTCAGTTTAATATCCATATTGGCATTCATTCAATTTCAGATCAATACAGTCAAGATATAAGATCATAAAAGGCTGAAGTAAACAGACATTACACATTTTCATTTTTTTTACCAGGTAGCTGAATTTGTTCCCATTTGAAAAACGTCTGAGAAACATCTGCTCTGATGAGACATGCTGCAGTACTGTCTCTCCATTTGTCAAGCTAATTATTGCTAAAGTGCCTGTTTTTGCCTAAATTACATAAGATTGTAAATATAAAATGCTAGAAAATAATTTTATTTTATGTCCTTTTCTCAATCTTATTCCATTTTTCTTCTTAACTTTTATTTTCATTTAGCAATTTATTGTTCCCAAAGGGAGACTGGACATACAACCAGCACACAACAAAATCCAGTCACTCGCACTAACCATGATTAAACATGCTGGTTGCTACAAGAGACGGCCTACCAACCTTTCAGATTTTTTAAAAAATCTGTTGAGGATTTCCCCTCATTTGTCCTCGTCTGCTTGCTGCAAGGAGACCAAGATAAGGCATGTGTTTACTTTACTCAAATAACTGGCTTGTTACCAGGAATCTGCAGAGCTGAATGATATGTGGATTATAGAATTCAGTCATTTGATTTTGGTGTTGGAGAAACAATCACATAAAAGTTGTAGGAAAGCTTTTGAGGACTGGACTTGGACATCCCTGATGTACATGTTACTGACTGCGTCCCTTTTTTTAAACTTCTGGTTACAACATTGCCCTGGTTAGAACAAATAACACAATACCTCCCAAATTAGACATTAACTCTCAGCAACACGACACCTCCTTGTCGTTTAGTCTGTAAGCATTAACTAGCATAACAAACATTACCTATTGTCTCACATTCAGCTGGACTGCAGCATGGACACCACAATTTAGTGTTAGACGGACGACTGTTTGTCTGGTGTTCCTCATCGATGCTACATATATCAGTAGACACACAGTGTCAACCATTCCACCTCTCTGGTTCACACACACAGACAGACAGCAGAAAACTTTGTGAAGTAAGTCCGTGATTTTCACATTCACTTTATACCACAATTAAAGTTTTCCACTGCTGCTCAAGCAGCCAAGAAATGTGCGAGTGCGTCCAGATTTTGTTGACACTGTTAAGAAAATAATCAGATCGTGATCTGTTCTGCTCCAACAAGCACAGAAATGCCAACGCAGCAATGGGGAAGCATCTACTTCTGGTGTTTGCCTAGATTAGTCCATATGTGCAGATCCTGATCCCTATTGTGACATCATGATTCAGCCTGTGGGCAAGGTTAACAGCAGTACTGAGTTAGAAATCTTTGTTGAGGAACAATGTTTTTGAAGGATTAAATGAATCACCAAGCAAACTGCAGAGTCATGTCCTCTATCATCAACTCAATTAAAGTATTAAGTCACCATATCAACCAACTGGTGTCAGAAATGACAAAAATTTACTAAAATTAATCAAAAGCAGTGGAACCAGAGAAGTCTGCAGACATTCATAATGCAGTAAATTGTCAGGCAGAGCACTGTGGTTATGGCACTTTGATGATTCTCATGATGATATCAGGAGATATAGTCTGGTTGTGGGCTTGAGGAACAAATACTGTCCAGGGTGTACCCCGCCTCTCGCCCAATTTCAGCTGGGATTGGTTTCAGCCCCCCCGCGATCCCGTTTAGGGAATAAGCGGTAGAAAATGGATGGATGAATGGATAGAAACCATGAATGCTCAACTCAACAGAGTGCTTGTGCAACAGCATAGCAGGGCACATCCCAACATTGAGGCATCTCTGCTTTTAAAAATCTACAGCAGGAAAAACTCAATGCAAAAGATGTGGAAGACAGTAGGGACATTAACTGCAACAGTGTCCAGAAAGGGTGGTAGTATACAACCAGAGCAGGAAAAAGAGACATAAAAAAAGACTATAGCCATTGTGACTGCAGACAGTGATGACATCGCATTCTTAGGCCCCCGTCAGATGATGCAGTCAATCGATAACAGACATAATGTTAGACAATTACAGTTCTGTTTTTAGAAATAAATCTAGAGCAGAACTTACTAAATTCCAGTTAAACTGTATGACCAATGCCAGTTTCACAAACTGATGAGTGCAACAAAGGTTCTATATGGACCCCAAGGGACACCTTTAAAGGTTACAGGCAAGTTGGTCATCAAAAAGACAACAAAAGAGGAAATTTATATGATGGCGGGCCTTCACACATCACTGCTAAGTGGGCTAGCTGCCATGGCATTACAGGTGGTTGCCAGATGGAATAATCTCAGCGTTGACTCAGAAGACAGCATCAAAGGAGGTTTTTTTCAGGAATAGAAAAAAAAATGGGTAGCAAGTACAATATTGTACTGAGACCAGGTGCAAATCTTTTTTTCTTTCCAATACCCCAACAAACCTTTCTCCTGCTTCACCTGCATGGAGTCATTTCAAAGGGTCACACTGAATGGTGTGCCCCTATGGTGGTGGTGCCCAAACACACAAGTAGAGTCCACAGATTCCACCAAATTCAACAAATAGGAACCATTCTCTACCATTATTTGAACATACATTATGTCCGGCAGCAGGAGCCAAAGTGTTCTTTAAGCTTGATGCTAATGTTCGATTTTGGTCAAGTCTCCTGTCCAAGGAGACTTTTCTGTTGACTACGTTCATATCCCCATACAGATGCTACTGCTCCAACCATATTATATCCATATTACAGATCCCAGGGAGCCTGGAAAGATGTTCTATGTCGGATGATGTGCTCATCTGGAGAGCAACACAGACAGAACCCAACAAGAGACTATGAAGGGTGCTGTTTCCATTACAGAAAACAGGAGTCCCCCTCACTGACTCAGTTCTCAAAGACTAGCATAAAGCACCTAGCATAAAGTTTCTGAGGTCTGTGACAGAAACATCTAGGGGCACTTGGGAAAATTCCTCACGAGGCTGAAAAAATGTATTTCCCAGAAAATACGTGTTAAAGTCCTTTGATGGAAGACTTACAATAGCATCAGGTCTTGCACTGCATGACCCAAATGCTGAAACAATAGTTTGAGCAGACTCCTATTTTTTACTGGAATGGGTGAGATGCTTTGCTACTCACAGAAAAGAGCAGATTGTAAACTGGTGAAGTATGCTTTAAGGGTATTAAGTGCCACAGAACAGCAATGTGCCCAAGATTGAAAACAAGGCTTTTTCCTCCGTGCATAAAGCTTCTTCTCTTGAGGTTCTACTACACAATCTCACATGAAACCGGCAAAGACATTGCCATGTACTCAGATGGCAGATGTACTCTCCAGAGCCCCCGTTCAGTAACACAGACAGAAGGGTTCCCAGAGAAAGAAATCAAACTGAATGTGGACTCTTGTAACAAGCCTGCCAGCCAAGTGGCTAAAAGAAACACATATGGATTCGGACAGACATGCCACAGTCCAAGCTGAAGATATTCTGCACAGGCTGACCAGACATTCTCCATCCAGAGAGTTTACCAGCACTATTTATCATTCACTGGTGAGTTCACAGTTCAAAGTAGTCTGCTACTTTATGAATGAATGAATAAAAAATACTTTGTTGATCCCAGAGTTAAATTCAAATTGTAGTAGTTTTTTAAATACAAATAATAGTTAATGAAGGGTTTTCACTAACAGGTTGCAGTTGGTCAGCACTGTGGCCTCACAGCAAGAAGGTTGCTGGTTCAAACCTCGGCAGTTTGCATGTTCTCCCCGTGTTAGTGTGGGTTCTCTCCGGGTACTCCGGCTTCCTCCCACAGTTCAAAGACATGCACCTTGGGGATAGGCTGATTGGAGACTCTAAATTGACCATAGGAGTGAGTGTGTGTGTGCATGGTTTTGTCTATGAGTGTTGGCCCTGTGATGGACTGCTGACCTGTCCTGGGTGTACCCTGCCTCTTGCCTGATGTCATCTGGGATTGGCACCAGCCCCCACCGCGACCCCATTCAGAGAGAAGTGGTAGAAAATGGATGGATGGGTTTTCACTGTTCTTGTTGGGATGGGAAACATCGCTGTTCTTGCCGGGATGGTACCGTTCTCACAGAAGTCCATATAATCCGTCATACACTCAGTCAAGCTGTTGATGTCCTCTCCATGAGGACCACAGAGGACACTCCAGTCTGCTGTCTTGAAGCACCATCTTAGAGCATCCTCAGCATTGTTAGACCAGGTTTTAGCAGTCTCTCCAATGACAGGCTGTCGCTGAACGATGGGCCCACTCTGGTGGAGCAGTTGGTTGAACACTTGATATCCATCCTTGCTTGGCATGATTTCCCAGAAGTAGTTCACTCAATGTACAACAATGTGCATCTGAACATTTCAGATACACTTACACATGACTGGGGCTTCACATGTCTCACAGAGTAATGAAGTAATGGGGAGACAAAGTGAGTGGAAAGGACCATCAAAGGGCTTCTAAAAAATGGCAGCAATCCTTACCTTGCTCTTGTACAGCTGCAACCTGGTGGTCATGCACTACTACAGGACAAAATTAAGAGGTGCACAGTGTTCTCTTCAGTGGGGACGCTAAGGTCATCAATGCACCTAACTTCACCACGTGAAGGAATGGATAACTTCCATCAATAACCAGAATATCTGACTCAACCAACAGCTTGCCGGAAACCAGATTTAGCAGCCTCCTCTGTGCCTGAGAAAATACACCTGTCACTTCTCCATCAGGAAACTTGGGCTAGGACAAACGTTCGTGGGGAGTACTAAGTAAAGCACCAAATAAACTGCACAAGACTCATGTCCTCTGTCACAGAACTGAGCTCTATAAAGTAAATACATTAGTGCTTTATATGTTTATGCTTAACAAGAAATAAAGCCCTTCAGGAATCCTTGAAGTTATTTGAAAGTCAAATGACTAAAGATGTAAAGGAAGAAGAAATGCAAACAACCAGGACTAACATCTATAATCCAGCCTTGTACATCTGTACTTTTACTGCATCTAACCTGCACTGTCTCACACGCTTACGGATGCACACACTTACGCTGAGCAGTGTTTTCAGTCAACCCCCTCCAAGAAAGCGTAGTGCTGCTTTGTGCCCCACAGGCAGAGGGAACATAAGGCTGATAGTAAAGCAGCCATAGGGTAGTTAATTATAATAAAGAAGAAATGTCCACATTAATAATTAAGTCATGATTAATAATTTAAGTCCCTGCTCATATTTCCTTCATTTTCAATTATTTCACAAAACATTCAAGAGCAGCACCAGGAAATACATAACGGCTATTTAATAATTAGCATTAAAACACTGAATGAGCTTTTACTTAACTGCACTTCCCTTCGTTTAGCTCTATGCATTGCTATCAGTTGTCTGCATCTACTTACAAACCACTACTTGTGTGCTGAAGATAGTTTCCTGTAAATACACGGCAGGTTTACATGAGTTCTAACGATATAACACTTTCTAAAACTGATCTATCAGTGATCATTTCTCAGAGTTCATATCAGAAGTTGGTAAAAATAATATCAGAACATGTAAAATGTCATTAAAACCACACTTGCTGCAGCTGAAATGGTTTACCACTGTGCTGTAACTGTATGATCATGCTTGTCTGATCACAGAATGTGTGTGTTTGTGCTTATACCCCAGTGTGTGTTGGGTCAGAGTAGAAATCTGTTGGGGTGAAGAAGTAAGTATTCACCCTGGGTGTGAAATTCATGAAGGCCTGTGATAGTTTGTGCAAATGGAGTGAGGGCACAGGCTGTGAAAACCTAATGCAATTTGATTAGAAGTTAACCGCAAAGCAATATTTCTCCTGCCTCAGTGCACCAGGAGAAAAAAAGGGACTGTTTGCTTTTTTTTTGTGTTTGTGAGTGTGCTGAAAGTGAACGAGAGTGACTGATGACCAAGCCTGAAGCTTTGAGTTCAATTACCAAACAATAACAACTCTGTCATAAGTGGGATTTCAGGTTAGGGTACCTATTTCAACTAAATATTTAAAAGAAGAAACAACCAGCCTGTGCTAAAACTTTATGTCATGCTTTTTAAATGTTTTTTATGGAAGCTGTGGAACCTGTGGTTGATTTTATATTCACAGGAGAGCATTTTCAGTGAGTCCCCATGACTCGGGAGAGAGATTACACAGAGAATAATGAATTACAATATATCATGTCATAGTGGAGGAACTGTACCGACTCCTGCTGTCTTTTATTTGATGAAAGAATGAGCGCTCCTGTTTTGACATCTTGTGAGACATCTTGTGGCACGGCTCCTGCTATGAGCAGGGAAACAAACAACCTTGTGTTGCTATGGACTCCGGCAAAGAAAGCACGCATTTCTGACATTCAGGGATGGTGCAGACAGCAAATCTTTTTCTTTCTTTCCCCACTGGCTCAAGTTATAGATCCACACTAATTGCCAAAGGTGCATTTGAAGTATAAAAAAAACTTAAATCCAACTTTGTCTGAAAGATTGCAAAAACAGAAGTTACCAGAACTGACAGTGCAGCTTGGCCCACAGACCAAATAGGATACTACTGATGTGCAACCCTACAGTTGTCATATCTCAATGGTTTTCCTTCATTTTCTCCCACTTTAAGCAATAAATGTGGTTAATTTGGTTAATTTGGCTCCTCTCCAGGCAATGTGACAATCAAATGTTGACAACATCCCCAAGAGATGTTGGTCTCTTCACAGCCACTCGTAGGAGGCAAACGAGTGATTCGTCTCCTACAGACTGGGCTTCAGTAAACTGTGTCAAGAAGCAAACACAATGACCCTGACATTTTTAGTACGGCCAAGAGAGGGGAAGATCCACTTAATGGCTCATCCTGCGCCAGCCCAGCACCCTCACTTTCGATCGATAATTGCTTCATTAGTTAATCTGATTGAGTGTGTGAGCAGCCTGTAGTCGATGCAGAGTTACCTCTCTTTCTGTGAGGAGTCTGTGTTTTATTGATTTCATTGTTCTCTGTAGAGCCTAACTTTCCCCCCTTAACTAATCCCCACATTTACACGAAAAATAGGAGAAAAGATCTCTTTGTTTGAGCTCCTCATGCCATCTAAGCTTCCATTATATTAAAACAAATCAATAATGACCATTTTGTGATAGCAACAATAAACTAATTCTGAAAATGCATGCAGTCTGTTTTGTTGCCACACAGTATAACTTGAAAAGTGTAAGAATGCAGTTTTTGACGTACACAAACAGAGTCCATGCCTATTTTTAAGCTGTAATCCTTATATATGGTATATATGGTAGTCTATATACGGCTCTGCCACGGTATACTTTATCTAGCAATGCCCTGCTCCTGACCAACTCATACTGAAAACATCTAAAAACACAGCTGCATGTCATGCTGCCTGCTTTCACAGACAAAGCTAATAACAGCGGAGAAGTACACCAAAGCAGTAAAGGTCCTGCACCGATGGTGAAAGATATGGAAATAGTGAGGGTAACTGTGCATTCATGTGAACAGCAGTATTATGTTTGTCTTTTTGTTTTTAGCAGGACTTTGCAGACTTTATCAAGCTGAATGTTATCCACTCTTTGTGGATAGATCCACCAAAAGAAGTAACCTGAAGTTTTAAGCAATTTTATTCACATTTGACGGTTGTTTGTTACTGATAACATCTTCACCTCAAGCACCCTTTTGTTTCTCAGAAAGCCAAGAGGTTGGTGTTTGAAAGTAAAAAAATGTTAAGTGTGTAAAAGCTCTTGTATTCCTTCCATATATTGTTTTGCTGTTGTCCATGTTTTGCCTGTTCTTTTATAAGCAGCAACAACAGTTGCACAATGCACAGGAGCAAAAAGGTGCAGCTTCTCTTTTGGGCATGTCAGGCTGCACACCGCTGGTTTTCAGGACCACACAAACATTACCGTCAGAGTTTGTTTTCAACTAATTGAAAAATTTCACTCAGTTTTGAAAAAGGTCCATAAGAACATAAGCAGTAATTAACAGAAAAGAAGAAAATTAGAACAACAAAAGAAATCTTTATTTATGACACTTGTGTGGTCAGGAGAGTTTTAAATCACATGACATAATGTTCCAGCACAGGTCACAGTACATGGACTGCACATACATATGGTATGATATCCATGTGCCATTTCCAAAGAAGGTGGTGAAAATGAAGACAAAATCTATGTTTTTTTATAATCACTTCTATTCAATGTGGTTCAGACACAGACATAGAAGCAGTAGAAAAGCCTCTGCTAAATGACTACAGAATAGAATAAAATAGACAATGACAGAGAAGAAAAGTGGACTTAGTGCAAATGGGTATAGGTAAAAATGCCCATCTGGGTATCAAAAGACAAATAAATGTATTTTTAACAGCTCATTAAAAGTTTTATGATTTTGACCACCCACAATAGGAGAATAAATCTAATCTATTATTTGGCATAACTTTGACATATACTGCCATTCCAAACTTGCATCCAGTTTTGAACATGTAATGGCATTGATGTCTGTCATCATCATGCATATCTTGTGTTGAGGGTTTTTATCGTTCACTTGGCAGATTAAACCTGCATTGGGAAACTGTCTTGCAAGTCAGTGCAAATTCTGCAAGACTAATTCCTGCTGAAAGCATTGTACTTAGAGAAAGAAGGTGATTCATGCAGGCCTAAAACCGGATTCTACAGAGAAAACGCAGGTCTAATATGTATTAACAGAGAAGTCAGATTTTCAGAGCTCTGACAAAATCTTCAAGAGTCTGCTGTTGTAGGTGAACTTACTTAATGATCCTGGAATAGCTTTCTGAAAATGGAAATTACACATGGAGATATCAAAGACTGCAAACGGAATGACTCTGAAGAAAGCAATATTTGTCTTCCTCCTGTGTTATATTATTAGAAAGTATTAACTCAAAACATTTATAAGTTATAATTAGAGAATTATGACTGGGAGAAATGAATGTGATGATACATGCAAGCAGATTAGCGCTGAATTATTTGCAGAAGAATCAATTAC
The DNA here is from genome assembly GCA_037177535.1 of Pseudomugil gertrudae. NCBI lineage: Eukaryota > Metazoa > Chordata > Actinopteri > Atheriniformes > Pseudomugilidae > Pseudomugil > Pseudomugil gertrudae. Next base: position 12,145,585 of record JBAMHV010000009.1, on the reverse strand, counting down.
ACAGAGAAGATAAAGAACAACATTTAGATGCATTACAGGTGAAGCATTCATTGTCGGCTCACATCCTCGGGGTGATGCAGCTGTTTTGTATGTGATAAATGTAAACCAGTCTGGCAGAGTTAGCTGCTGGTTGTGTCTGTTTTTTCCCACCTCAAATTACCTGTCTGTGAATGCTTAAATGTAGCTCTCTGGGAACATGAAAGGGAGTGAAATTATTCATGAAGAATGCAGACTGGTTTGGTACAACTCCGGCATCTGTCAGGTGTCTGTATTGTTTATTTCTCACCTGAGCCTGAAACTATTTGTTGCTTTGTCAGTTAATGGTGCCGGCTTCTTGCTGGTGGAAACAGAGATGCTTTAATGCCGCCTGCTGCAGGCTGGTGCTTTGAACAACAACCCGGAACAAACACAAATGGCACATTCTTGTTATCCGTTTTTAATATGGCAGTGGGTATTTTGGGAATACATCTCCTGCCACTTCCTCGTAATGATGTGCAACACTCCAAATGTTCCATGAAATTAACTCTTAAACAAAAGAAAAGTCAAGTTTTGTAGGTTTTGCTGTTCAAGTTCTAAATAATTCTACCTGCATTGTCATATTTCAAAGCTGCTGGGATAATTTGTCTGCACAATCACCTGCTATGGACATTTCCACATTTTTTTCAGTGATACGGTAGCGAAAGCAGGTTGACATTCTACTTGCCAGTTAATCTTTAAAGCAAAAGGAGCAGATACTAGCCGAAAAGAGATACAATCTGTTGATATATTGGAGGGAAAAGGGCATGTCAAGAATATCAACAGAAGACGGGGTAATCAAATATGAAAGATTAACTTCCCTTCCAAATACAACAGAATTAGCTGATGTCAATAATGGTCTGAGAGAGAAGATGAAATACGAGCTGTATAAGAACAAGTCCTTCCTTCAGCTGCTGAGGGCTGTATGTTCCGTTTCAGAGCTTTACATGCATTACAATAATCCTGCTTCCAACTTCTTTCCTCTGTTTCACTGCATGGGAAAAAGAAAAAAGGAGGGCAGACAAAGAATGATAGTAGCAAAATTTGTGCTTTACAAAGAAAAAGAGGAAGTGAAGCATTGCGGCAGACATCTTCGTGAGACTGAACTCAGCATGAGCAATCAGTTTCCCACAACATCTTGTTTCCCATCAGGTGGAAATTCCTGAATGAAGGAGTCATAGGTGGAGAAGTTTTATGTTAACAGGCAGCTACATGGTGATCATGACACCAGTCCCTGGCTCTACTGACCTCAGCCATGTATCCACACTGTGATATAAATGCTAATCAGACTCACTTGGCTTAATTCACAGAGTTTAATGTTTTCTTATAATAGACAATAATATTGTCAGTCTTTTTATTCACAAAAAATGTTTATTTTGTATGGGTTTGTTCTATTTTTTCCCCCATTTCTCCATTTTTATTTTCTTTCCTCTCAGTTTTGTCTCCTTTTACACATTTTTCTTTCTTTTCTTTGCTAGCTGCCACCTCACAAAACCATTTAACACTAATACTAAGCTGCACAGTACATTTTAATACTTATATACAAAACCAGTTATTAATTCAAGCACATTTAGTAACATTCAACACAGAGTGAGCTCTGCCCAGTGACCTTTCTGTGTGGAGTTTGCATGTTCTCCCTGTGTATGTGTGGGTTCCCTCTGGTATACAGCTTCCTCCCACTGTCCAAAGACATGCATGTTAGGTTAATTGCTATGGTTAACATGATCACTTGTAAGTCACTTTTGATATAAGCGTATGCTAAATAACTGTAGAATAGCTTATTTCCTGGTTACATTTCTCTGATGAGTGAAATTTAAAAAACCCAGATCCACCATGCCGACCATGCACCAGTTTCCTCCACTGTGCGAAATACAACACACAGCACAACAAACTAAAAGCTGGAGGTATAAAACAGTGTTGCTTAAAGATCCCAATTTTATCAGCAATTTCAGATATAAATAAGCGATACATTTAGAAAACAATGACAAACCAGACTTTTCAGCATGTGTCCAGTGGGAAGCAGGGAAGGCGGTAAAGCAAGGCAAAAAAATCCATTATGCATCACATAAAAAAGGAAAACTAAAAAGTATTAGAACTAGATCTAAGAATTAAGTCCTTAAATGATGCCTACAGTACTTTACTGAATGAACAAATGATGAACCAAATAAGGAAGGCTAGACTTGAATGAAACAAAATAATCAATAAGAGAACAGAGATTACTCTTGGAGCTGTTTGAACACTGCAATAAAAGATTTTTAGCTAATCAACAAAAAACAGACAAAAAAAAATCTAATATATCAGCTGTTAAAGATTAAGCCGGTTACGTCATGCATAACCCAAACACAATTACCAATGTCTTTAGAAGCATTTATAAAACTCTGTATACATCTCAATAGCATAGGTCCATCAGACAACAATATCCATCAGTTTCTTAACCATGTAAAACTCCCAGAATTGCATCAAGAACAAGACACAGTCTGAGATTCACCCCCTTATAATGGAGGAGCTAAATGAAGCCCATAAACATTTCCTGTAAAAAAGCCCCAGGACTGGATAGCTTCCAAGCAGAGCTCTAGAAAGAATTTTGGACAATAATGGCTCCTGCATTTTTTAACATTGTGACACAAATAAAGAGAAATGGTTACTTTTCCCCAAAACATGAAATCTGCCAACATTATTGTACTTTTAAAAACCAGGAAATGATCCCATACTACCCTCTACCTACAGACCCATTTCACTGATGAATGCAGAGTTTAAAATAATCTGCAAAGCATTAGCCGTAAGGTTCGAGTAAGTAACTTCTCTCATTATACACCCTGATCTGTACCCGGGTCTTTGTTCCTGGCCGGGGGGTATGGGTGGTCCTTGAAGCTGTGGTGTGCTGGCTCTCTGTGCGGCACACACGGTGCCAAATGGGCCTGCTCATCATCGCCCTGTGCTGCTCAGCATCCCTGCCCCATTGCACCTTGAGGTCTGGTCTTGTGGTGTCCTCTGCTATGGGCTGGTTGAGGCTCTCTCAGCTTCGGCTGTCCTGGGCTCTGGGCTCTGTGGGTTTGTTGGGCCTTTGGGGTCTGTCGCTTCTCCCTGTCAACTTGAAAGCACATGGTTCGTCTTTGTCACATAGTCACATGTGCTTATTCACACGTACGTGCCCACAAAGTGCTCTGTTCTCAATCTGCTTCCAGCTAAATGTTGTTGAGGTTTGTGTGTGTAATGTTTCCTACTTTATGTACCCTGTAGTACTGTGGTGGCGTATATTAGTTTTGAAAATGCTGTTGGTTTGGCAGCCTAGATTTTTTTCTTCTTTTACATTTTAATTTAGCCCCTTTCTCTCCTTTCTTTGTTTTCCATGTCAGGTATTGTTATATCAGGACTAAAGATTACAATTTTAAAAAAATAATAAAAATATTCAGAATATTATGGCATCTATCTCCCTACTGAAATCCCTCCCTCCCTAAATCTGTCTGGAAAAATAGGCACACAGACATGTCTGTATGTTATGGTGTTGGACAGGACAGTGTTAAAAAAATCCTGCTTCCGTTTTACTGTTTAATAAAATATCACCACATAAGATTTAGAAACTCTAAATAATAAGATAAGCTGATAAGCTGTTCATTCAGCCATGCGAAACCTGGTTTGGTTTGCATTTATTAGTTTACTAACAACAAAATGCTAAAAAAAATGTCAGAAAACAACAAACAAGCAACCTATTACATGGATGCACAGACACAAACTAACCCCCCCCCCCATACTCACAGCCCCCCTCACAGCTCCATCTCTTTGCCCATTTTTGTATTTTCTGTGAG
>JBAMHV010000009.1:12127400-12141664 GCA_037177535.1 Pseudomugil gertrudae | reverse complement strand
TCAGAAAAAAAAAAAAAAAAAAACTGTTAAAGTGGGGGAAAAAAAAAAAACAAACCCCCCCCCCCCCCCCCCCCCCACACACACACACACACACACACAAATTTGATTATTTCTATCTGCAGCTGTGGTCATAAGGAATGGTTTCCACTTAGAGTCCAGTGTTTCTGACGTAGTAAGGAGTTTCAGTTTTTGATACCCTGAATAACATTTTACATCATGACACTTCAAAGTTCATCTGTAAAGTATCAGTGATGCGAGGCCCGAGAGGTTTACTGGTGTCACTAAGTGCCTGAGGAGCCCGTTTATTTTTACTGACATTAAAAGAGAGATGACGGTCTGAGGCGTCTCTGTTCAGTCTGAAACTAATTTATATTCAATCTAAAGAAGCTTTATGAATTAAACATCCATTATCTGTGTTTTGAGGACAGCAATAAACAAGATACAGACGTAATATGCATTTTTCTGTTGAACTCTGTCAATCCATTTTTCTTACTCACATCTAATTCAATAATTGATAGATGGGTCACCCACCTGAATTAAAGTTTTCTTTTAAACACCTGCAAGAAAGAATTTTGTAAGCTGCATATCTTGATTGAATTACAAGGTTCTGGCATGGCATGGAAATGAATAGAGAAACACATGTTTTTTAAAAAAATTATGATTATAAAACCACCAAAACAAATTTATATGACTTATTTCATCCTTCATGTATGACTCTCCTGTCTTGTTTCTGTTTCTGGTGATGCATGATGTATTTTATTTGTGACATTTCCTAATGTAGCCAACCCCATTTATGTGAAGGCAAAACACATTTCGAGGCCAGTTTTGATGGACTCAGGTCAAAAATACACAAACACTGGTATTTTTGTTTTTTTTTTCCCCTTTCTGTATAGCCATTAATCCACAGATAAAGTTTAAAATAAGTAAGTTATACATTATCTCTTTTTTTGTTTTTTTTACAGGACTTACAGGTCATTTCTTAAAGTTTTTCATCCTTTAATTTATATACAAAGCAGCGATTTTCAGGACATATAAAAATACCTCCTTCAACATCTCCTTCAGAAGCATAGATTAAAATATTATCTAGTTGTGTTAGTTTGTTAGGTTCAGTGTGATACACTTTTAGTCTGACTAAATACAGTTACAAGCATTCTAAAGGTGCAGTAATTTATAGAAGAAACACAGTATTTATTTTAGGTCATAACCTGCTGTTGATAATATGAAACGATAGCTTATAGCACTAATTCACAACAAACTCACTAAAGACATTTTTCAGACACAGTTTAATTCAGTACAATTCATCGTAGTTCAATTAAAACAAGCCAATATATGATCCACATTAGTTCAGATTGTTCACTAACATGCTGCTCAAAGTTGTTGTTCCTCAACAGTCACAAATACAAACAGAGCATGCAATAACGATACTCATTTATTTCATAAAACTAGCTGATTCTAATCATTTGCTCAGTGACAAAACCTCTTTACTGTTTCCTACAGCTCCCGTTTTGTTACTCTCAGACAGAACATATTTTCTAAAAGATAATGTTTGATTCAGCCTGAGACGTTTTATGATCACTTGATATTTGCTGGACATGCCTCTGGCAAACAGACAAAGCCTCCATACCCTGCAGTGAAATTCATTCAGTTTGAAACTCACTGAAATGAATGTGCTGACAGATTCATTATACAGTTTCACTGGAACAGCTTCTAACTGAGAAAACTGTATAAAATTAAAGATACTGTGGGAAGTAGCCATATTCAGCTGTTGCTTCCAGTTCAAACCAAAGAGCCTTTTACTGCCATTTATCTTCGCTTCCTGTGTGGAGAATGCTCTATCACTCTATAAAACACCACCAAAATAAAGTTTGCTTACTAACTGACTTCCTAATGCCATGTTTGCAGGGTGTGAAAGAAGCAACCTACAGGTGTCGGCTCACACTGCTGCCATAAAGGCTGTCATTGTTTAAGACAACAATGCTGATCTAACCCTGCCCTCAACAGTCCAACACACAGATCTGATTAAGACTCTTTAAACAAAGTCTTCTGACCTGCAGAGGAGGGATGACCAAAGCCCCCTGACTCTGGAATGTGGAAGGGTTGGAGCAACTCTGCCCTGAAGGTTTAATACCACTCAGGGACATGAGCAGAAGTCTGTTTTGTTGGCCAAGGCTGGGCTGTCATTATCTCTTCAGTGCCCTCGGGCTCCGAATAGGAAGCCGTAGAGTTTATGCGCACTGGTGGTGACCTACAAGAACACAGTGCAATTAACCCCACCCACATTTACACAGCATCTGCAAACAAACAGATGTTACCATAACAATCAGTTGTGTTTCTAACCAGCTCTGCCTTCACTTCATGCAGTGTCCATGACAATGCAACTTCAGCTGCAGAGAGAGAGAGAGAGAGAGAGAGAGAGAGAGAGAGAGAGAGAGAGGGAAAACCGGAAACTTGCAGCAGATCAGGGCATGGCACTTGCTATTGTTTTGTTCCAGGACTGTTTGAAAGAATGCAAATTACTCTGAAACTAACCTGAGGCCATATTATTAACGCACTGCATATCGGACAAATCAGAAAACCTGGTCTCTGTGTATGTAATGCTCTGTCCTCAGGTGTACATTAAAGACTTTTCTTATGACTTAAACAAAAGTTTTTTTTTTTTAAAAAAATAGACAAAATAAACCAAAAAAAGTGTAATGATCATTTCCTTCTGTTACTCCTTAATGTATTTCTTAAAAATTGAGATGTTCCAAAGTGGCGCCATGTGAGAACACATTCTGTAACATTCACTCTGAAACTGTGGAAATTTCCAACCATTAGTATAAAGAAACACCCAGAATGTTAGACTTCCTGCAAACAATGCATCAAATATTGAGGAGGATTTACTGCTAGTAAGTAAGTGTTCACTCTGGCATAAGTTGCTGCTAATTCTCTTTTTTGCTGACCTGTTTGCTACATTTCCATTTGCTCTACACTGTTGTGTCTGCACTCTGATGCACTTGGTACTGAAATCAATGCAACAGAATTGTCCACGGGGTACTTTTTACATATGGTTTTGCCTCTAATGCACTCCAGACAGACTCCCTTTCTATCATATAGCCACAATAATGAATCTAAACCACCTTTGTTTGTGTAGTCATGAACCGAACAAGATGGCCTAACTCCACACTGGTGTGCCTTTTTTCAGTGGTACCGCATTGTGGGATCAGGAGAGGCATAACATCAAGTCGACAGCGTTGGCATGTTTTGCACTGCATAACATGTGCATCTCATATACCCCCCATACCATCTCCCCAGTTAGCACACTGCATTACATACTAAAACAACACAACACATATGTCATCACAATGTCACAACTACTACCTCTGATACTCGCTCAGATGCAGGTGGAGCAACTTTGATTTCCCCTTCTACCTCACAAATCACAAATCATTGTGCTACGCAATGAAAACACATCAGTCACAACATCTAAAAATCTAATTTTCCTCACACTCTCCGGGACTTGTGTTTCTGTGTGAAAATGGCTTTAAAGGCACACTGACTTTATAGGCTGACAGCAGATGGTTTTGCTCTTGTGAACTTTGCTACACCACAATCAATTCCTCTAATCAGTAAACCTGTGGTCAATTCAGGTTTGCAATGGCTTCTTAAATTTGTCATTTTTTGTATCACCAATATTATGCAAACACTGCTATAAAAATTGAATGTCACTGAAATCACTTGCTCAACTATTTCCACTGAACGTAGTTATCAAATGATTCTATGAAAAAAGCTCACAAACTGTACGGTAATCTATATTTACAGTGTAATTATGAAAATATGTACAAATGCTTTGAAAACCCAGTGTACTAATGAAATTGATTTGCTTAGTAGTCTTCCTATCACTCCACATTTTACATGTCATGCATCACATATTACACTTATTATTTGGAGTATTGCTGTGACATAACAAAGTTTTCGACCCTTTACATATGAGCTCATCAGAACAAAAACAGGTGTTAAAACAGGTCTGGAACATGATCAGAACTTGTGTCCATATATAAGGATGACAGAACTGACAGGGAGTCAGTCACACTCAACACGGAGATGATAAGATAAACATAAAAATGGAAACAAACTATCTTTATGACTGCATGTATGTGAAGAACAGAAACTACAAGCACTGGATAAGATGACAGTCCTGTCACCAGAGATTAACTCTGTGTAAAAAAGGCCTGGAGGTGAAGACTTAACGTCTCTTTGTGCCATTCACAAGCATCCTGCAAATGGTCAGTGTGTTTATCTCTGCAAACTAAGGACAACAATGAAGGTGAAGGCAAAGCAGCTAAGAAGCTGACCGAACCGGTTACAAACTGAAGCCTTGCTTCATACAACAGAGCACGTTTGTGTGAACATTAACATTTGAAAACAAGACGTGCAACCCATAACTCCTTTTTGTTTACACCGAGGCAGCTAACTGTTGGAATGCAATGCTGCTGTTGTGTTTTCCGGTATGACGACATAGTGCACACACCACTACGAGCCTGGCATGAGATCGTCTCTAGTCCTATTTGCATTTCCCATTTTCCCTTTTCCGTATTTGTTTTCATTCTGCTGTTGAGTAAAAGCTTCTCTTTTTAAATATGGTAAGTAAAGGAAAATATTTAGCATGGAAACATATAAACAGGGCCGTAAGACCTACTTTGCGACCTGATATACCTTAATGGTGACATCTCTTTCAAACATCAGATGTTTCTACATTCACATTTCCAGGAAATTTTTAACGTTGCCATAGTAAAGTAAGTTCTTTCACTAGAGTTCCCGTCCGTGTTTTGACACAGCTGGTGGAAGTTGTTGTGGACACATTTACACAGCCTCTCGTCCAATGTTTCTTACATTGCACAGTTGTTGGTGTTCACCTTAGTGCCTGCTTCCACATCTTCTTCTTCTGCTGTTTTTTATTTGGTATTTTCTAAGTCCTTTAATTACTGTTCTCGTGTTTGTTCCTTTTGATGATTGCATGTCAGCTATATGTGATGGGGGCCAGCATGCATGGGTTTTAGTGAAGTGTTTTATTGCATGCCATTGTTTGAATTGTTGATTATCGTGTCACTTCTCTCTGAAGACCCAACAACCCTGAATTGATTGGTAAGCAGGAACAGGTGCAAGTGTCCCGGTAGGATATAATTGATGCTACAGATGTGACAAAGAAGAAGAAGCAGAGAGAAGTGGGAGAAGAGGAAGTCCTGAGGAATGGAGCATTGCAGGATGGAGCCTACCACTGGCTAAGTGGAAGTAAGGGCCGGACCAGGAACCCATGTGCAGCAGCCGTTCTGGGATCCATGGTGCAACTACTCAGTCCTGGGCTGCAGGATTTTCCTGGCCCTGAAAAAAGTGAGCATGGGAAATTTCATGGACCCAGAGTGGGAGGGATCGGTGACTCTCTGTGAAATGGTGGACTGCCATGTGTTCTCTGTTCTGCAGGCAGAGTGGACATCATCGTCATCGTGGAAGAGAGGAAAACCAGAACGGGAAGTGTTGTCGGAGGGACCCACTCCAAGCTGCAGCAGTGGACTCTTGAATGTGTTTGGAAGGACTGGAAAATTAGTTTTAAAAATAAACTTAACTTTTAGTGCAACTTAACTCTGCTCATGCTATTTTAAGACCATCGTGGCTAAGAGGACTGTCTGTCTTTTAATTATTCATTTAATTATTTCTTAAAATGTCACTGCCACTGACATACACAACTCAATACTACCATGTAATTTCTGGTGCTAATGGATAGCTAAGCCCCTTGATACTGTATAAAATAACACATGTAACCGACACAGGAGACAGATGAAACTTACGTCCAGCTGTGTATCTGTCTTCTAAATGAACCTTTACTCACACAGTAGTGGACTTTTGTTTTCCTGTTCAGCTTTGCACTTTTGAAATCAGATTCCATGTTTGAGATCATGTGGCAATTACAGGGTATTTAGTCTTGTTTTCACCGTCAGCCACTTATTTTTTCCGTACTTGTGTCGAAACAATCACAGCTTCTAGCTAGCTTTCCTCTTTGTTATATGCATTTCATTAGAATAGATTAGCTTCCTCTTCCATTTAACTAAACCTTGCTCAAGACTGCTGTGAATTTTAGGATTTATTAGGCTGTGGTGGTTGGTCCCAGTCATTCTTAACAATAATGGCTGTGAAACTTAACCAGTGGTTTGAAACATAAATGAAAAAATTGCATATTTAATAATAAACAATAGACAAAAGCAGGAAAATGTACCATGATGATGAGTCAGGTTTTTACAGTTAGAACAATTTTAGGCATTGTATCACAGAGTCACTATTATGTTTTATTTTCACCAGCATTAAACACTTGTGCACTATTACTTTGAATACTCACCTGGACCTTGAGTTTGTTTGTTTGCTCCAGTTCACTATTTTGGATTTCCTGCAGCCAATAAGCTCCATTTGTCCAATCAAACCAAAATGTACATTTTTTTCCTATCTTTTGCCCGGCTGTGCTAAAGTTTGTGGATGTAAATTGTGTAAACATATTCCTTTGCGATTGTTTCTGTCAGGCAGTGCCCTTAAACCAAATTATAACATCAGATTAATCCAATTATTTATTCATGTTTATTTTTTAATAGAAATGCCAAATTACAACATACGCTTATTGCTTTATAATTAAAAATAAGAATAATAATTTTGTTCTTAGCACACAGGAAATGATCACATGGTGGAGTTGTCATTCTGTCACAGTATCTGTGTCTAAAAGCCATCAGTCTTCCTGTGTGTGCAGCTCAGACAGATGCAGTGTGCAGCCTGCCGAAGGGCTTTTTCTTTATGGAAAGATAAGGCAGACTGTATGTACCGGCAGTCTACTTTATGCAGCTGCAGCCTCACTGGTGTTGCAAGTTACTTCTAAGAGAAATTTTTTTTCTCCACCAAAAGTAAAATTCAGATTTGGGGCTTTTCAGAAATCATTTGGGGCTTCAGCCCAAATGACCCCCCTCCCATCTCATTTGCTAGAATTTTTCTAAATGTATCTATTTCTCAATAAGCAAGAGGTCTAGTTGAACTTTAATACCTTCTCTTTATCTTGGCTTTTCTTCTGTCACATACTATCATTCTTTTTCTTGTTTTTCTCTGATAATCTCTACTCTATAACAAAGAATCCTTATTTGCTGCACATTCTAAGTGGCCAGTGTGTTTTTATCTGCTTGCTATGTGAAGTCAACTCAGCTGCAATATCACGGATGAAAACGTTTAATTTCTTAGCCTCTGGATGCTGTTGGAATATGCAATGTACATGCACATGGTGTCTCTGCGCAATCAAATAAGTCTAGAATGTGGACTTTTAAGGTCAAAGTTATGTAATGCGTCTTTAAACCTTGTTGTGAAAGGTGTTCACTTTGAGCATTAATTTTATCTGACTAAATATTCATCATGGTTGAGTGTGTCGAGGGATGCAGCTGTCTCAAACAGACGTGCATATTTCACTGACTGCCCCTTGGCATGGCAGGTGGACTCAGATCCCCACCAAGATACAGATGCTAAGATGGGGTAGTGCTAAGGCAGACGTGCTTCACTGGAAAACCTGCTAAAGAGTGCACAGCCGCTCAGCTTGGCTTTGCATCCACCTCACTCTGTTACAGCTGCCAGAGAGGCAGACTAGACACTAGAGGCCTGGCATGTGAGCTACATCATTTCTGTTTCTGTCCGCATTTTCCCCTGTAAGTTGTCATTCTGCTGTTTTCTAGGCTAAATGCATCTGTTTTTAACTACATAAAGAAAAAACTACTTCTTTTGTCCTTGTGATTCTGGTGGAGTCCCTTTTTGATTCTCGGTTTGATTTTGTTTTCTTCATGGTGTTCCTGGGACCCCTCCTCTGTATACGGACACTTCCATCACAGCAGGCCTGAGCCCTGATTAGATCCTTTTTAGATCAACTTTTAACTATGTAGCTATTTTATCGTAAATCAATAAATTCTTTATTGTGAACTGTTGTTTCTGACTTGTTGGTGACAAACCTAAGCACCTAGTCGTAGGTGTAACCCATATGCATTACTTTTCTGGCTAAAATACCCAGGGTGGTGTTGCCTAGTTGCTTGTATAGTCTTTCTTCTCCTGCTAACAGCACAAGATCGCAGTAAAATAGTAATGAATCCAGACTGGCATGGTGCTGAATGAATCTTACTACTAATTATTGTAGATTTTCATACTTTGGCACCCTTAATGAAACACCCCACAGTTTTGCAAATAAAAATGACAGTTTTTATATCATGCAGATGGATATTTATTTAATGTGGGCAGGTTGGAGACATTTTTTGTTTCTCCTTCTTTTCTTTATAATTTTGTGAACATGACAAGTGTACAGGCGCTGGGGTCACCTTTATTGTGAAGCTCTGCAGGAGTATTTCCAAACCTTGCACTTACTGCAGGAAAAGTTCCCACCTAATCAGAGCAGTCTGCGATGGATTTTTCTGCTGCTGCTTGTGTGATTAAGGATTGGGGAAAACATAGCTGAACCCAGGGATGGTGGATGATATCTGGTTAATGCAGCATTCTCCATACTAAATGAATTAAGCAAAACAACAGGCTTTAGGGAGGTAGCCTAGTGGTACTGTGTGATATTTTTCAATCTAAAACAAAGTCTAAAGATCAAGTTCTGCTTAAATAAACCTTAAAATATTTACTGTGTTGATGTCTTTTTCTCTTTTATTGCAAATTAAAAAAGTAGAAACATTAATAATAACAATAAATCTAAGAATAAATGTCTGAAAGTAATGTAATGAAGGGAGGGAGGGATGTATTTCTGTTTTAATTTCTGTTTGATTACTGGATAGTCCATTTGCAAGCTAAACGAGACCCCCCCCGGCTTTGGTGCACTGTTGTTAACAAAAATGACTATGCAGCTTTCAAAGCAGACCAAACAGCTACAGTGTGAATGTGTCCTAAAGCAGCACCTGTCTTGCATTATGTTGTTTGAATTAGCTCTTTCCAGCCAGTAAACCTCAGTAAGATATTGACCATTGTATTATCTCTTGCTCTGAGACTTTCTCCCTTTTTGTTCCTTGTCTAAATAACGTCCTTATCTGTTTCTTAGCTGAATTAGCCACTGTGCAATAAAACGTCTGCAGAAATTTTTCTGCAGATAATTTGCCATCCGTCTTGCAACCTAACTGTTCTTTGAGCTCTCTCCAGTCAGTAAAATGGTCTTATTGTGACTCTTGTTTTATCTTTTGCTCTTACCTTTTCTTGCTTTTGTTTTCCTTTGCTTCCTTTAATAATGTCTTCTTGTGTTTCATTGCCAAATCAGACAAGGTACATGTTCAAAACAGCCGGTGTGTAGATACTCCCTTGCTAATGTGTGACACAGTCTATAAAGCCAAACTTGGCTGCAAAGTCATGTGGTGTCCTGGAAGAAAAAGTTTTTTGGGTCGTGCTTGTCACTGCTATATCAGCAACCTACTCCATGTTGCCTTTGATTGCATAACAGTAGCACTAAAGGCTGACAGAAACAACCCAGCATCCCACACACTGTAGAATACTCATACGTGCGGTGTTTGGCAGCACCCAATGATGCTTTGATTACATCAAACAATTAAAACAATTAGTGCTGAAAAGGTCTCAAAATTCAGGATGCTTTTGTGTCAGTTTGAAATACTTAAAATAATTCAGTGGATTACGTTTTGCTTGTAAATCAATGGATTTTAAGTGTGTCCAGTAACAGAAAAAGTCTCAGAATAATTAGGCCCAGTCTCGCAAACAGAACTGTACAGTTGTCAGGTTATGGACATGTTATTACAGGTAAAAGCTTTTATATTATACCAAGTGTTTTCCGTTCTAATTATAAACAGACTGACTTAGGCTGTTTTACATTTAAACATTTTATGTGCTGTGACTTCAATGTGTAGAAACAACTAACATATCAAACTGATTTTCCACTGCCATTTAGAAATAAAATTCATATTATTGAAATGGAAAAAAATTAGGAGGCTGTGAGTGTCTCTATGGACCATTATTAGCTTGTCAGGCTGCTGTCAGGCTGAATCAGGAGGTGCGGCTTAATCACGCGCTGCAGAGAAAGTTTCTGCAGTGTGTGAGTCAACCATGCAAATGTCAGTCAATGTAAAAAAAAGAAGAAAAAAACACCATACCACCCTAAAAAAAGACTCAGTCCTGCTTTTTTGTAGTCTTGCTTTAAAGGATGATATTTTGAGATATCCATCAAGGCCCTTCAAAGCTTATTAAAGCTGTTAAATGTAACCCATACTTTGTCTATAACAAATCTTCTGTGATCTTCATAATTTACTTTCTTAGTCTAATTGAGCCAGATTAACCTTAATATTTATTTCAGAGATTCATTGCTGCTGCAATTAATGCCAGGGAAATAAATTCACATAGTAAAATAAGATTAGTTGCCCCTAACAGGGCTGTGCATCTGTGGTTGAAGGATTCATTCATCCCCTGAACCTGCCAAGCCTCCAAACTTGCATATTGCATAATATACTATATAATATACACACCAGGTTGAGAGAACATAATCTGTGTCACTTAGCTTATTTTTAAAGACATAAGGATGTGTGAAACAGGCAGATAACGCAAATCCTAGCACAGGTAGCAAAACCAAAACTTGGTCATCTATGTGAAAAGCGTGTGATACAGCAGTTTGATCATAACCTGGCTTCATCATATTCTGTACACAGTCTCAGAAGTAAAAGCACGCGATTGGTGTAAATGCTCCTGAAAAGAAAATACAAAGTCCAGTGTGTTAATATCTAATGGTGTGGGTGTCCAATGTTTTTCTTTAAAGTCCTGGAGGGGTCATTGCAGGGTTTGACCAAAAATAAACTAAACTAGAAAAGCACTCAGAGAGCGCAGACCTCCGCCAAGCAGCACCATAATGTTACTGAAAATTTCAAAGTGATCCAGAATCCAGGATCCTTTCTGGATCTCCACCAAAAGTTAATCATTTGTTCCCAGTGACACTCCCAACATAACCTAACATAACCTGAAAATTTCCTCAAAATCCATTAATAACTATTTGAGTTATGTTGCTAACTGACAAACAAAACAACAAACAGACAAACTCCGGCGAAAACATAACCTCCTTGGCGGAGGTGCACGTGAACAAAATGAATGGGATCCCTTCATCCCAATTGCTAACATTTTCTAAGCAATATTTACGTAGCATCAACTTTAACGTCTGTGCCATCTCAGGTGAGGCACCCTGACTTTTAGCATGGTAAGCATTGGAAATACAGGCTTAATGTTCACTGAGTTCTCATTTGAAAACATTTTATCCTTGATCTGTCTGGATTATACGAGGAAGACCAAACATAGAAAAGAACTTAGTTATGCCTTTTACATTGCAAGCAGTAATTTGATGTAAGGGAATGCCTTCTAGATACCGAATGGACATCAAACTGAAAAGGATAATGTTTCTTGACTTGGTACGTGGGAAAGGACCCATGCAGTCCATAATAAGGCGCTCAAATGGGGAATGACTTCATTATCTTTCCCAACAATCTAGTAGGTATGACAACTATGATAATAATTACCACATCAGATTTTAAACCAGGCCAATAAAAATGCTTTCATGTGATCTAATGTTTTATTTATACCTAAATGACCTGACCAAGAGCTGTCATGAGCTAAGTGCAATACCTGGAAAATCATTGGTACCACAATCTGCATTACCACGTTTCAAACAGCGTCTGGTAGAAAAACGATGCAACGCATCAAAATGTCATCCTCTAAGAAAAAAACACATTGTTTTTGTGCTTGCTTGCTTGGCACTCACCGCCTCTTTAAAACATTTTTGCTCCACACTCAACCTACCACGCGAAACCACAATTGTGAGTTTAACTGGGGTCGCGGCACCATCTAGTCTTTTTTGCACCCTCTGTTGTCTCTTCCTGCATCACTTCGTCTGAAAAGATGGACATAAGAGAAGTGTCAGACAGATCAGTATCAGAGCTTTCCATTTCTTTCTTACATTTGTGAGCTTGTGTAAGCACATGTCGGAATGATGTTACCAGTTATAACAGATTTTACAGGGGCTTCGAGGGCAGGAACTATATGCCACCAGCAATATAATTTTCTAGGAGGAGAAAAACACCATCTATGAGCAAAACTAAAAACACAACCAGAGGAAAATTTCCTGCCAACAAATCCTTTTTTGCAGATGTATTAAATATACTGGCCTAGGTGCATATACCGTTTCACAGGACATGTATTTCTTTCTCTCCTGAAGGAGTGTCTCACAGTAAAACTGTTCCATTGATCACAAAGGGTTTTAAAAACATGGATCAAGGGTGCATTCAAGTGAACTTGCCATACTCGGCTTCAAGTTTAACTGACCCACCTCTTTTTGGCAAGAAACTGAGTTTTGTGTTTCAACGCCAAACAATTAGAAACCAGATGTCTAATTTGATGACATTAAAATTTTCTCTTGTCTCTTTCTTCTGGGTTTCCATCTTAAGTGGGACTGTTTCAATTACAGATTCATTTTTCATCACACTTGAATGAAGAACAGTTTTATGAGTTAACATGTATTCATCTGCCAGAACAGAAGCAGAAGTCAACGTGTTCACCTTCTGTTCATTTAAATGAACCACAAGACCACCAGAAAGACAATTATTAAACTCTTCTAACAATATTCATTCTCTGTTAAGTTTCAAAGTCTGTTATGTCATATGCAGAACACCATCTATCAATTAGATTTCCCTTTTCCCAGACAAAATCCATATATGTCTGATTTCTTACAAGTTCTAAACTTTTGTCTAGAACAAGCTCATAAGCTTTCAACCAGTATCTTTTACAACATTGTATGCAAACTGTTAGCAAGTGGAAGTGCTGCCGCAACCTCTCGAGCTTTTCCACGTAATTTACATTGAATGAGAGGAGACCAAACATCCTGAGGCCACTGCAGTGATGTGCAATGCATTCAAAGGCTGCGAAATAACAATCCACTTCAGACTCTCTGTATTCTGGAACCAAAGCAATAAATCTGGTTATGTCAAAAGGGCTGGAGAGCTGCACAGTATCTAAAGATCCAACGGATCCAGCTGTGGGTTGAGAAAGAAACAACTCGCACTTGGAAATCTTTAGTTTTTTGTTTTATTTTAGTTCAAGCTGCATTTGTTGCTGTTGAGCTTTCTCTTGAGTTTCCAGCTGTCTTAAGCAAGCCTCTACTTGAGAGCTATCAGAGCATCCTCCAGAGAGGGGATCAAAGCGGGGGCGAGTGACAAAAGTCACAACCCAATCAACTCCCCCTTCATCCAGCTCAGGTTCCCCTGAACCTGGTTGTTACGGCTGCCATCGATTTCATCTGCCTGATTTCCGTCATTCAGCATGGAAACCACTGTCACCTGGGTGGGATTGGCTCCACCTCACCCACCTCACCATGCCTTCATCTGCCCTCATGATTTGCTGTCGTCCTGACCAATGGAGGCTCAACACATCAGTATAAAAGGGCCAACTGTCTCCACAAAACAGTTGCCCCACTTTGCCTTTGGTCTCAGATCTGAGGATTGTGATGCCTGTTAAGGCTTGTAAACCTCTTGAGCTTTGTGTGGAGATTGGGCTTAGGTTTAGTGTTTCTGTTGTATTAGTTTATGCTGCTTTCTGTGGTTTGAATTTTATTTTGGTCTGTTTGTTTTTGCTTTAAGCAGCACCACCTGCCCTTCCCACTTTGTTTTTTTGTTGTCAATTGTCTTTTAAGACAAGAAAAACCCCTTTAACTCCATCTTCCATCTGGCACATTCTTATTTTATGTTACGTCCTTTTCCCCCTGCGAGCCGGGTCGTAACACTGGTTGAGCATCAGACTGGACTTTTCCACACATGGCACAAGTGGAGGGACGCTCCTCCACAGAGGACACAGCTTTCACTGTAGGAGCCTCCACACTGAGCTAAAAAGGTCGGTCTTGAGCCTCTTTTTAAAAACATCCACAGTGATAAGGAAAAGTTAATAGGGATTATTTACAAAGTGATTAATACAACAGAAAACAACCCAGCTTTAAATTAAAGTGTCCAGTGACAGGAGTAAAAAAACAAGGTCCAATAAACTAAATCTAAATCCAAACCACAAACCAAAATGACTGCAAACGCAGGCAAAGTCCAATCAGGAATAAACAAAAGAAAACACAACTGTCATGATTGATGACCAGTTAACCTTTAAAGTCCACGTTGCCTCAGTTGCCCGTACTTTCCGTTTTGCTCTGTACAACATCAGGAGGATCAGACCCTTTCTGACAGAATACACGACACAGCTTTTGGTCCAGGCTT
>JBAMHV010000009.1:12097421-12108276 GCA_037177535.1 Pseudomugil gertrudae | reverse complement strand
TTTATGCCACTCATGCCACTGGGCTACTGTAACAACGCAATTTCCCTTCGAGGATAAATAAAGTTGTCTGTCTGTCTAATGCAGCTTATCCCCTCATTACAGAGAGATCATGTGTCATATCATCAAGGTTCAAGATTAAGAACAGAAAGCATAAAACACAAACGTATCCCTTTTTTCTCCTGAAAGGTCATCAATATTTCCTATGCTAAAGGATATAATAAATTTGGCAGTGGTGGCTTTGAAGTGCTTGGTTACTATCAGGTCATTTCAAGAACTTTCATAAGCAAAATACACATTTTTGACTGAACCGAGGGTCTAAGCTTGGTGAGAATAATTCTCTCAAATCTGAGCAGAAGTTGTTTTGCAATATCATATTTAAATAGCTGAAAGTCACGTCTAAATCATTATCTAGATGTGTCAGCCTCCCCTGATGCAATCTGCAAGAAACTTTGCCGTTTATTTAGGTTATTTCATAATGAAAATTTTAAGGGGTGCTGCAATTTCTTTGAAAATCGGTCTTTAGCAGACTGCACATATTGAATATGACAAGCACCCGCCTAAATCAGACTTCTATTTTTTTTTTTTTTATAAATCAGTGAAGGCTAAGCAGAAGTCAAGATTGCATTGAGTTTCAGAAGCAAACGGAACAGAAACCAGCCTTATCGAGACCTTCATGAACCCATGATATTCCAAACACAAAACTATAAGCTATTAAAAAAATTAAATCAAAACTAGCTTCCATTGGAACCTGTCAAATTCTCGTTTGTATGATAAACTCTGAACCATCTGAGTTAAAACAAATGTGTGTATGAAGACATCTGTACCAACAGAAAGACATGCAACATGAAAGATAACCCCGTGTAAAACAACATACCTTTTGAAATAAACCACTGAAAGCAGTAAATGAATTCTAGCTTGAGCCTCCAGTTAGCATTAGTAATCAGTCTCCACCCTGTAAGAATGCAGCAGGATTTAACTGAGAAGTGGCAGACTGAGTTCACTAAAGGGATTTATAAAACCTTTAGAGCAGTCGGTTTGTCACCGCTTTTCATCCCAGAAGCACTCTAGCTCATCCAGCTTAATCACTGACCTACGCAAACACAAGTGAAGCCTATGTCTCTTTGGAATTTTGCAATTACTATGTATTCTGTACACCCTGCTGGCTCAAGGGCTGTCACTTAATGCGTGTGCATATCTGACTAAGCTAATAACTTGCAAACGAAAGAAGAAAATCACCCATCCTGTGTTTGAGTCTTGACGTCAGAGAGACAATGCATTATGAAAAGGTTGGGTTCATATAGGCAGGAATGGGGTTTGCCTTTCTCTGGATGTCTGGCCCCTTTCATGAATTATGAACCATAATCAGACCACAAGCTCCCAAGGGGCCTGAGATGGATTGGGGGCAAAGCAGCCTATCTTAGCCAGACGTGTCCATACCCATTTGTGCTGAATGAGGGGATTCACTTGTTTGTGTAAGTGCTTCTCCTCTTGCCCTTTGCACACCGCCTGGGTTCCAGGTTAAAACATTGGCTCAATGTGCCTGGAAATTCCTCCATATAACAGGTGTGATTGCTGTTTGCTCACAACGAAGTAGTTGGTATAACATTTTAAAATAGAAAAAAAACAATAATTGCAAAACTCTAGTTGAGCATCTTAAAATTAGGTTTCAAACTTTGGCTGCTAGGAAGCATATTATGATTGGGTTTTTTTTTCAATTCTCTCCACTATAAAAAGACAAAAGAATTCTTAATGGTTCTTGAAAATTTCATTTAAAAAAATAATTTTATTTATATTTTTAAATTAAATTATTTTTCATGTGCTAAATAGGATTCGTATAGGAGCCGATGGAAGAAAATATTATTTTAGACCTCTGTGGTTATAGACTCCACTGATCATGTGAGTTTACTTGTCAAACTAATGTGCTTTGAAACAGTTTAACTCTTTATTGGTGATTGAAATATTTTCCCTGTTTTTACTGTACCCACATAAATGGAATGATTAGTGTAAACGTGGGACATGTGGCACTGGACTACACCATATGGAATTTGTGGTAACTGTATTACTGAGTCCTGCAACAAGGAGGTCTCGTTTGTCTGCATTAAACCACCTTATTCCATTTTAAAGTTATGAAAACAGTTGTAAGAGAGATTCACGTTTGTCTTTCTCACTTGAAGCAGAGATATAACTGTGTAAGATCCAAGGAAATAGCTTTAAGCCTGAGTCTGGCTTCCCTAAGAAAGGGATCAAGAGTGCAGTTTGTGTTTTGCCCATCTGAAACATTTCATACCTTAAAGGTTTCAATGCTATGTTCTTGATTTTACAATTAGCATCTGATGATTATTCAGGAGTTATCCATGTAACATGGCAAACTCTATATAACAGTGTAACATGAATTTATGTATACATTCTTTGGTTTTCTTCGATTTGTTTTGGGCAGTGTATAACAATTTCACAGCTAAAACATCCTGCCCAACCACTGAGCCACTGGTATATTTAGAAAGAGATACTTATAAAGTCATAGAGTTTTTCCACAGCAATGGAGGAACTTGGACCCTGACCTCTGAGTTACTTATTAGACATTATGCATGGCCTTAAGGCTTCTGCTTGTTTGATTCATCTCAGCATAACCTTTTCACTGAGGTCATAAAGCATATTTTTGCAGCCTTATGTTTCCAGGGTTTTACTATATTACATCGGTGGACAGATTTGAGCTCATTTTTACATTAATATATTTTTTTAAGTTACCTAAAAAACGTCACATTTTTCCACACCGAGCAACCTAAACCTCCACTTTTACTTAAAGCAAACATGTTTTTATTTTTATTTGCAGTGTATGCAAATGCATGACATAGGTGATAAATCAAAAAATGTTCTTCCTGTTATCTTGCTTTTGACACGTTCTCCAACATCTTCAACCTGCAGATAAACAAAGCAGCTCAAAAGGACTCTCAGACGTCACAGTGGTGCTGCCATACCATAATACATAAAGCACTATTATCCATGACTCACTGTGCAGATCAAGAGATGATAAACCAGTCAAGAGATATTTCTTTGCCACAATAATGCCCCAGCTTTTACAGCACTCCTCAGCAAAAGGCCTCCTCAGCTGTACATTATTGATGGAACTTAAATTGAATGTCTCTTTGTTCCTCTTTCGATGGACACTAGGCGTGTGTCTCCTCTACGTGCAGGGTGGTAGTGAATGCTGGGGGAGGGGTGCATGGGGTGTGTGACTCACCCCGTTTCCCATCATGCAGCAGGCAATTCATCCATCACATTAAGAAGTGCCACATCAATCATTAACAAGGAGTCCCCTGTTGAAAGGATGATGGACAGCTCGACAAATAAGTTAAGATGAAGTAGGACAAGGTGATGCTGGCCTTTTTCACTTTAAAGGCAAATTATTCAAGCCACAACAATGGTATATCCAAATGAAGGCAATAAAATGATCCTAAATGGAAATTACAGTTATTCTAAAAGGAACAAAATAATAATAGATAATGGGCTCTTGGTTAGAGAGCTTTAAACTCTGCTGAACTCAACTCAGAGTGATTTTGCCTACGCTTTTAGGGAACCTGAAGTGGTCAGACACAGGCTTCACTTAATACTTTCTCTTGGGTGGCCAGTCACTCTTAAAGAAATTCCTGTGTTTTTCTATACTCAACAGATATCTGTGATACGTACTCTGTTAATCTAGAGGTTTTGTGAAGATTTTTGCTGTAGGAATGGAATCTGCTTATGCAGCCTTTTAAAGGGATTTAGCATTTTAGCTGTCTTTCTTCTGACTGAAGTTTGCACAAGGATAAAACTTCAAACCTGTTTGTCTTTAGTCAGCATACCATAGACGTGCTCCTACTCGTAGAGTTGTGTAGCCAAACATAAAAAAATTGTGTTCTACGTAAAGCAGATTAAAAAAACTACTTGCAGAATGAAAGAATTTGCAGTTTTCTTCAACTATGTGCAAAACAAAGCATCCTTGCATAATTTTCAGTTACTAGCTTTAACTCATTCACAATAGTCAATGACTATGTTGTTGTGGTTTCAAGGTCTGCTGTTCTCAACAATTAAAATAAATTATAATAAAATAAAATTAAAATATAAAAAGTAATAAAATAAAAACAGACCTTTAATATTTCAATACTCAGTCGTTTCTTTGGAAGTTGGGCAAGATCAAACTCAGCTGAGTAAAAACATGATTTTTAGCTACCATGCTTGTCTTGCTCGATCAGTTGACGTGTAAAGACAACTGTCTACTTATAAATCAGCTGAGGTTTAAATTTATCCAATGAAAACATCCTATTCTGGGTGAAATGGTGTATTTCTGCAGAACTTTCTAATGTCCAACACAGTGGGTCAAAGAGCAACTGAAAATGAAAGTGAGTGAGAAGGAAAAAGAAAATAAAGAGTTAAAACAGGGCTGTCCTAAACAGGTTTTAAACTCAAATCTCAAAAATCCGATGTCTGGCTTTGCCACTTCCTTATAAAAGTATTGTCAATCAATGAACAATTCAGAATGATGCTGCAGTATTTACAGTATTTACAGCTGTAAGTGTTATCATAAGGGCAAAATTGCCAAAGAACACTTCACAACAAAAAAAGTGGGTTGTTTTAACTGAACAGAAACTTATTGAAAACAGATTTTAGAGCTGAGATCTCTATCTGTGAAAGCTTAGGCTGTTTGTGGCAGAACATCCCATCTTTTACAGCTCCAACAGTTGCCAGAGAGCCTTCTCACCTTCTCTTTTCTGGCGTAGCATAAAGGGCTCTCAGAGAAATGCCAAACTGAAGTGGATGATAAGGTCTAAATGAAGTGTGTGGAAACATGCTCAGTTCTCCAACAACTCCATGATCATAAAGGTAGTGATGAAGAAAGCAAATACGGCTGCAAGGGATTTACTTCAAAGCTCAGCACCTGCTAGCAGATCCTGCTCTCTGGAAGGAGATACGCCATCCTTGTATTAAAAACAAACACAGACATGGGGCAGCTTCATGCCCTCTACTAGACCTCTTCACAAATAGAACTCCCAAGAGTCACATTACTCATTCCACATTAAAAAACCAGACATGTTGTATTGACATAAGCACACACAAAAATGTCACTTACTCATCTGTGCATGCATTTACATATTTGATAGAAGGCTGTAAATCAGAGGAAAAATAGCTGGGGTTTGTGTTGTATTAGTCACGGGCCATTTTTAGCTCCATGCAACAATAACTTTTAGCAGCCAAAGGTTGTCATGCATCAGATTTATTCAAAATAAACTAAAGTGTGCTTTTCAACATGACAAGCACACACGTCAAGGCTTTGTATATAATTCCTGTACTTGTTTGTCAAACGGTGTTTGTTTAAGTGTTTTATTATTCTCTTTCTAAATATAAAAAGTCTTCTCGTTGCAGCAAGTTTACAATTCTGTGATCAATAAATAAATATGACAGACCTCAGATTGACATGAAAGAATGTTGTAAATATTTTCTTAGGTTGTCATAGACCTCGTACTAAAACCTTTGTGTTTAAATTGCAGAAAACAAAAATATATTACCAGGATGAGCCTTCATCAGCACTTCCGAGTCATGACCTTTTTCCCTGTTGACAGAGCTTCCTGCTTATTTAATCACAGCTTCTGATTGCACTCATTCACAAACAAGGATCTGTCAAGTCAAAGCACTGAACACATTCTGAAAGTGTATTTTGGTACATTTTTTAATAATAGAAGCACACCTCTCTTGCTCTCATCCAGAGGTGTTCTCACAACTAATTTGACTGTTGGCATTTAGCTGAGCTGAGCTCGAATCTGATTGGCTCAAAGTTTACGTTCTGGTTCTTTCCCTTAAAATATATGAGCTGAGTTTCACTCTCTTGAGCTGTCTGTCTCAGAATCTCCATGGCAACAATTAATGCTAATCAGATGCTCAAGCTCTCATCCTCACACATATTAACACTTCAAACCACATACCAATCTGAATGTTTTCCTGATGGTATGGGACATTTTTACTCTCCGTTTTGATCATTTGCAGCAATCAGTGATTGGAAATAATTTTTTTTTGGAGCTTTTATGATCAAGTAGGCACCACCAATCTAATTAAGAAATACAAAGTGTTGAGCTAAAACCAAGAGACTGCAACAAACATTACCTAGGTAGGATAACAGAAATGAAAAAAAAAAACCTATTGGGACTAAAGGTAGTTAAATCTTCACATTTCTGAGATCTTAGGGCTAACTGATATGCTTGAAAAAGGTTATCAATTTGGTATAATGACTTGAAAAGGAGAATTAAAATGAGTTATCTTCAATAACAAAATATAAACCAAGCTAATTGTTTCATTTGCTTTATTTTGAAAATCCTTGTGACTACATTACAGCCTCATAGAAAGCAACAACTCTCTCCCCGATTGTGTTTGTTACCAAGACAACATTGAATCATGATCCGACAGTTTCTTCTCAGCACGTTATAATTATATTTTGTGATTTTACATGCTTACCGCCCCCAAAAAGGAGACACAAGCCACTACTAAGGCTGGGTACCCACATTATTTATGGTATAGGACACCACAGAGTTCAGTTTAACTATTAAAAACTTGTCAGAAACCTTATTTTGTGTTGTTGTAATTACACAGAGAATTACGGATCCTCTAAGTAAAAGCTACTGACTATGTTGCTTTCTATGCTTCTGACATATAATCTCATTTTACAGCATTTCCGAATCAAATACTATTCTCACCAAACATGGTGTGCTATTTGTGACTTCTAAGCAGCTTGCATTGCATCTTGGGTGATCCAGTCACACGTGGACATCTTTAGATTAGTGTACCAGGGAGCACTGGACATTCAATGAGGTCCAGATTGGACTTAAGTGTTCTGGCCCACATTTCCCCAAATTTCCTTAGCATGATTGTGTGTCCTAAATCAAAGCTGACAATGGGTTATGCATATGTGACCACTATTCACTATTTATTTAACACAGTCAATAATATCAAAAGTGTCAAGTTTCTAAAAAATATAACTCATTTTATTTAAACTAATTTCCTTATGTGATATTCCTTCAGAATAATTTATGAATAAACTTGATTCAAACATGATTGGATATTGATCTCTGCTTACCGGAAGACTTATCCTCATCAAGCAGAGGGACTCTCGGTCTCAAACATTTAGCTATTGGATCAGAGATATGATGAGCCATATTAATTTTTAAAAGATTTAATTCACTGTCAGAGGGTGGGTTGTAAAATTCCATTTCCTGGCAACCATTTATAAATTCAGCTGAGAATATGTAAACCAGGAATAATGATGAGTCATGATTGGGTCATTATGTTGAATTATATCATACGACTGCCATGTATGTTATATTATACCCAGTGAAATATTTATTGTGGCCCATTGATCTACATGTACATGGTGTTGTATATACTCTGAGTAAATAGTACCTTTAACCTACTTTATATTTGTTCTATTTCTTTCAAGATCAGAAACACAAATTAATAATACTTAACAATATTTAATAATCATGACTGTTTTTTCCATGTGAGATTAATAGAGTTGGGATGGAGCAATGTTTTGCTTTTTTTGTGTTTAACATATTACATGGAGATGTAACTATTTAACACACTTCTAGTCATGTTGACCACTCAAAGTGCTTTGCACTATTCAACACATTCATCCACACACTCACTCCCTGATAGGAACATCGGGGGCAACTTGGAGTTCAGACCCTTCAGTAAATAGTCAGTGGAAACTGATCTCTCAACCTCTAAGCCTAAAGATGATTATTGCTCCTTCTGATTTACAGCCACTCCATTATTAAAATACTAATAAATAAAAACCACACAAACAAAAACACTTGGATAAAAATATCGCATTGTAAACAAGTTGACGTGTCTTCTGTCCTCAAGGGGATTTACTGATGTGTCACTGTTAAAAAGTTCCCATAACATCAATGATGTTATAAAGTTATCATTTGAAGGTCAAATTACAATTTTAAACAACAAAAATAGGATTTCTTAACTTTACATGTCCTAGTATGTCCTATACAGGGATGAATACTATTAGTTATGAAATGTAGTTGTGCAGCTGTGTGGACCCAGATGCAGGCCTGTCAGGTGGCAGCAGGAACACAGATATACACGACTTTTTAACTTGAAACAAGGTGAACACAACCCAACAGAAACACAATGATCCAGCAAATGAGAACAGAAACCAATGGGGTATAAATTACAGAAGGGAACACAAGACACAGGTGAAATGAATGATCCAAATGAAACCAGGTGAAACTAATGAACAGGACAAAAAGCTTGAAACATACACAAGGGAGGATTACAAAAAAAAAAACAAAAAGAAAAAACAGGAAACCAAAAGTACAACACAAAATCCCACATTGTGACAGTTGGTCAGTTTTCTGTTGTGAAATGAAACAGATAAATATGAGTAAACATGCAGGCTAATTGGGGGTGGGGGGTGCAAAATTGGACTTTATCGTCTTTATCATATGGTCCTTCAAAACAGAGATGATCTAGTTTACATGTTTATTTGCATAAATACCAAAAGCTCTATAAATAAGAGCCATTCATCTCCATAAATTGAGCCTACCTGCTCAGCTAGAATCAGGGGATAACTTGCTTTAAATCTAGGTTAAGACAAAAACTGGAAGAATAAATGTGTCTGCATCTAAAAGCCTCTGAACCTCACGGTGGGTTTTATTTCTTGCAGTGTTTTTGAATGACATAAATGTCTCATTGCTGCTTCTAATCTGTGGCCTGTTGCCAGATAGTTTAGCGTGAAGATTTAAAAGGAGAAAAGCCAAAGATAACAAACAATCCTTGAGGACAGAGTCAGAGAGCCATATTTTTGTTTATGTGACTGTATTCTATGCTTGGCTATTACATGACACTGACAAATATTTACATTCACACTTAACTATGATTATTTAGTTAATATTTTAATTCAAAGAACAACGAGATAAAAGATAAGCTGCAGGTACATTTTAGAGGTGATGTTAGGGGTTGTTTACTTACAGAAGCAGTATCTCCATCTCAGCCTTCAGTTCTACTGAAATTTGGGTTAATCTCATTTACCTCAGAGAGGAGATAAAAAGAAACCTTATTATTATTATGTTGAAATATTATTTTGAACACATAAAGATTCCTTAGAAAAAAAGGCTCTGCTCTTCTTTATTGTGCTGCTCTTTCTAGTAAGACATCCACACAGTATTTCCTCCTGCTTTCCCCCTTCCTCATTTCATTTTAAAAGGTTAATGGAACAGCTGGACCTTTGGCTGTGATTTTGCCTGCTCAGCAGTCCACTCTTACTGTTCTTTTATGAAATTCACATTTACCTGCCTTCCCAGTTTATTATTCCCAGAATATTAGAACATCACATCAGCCTACAAGCAAGACTCTGACAGTGTTTATTCAAAATATTATTATCTGAGCCTCATAATGTTCGTACGACTGCCCTAATATGCAGCTGGCCCATCAATTTTTCATGATTGTGCTGTCTGCTAAACCTAATGTATTGCCCACAGACAGACTGGTGCATGATAATTATGATGGAAATGACAAAACAATTAGTCTCCCAGCTGAGGACAAAAGGATTTTAATATCAGTTGCAGATAATAGTCTAAAAGTAACAGTTATAATAGCGGAAGAGATATCAGTACATGACTTGACTTTAAGTTAAGATGTTATAAGATATGCGCTGTCAAGAGCAACATGATGGAAGTGAAATACAGATTCAAAGCAGCTCTTTTCTCCAGCTCCCCCACGGCTATTAACATTTTAGAGGGCAAAGCTGCTGGGACCAAAGGTTAATGTCCACACCATTAGAGAGTGACAGTGCACACTTTTATCCCTGTTGGTTTAATTAAATTACAGTGAATCCATAACAGGGGGATTTATTCTGCTCATACAGTTACTGCAGTTTTAATGGAGCCCTATATTTTAGTTCAGCTGATTTACCCCCTCATGTTTCAAAGTGGGTCGTCTTTTTGTTGAGTTTGTCATGGCCTACTTAACAATACAGGAACTTGTAACTGGTTCATTTGTCAAGTAAACTGATTGCCATTTTTGCTCTTTACTTGTCCAAAGAAGACTTTTTGTTTTGCATAGCCTCAACTAGAAAATCCTGTTATGACTTAGATAAACTGGAAGAACTGGCCTGTCAAAAATGGACATAATTTAAGTTTGTGGTGATCTCAGGGTATTACCAGGAATCCTGACTCAGTGTGAAGCTGAAATTTATGTCTTACAGGCTAGACTCTACTGTGGGCAAACAAATCATGAAACGCACAAATGAATGACACTGAAGGCAGGTAAGACGTGGTACAAGCCTTAAAAAAAGACAAATAAATTACTGTGGTGATTATACACCCTCTAGTGGAGAATGAGCATAAAACCAGGAATATATAAACCCTAATGAATTATATTTATTTATTTATTTAGTCACACTTTCTTTGCTTTAGAAACAAATTCAACCTCAAACTTCTGGAAACTCCTGAATGCCTTTTTCTGAAACAATGACTTTTATACTGAGCAGCTCAGCTATTTGTAGCTTCTGCATTCCTTATGCCATAAAACATCAGATGTCTTTGTGATGCTGCAAGTCAGATAAAATAATCATTTACATTTCCTGGAACTCAAAACTTTCCTCTAAACCAGCAATAACACTATGTGGACTCTGACATTTGACATAATATATTAGAGATTAACATGAAAATGCACATTTGACAGCAGGCAAGGGAAATTACATTATTTTGCAACTCAATTAAACATGCAAATTAAGCAACATGTCAGCTGTGTCTTGTACAAAACAAGATTTGTTGATTGCAAATACGTGTTGACAAAAAATGTGCAACATGATATTGTG
>JBAMHV010000009.1:12082521-12092915 GCA_037177535.1 Pseudomugil gertrudae | reverse complement strand
ATATATAGCCTGCAGAGTTGTATTGCTAAAGTTTCTTACTGGGATGTGAGGTTAAATGCAGCCACCTGCACGTAGATGTTCGTTCTCAGTTCAATGCCCACAGGCGGAATCACAAGGGGCGTAGTGTAATTTACATCCTAGAAGAGAAGTTAGAGTTACAGATTAGATGTGCTTCCTGTACAAATGTATATGTTGCATGTGAGAAAGGTGTAAAGTGGCACCTTGTACATGGTCATGCTGAGTGTGCTGATGAAGCTTCCATTGTTGTCTGTCAGAGCAATGGAGGAGGATGACCTACAAGGAAAAAAGCGATGAAGCCACACTGCACAAAAGTGAAATGGTAGAATCTTATGCAGCTAGTGGGCATCTTTGGCCCCACATATTAAAGCTGTGCACTCACACATCCACATTTGTGTTGTTGATTAGGTACTCCAGAGGATAACCACAGGAGTAGAAATATTTTAGCTCTGCATTGTAGGTGATGGTGCCAATGGTGAGGTCCAAGGATCGGACCGCTCCACTGATGTTCACAGACTGGATGTTGGAGAAGTCAGAGAATATTCCTGTTCCCTGTGAGCTTGTAGTCTGAAGAATTATAAGATATAAACATGATTATTTCAAAAGATGTAAAAAAAAACAAAAAAAAACAATGGCCAACAGGTTTTGCCCACCAAGTAACACTGATGAAATCACAAGAAGGGATGCAACAAATCTCTGAACGTCCACTTTCTACATCAAATCTTTCATTTTCACATATTCTCTAGACCCAAAATGCTATTCTCCCCTACACAACTTTACTTAGCAGAAAGTTAGCAACTTAAAAATCAGGAATCAACACTGATTTAACACTCACCAAGAAGTTACTTCCACAGGCGTTTCCTTCTCTGATGGGGAAGCTGAATCTCACTACAGGAGGCATCACCCTGGAGTCAAGTCTCCCCTGACAGTCCACACTGTTCCCGATGTGATTCAGAATCAGTAAACTTGCGTTGTATCCAGTATATATAACTGGGCAGATTTGAATTGCCAGATCAATGGCAGATGTTCCACACACCACAGCAATATCTGTGTATTCTGTTAATAAAAAGATCATATAATTATATATAGTAGAAAACATACTTATGAGCTAAATCATATCATACTTTTAAAGTGATTGAACAGATAATTCAGGGTTTACTATTTGTAGAAATATACATGAATCATTTTACTTTTAGCATCATAGTTTCCTCTTAAATGCATGAGGTAAAACCCAATGTCTCCAAAGGTCATCATAAAAACTAGACTTATTGGAAGCATCTCACCAGGTCTTCTAGCGTAAGCTCTGCAGTCAGAAATGTTGAGGGACTCCAGACCTGAAATCCACAGGGACGTCAGGATGAGGTGAATAAATAAAGCCATCTCACTACTTTGTCTTCTGTGAAGAAGCTGAAGCAAATACAAAAGACATCAAGCACATCAAATCCTGGGATATCCAGAGTGCATGAAAAAGTGTTAGTTCACTGAAGTCATTTTTAACCATGCTGATATATTATCTAAAAACTTTGCTGCACCTTACCTCTTCAGTCTCTGTGATGAGAAAACACTGTGCTGTTCTTTATATGGAAAGCATCACTGTTGTAAGGTCATGACTGTTTAAGGATTGGATGAAAACAGGGTCAAAGCAACATTGGTGGGACTGCTTCAGCTGGCGTAAACAATTCACTTTGTGTGATTGAGGCACTGTGGTCCTTTCCTCGAGGCTATTCATGAAACCCAACACAGCACCTTTTTAAAGATATATGCTTAACTATTGTCCATAAGGCTTTTGTGGTTTGTATGTGGGAAATGCAGCTACCTTTGTTTACTAATGTGAAACCTAATAAAGATTTATACAGTTTCTGTACACATGAGACCTCACACACAATAGAAGAAGGAAGACACTTCTTGGATGTTTGGTG
Source organism: Pseudomugil gertrudae (assembly GCA_037177535.1). Classification (NCBI taxonomy): domain Eukaryota; kingdom Metazoa; phylum Chordata; class Actinopteri; order Atheriniformes; family Pseudomugilidae; genus Pseudomugil; species Pseudomugil gertrudae. The sequence goes on along the minus strand of JBAMHV010000009.1, from coordinate 12,090,978 downwards.
GTTAAATGTGACCCGGATGAGTCTTATTTGACAAATTGCCCCACAGATCTTTTATGTGGGTGCTTTTGCTGCATTCCGTTCTATGATAAGTCACCAACAACAATCAGTGGGACCAAATGATTGATGCTGACATTAATCAAGGCATGTAAATATCTTAATTTTACAGGTAAAAAAGTAAGTCAGAATAAACTTTGTTAACTTTATTAGTTAAATAGATCATAGTTGGTATAGTGTGTTAATGCATTTGTATTCTAGCCAAAGCAAAGATTCCCTAATTCTTACAGCATGATTTAAAATTGGGTTATTACTGTGAATTAACTGAGAGCGAAAATGGGCGAAGGACAGTTAGAAACCTGATCTTGTCAGATGAGCCACCTGGGAAGAGAAAGCTCTGATCGGGGTCAAGTTGGAGGATGGGCATCTACATCAATCTTTTGTCAAATATGAAAAACCACATCAAATGCAGGACAAGTTGGAATTGTTTTGACATGTGCATTTAAACATGTCAAGAGTCTTTCTGATCCCCTGCAACCTCTCGTTTATATCCATCAGGTGTTTATAGAATTCATTCTCTTTGCTCATGACTCACCTGAACTTGAGTTCAATGTTCAAAGCCAAATCTCAGCTTCAATTCTATTTTCGGAGGAGGGCGTAATCAATTATCGCTGATAGTAAACCGAGAGGGGGATGATAGAATTCATTCCTCTCATTTCAGTTATCCGTGGACATTGTAGTTGCTGAATACATCACAAAATGACTGTTGAAATGAGGGATTAGAGTGATGAGGAGCAGTGAATGTATCAGAGACAACAGGGCACAAAAACAGCCTCGGAGTGCGACACGTGAGATGCAGGGGGCCACCAACAGACATTTAGATAGGTCATCGGAGATGAAAATCAATATGGCAAAAATCGTAAGATTAATTCAGGTAGACATCAAATGGGGTCCGGCACTTTCTGATGTATTGTTCATTTTTCTGGAGACCGGGCATCCACAGGTCCGTGACATTTACAAACTCTAACAGATGTGTGCTAATATTAAATATGAAAAGGTAAACTAATGCATTAAAAGAATTACATAAAGTAAATTTGATATAAATGAGCATGTTTTACATTTGGTCACAAATTTATACAAATCACAATGCACGACGGTGCAGCTGGTTAGCACTGTGGCCTCACAGCAAGAAGGTTGCTGGTTCAAGCCTCGACTGGGGGAGGTCTGAACAAGTGGTCTTTCTGCATGTTCTCCTCGTGTCAGCTCTCCGGAGTATAGGGATACATTTACAATATCATTTTATGCTAAGATGCTAAATGTGCCATTTCAGAGCTTGTTCTTTACATTCTGTCCAATCTATGTCTCTTTGAGCGTATACATGAAGGAAGGATTAAATCTCCATACACATTTTCTGGCAGTGTTAATCCACTTTTATTGCATATTCCAATTAACTTTCATTGTAAAAAGCTGGTTTTGGGATGCCAGGTACCAGAAAAATATTAACTATTAAAGTATAAATTAACATATTACTCCGGTCAAAAGCTCAATCTAGATGCACAGAAAGATAGTGGCCATGTGGTTGTTTTTTATTTTTGGTTTGTTGGTCAAACAACTACATTGTTCAGCTGCTTTTGTAAACCTTTCATCAGGTTTAATGTTCTAAAGACAAGGAAGAAGATTTTTATCAGCAAAATATACAAGAAGTCATAATGGTGTATGATGCAGAGGAAATGTTGATGGAAGATGCATATAATGGAAAGTAAAGATCATCCTGCTGCCCACTTCTGTCTTCTGCTGGTGTGCTTTAAAGAGGAGAATCAAACAATCATAACCACAGACAGCTATGAGGTTGAAATCCTGTATTCAGTGAAAACTGACATGAACTTGTCAACAAAAACTCAAGAGTTAATATAATAATTTTCACAATCATCACAAGGAGTCATTACAAGAAAGGCTGATGCTTGTTTTAGAAGCATTGTTATACAAGTCAGAGTTTTTAAAATGTAAAAAAAACAAAAAAACTTGATTTTAGTCTCTAGGTTCAACAGTATTTATTTCAGAATCAGTGTAAACATGTACATATTCTACATCCTAAAGAGTTTTAAATTTAATAAAACAAATGATAACAAGAAACTAAATTCAAACTCTAAATCCACAGTTTTGTTGTCAAAACATTGTATATGTATCTGCTTATTTTAAAATGGTTTAACATTAAAAAGTGGTTCAAATGCAATAATTTGTCATTATAATACAAATGAAATACAAAAACCTCTGTTTCTCATTAGAGAGAAAGTCTATTCATATATTCAATTTGACCAAAAGTGTCAAAACAATGTAGAAAGAAGAAAATGTGGTAAAAAAAATGTGATTTTCATAATACAATAGCTTCTACATATATCTACAGTCGAAAAAACAGAAAAAAATGAGGTATTGAAGGCAATAAATACCTAAAACATACGCACACACATGCACACATGCACAGTCACACACATTTATATGTCATGTATTGTATATCTAGAAAAGTGTGAACAACCAGGGGACCATTCTGACACATTCTAATAATAAACATTAATCACTTAAAGCTTGGGTTCCAAACACCTGAGTCAGTAGTTGCTGGCAAGCGGGACTTCTGCAGGAGACGGAGCGACAGCAGGAAGAAACCCATGCTGATCCCACCCAGGATGATCACCCCTGAGATCAGAGCAGTGGTCACAGGGTTCATTGGCTGGGGTGGATGATCCGGTGCTGGTTGATTAAGACACAATAAAAAACAAAAACAAATTTAAAAAAACTTAAAGAATGAAGTTGTTCATAGGCATTTCCTTAATATGACATGATATAATTTGTGCATAAGGAAATGAAGTGGCATATTTCAGCTGCTGTATTCAATAACGTTCCATTATTATATCTGTTTTATTATTATCTGTTGTCTTTTCTGATACTTTAAAGTTTATAGATCCTTACCTAACTGTGAGTTGTTGACAGGAGTTTCATCTGAAAAACAGTGTTTATTAAAATAATTTTACTGATGATGCAAAGCTCTGTGGATGAATTGATTCAGCTTCAAATGAAACTTTGTGGAAATAAAACACGTTTTTTTTTTATTTTACTTACATACAAGAAGAGAATAAACAAAATATAACTTTTGAAATGAATACATTAAAACAATTAACTAATTTAACAAACAAGTTTTTTTAATGAGCCATATATGTCTCCCTCCAACCCCTTTTTGTTTTTACTGTTCATACCACTCCTGGTGATGATGGGACCAGCGGTGATAATAGCGTTTCCAGATGCTGCTGGAGGGGCATCAAGGTTCTCCTCTCCATCCCGCCTGCGCCGTCTCCCACAAATCTGCCAATTACATGATCAGATTTCAGTCCTCACTCAGATCTGACTCATGACGCACAAAGGATGTAAAAAAACAACAACTACAAAAAGGCATTTTCCGCCTTACGGGTATGAGCATGATGCAGTCATCTGCCCGGCAAAGTTTGGTGACGCAGTGCAAAAACACGGTCGACATTCTCTGGTGTCTGTGTTTCACAAATCGAAAAACCTCAAAGGAAAACCTTCCCATCTGACTCTTCCCGTTCTCAAACACCGTCGTTTGTGGGTCTTTATAGCAGCTATGTGAAAGCAGTAGAGACACACATGCACACATTTAAGCATCAACATGCACACATGGAAACGCCAGATTTTATGTGTATGCTCAATCAAGCTCTTAAGAAAGCAGAATTCATGGGGATTTGCTTAGATAAGCCATGCTGAGTGCATGACAAGGTAATGGCTCTCTTTTGTGATATATCATGTCATCATTTTGAACAAAAATGGCAAGATTACCCAAAGAAAAGGTCGTAGCGGAGTTCATCATTAGGATTCCCTGAGGGGGTTGTGTAACAGTAGTCCATCAAGATATTCCATCTGCAAAAGGACAAAACTGTGAGATGGGATAGAGATCTAACTGCACGTGGGAAAGCACAGCTTTCTTTGTTGTAGACTGGCGCCTTCAAGTCCAATTATAACATTATAACATAATGGCATAATGAGTGTAGACAAAGTGTAGAAAACCACTAAATCTGTAAATGTTATAGAAGGATGCTATAACTACCGTATCAGAAATATAATCTCTATGAGTGATGTGGTTGTTGAAAAGTAATATATCATCCAAATAAGCAATTTTTTATTCAAATGTTAAGATTGGCTGTTTTAAAATCAGTAAATGTCAATTAGTACCGTTTGTCTAAGTTTGTTGCTTTCACAGCCGCAAAAACTCTGGTTTTCAAAGCCAGTCCAGCCATCGGGATAGACAGGGGCTGATTGTATGTGGAATCCTGCAGGGAACAAAGTTCACGTGAAGGAGAAAGACAAAAAAAAATGACTTTTGGTTCACAATATGAAACTGTAAACTTAGAAGAAATGGATGGGGGTGAATTTTCCATCGTGATATTGTCAAATACTCCAATAAAAACACTAAACTGTCATTTGGTTAGTAATCTTCTGAACCTTCTGTGATTTTAAAGTGTAGTTATTCAAGCAAACGGGACATAAATCCTTAAAAATAGACATAATGGGATCATTTTAATAAAAACGGGCAAAAAACTATCTTAAAACAGTGAGGCAAAATGTCTTTCAGAAAATTATTCTCATGTAGGAATAAACAGTGCAGTACTGACAGATTATCCTCAGTGTTGGATTTGTATGCATATGGTCCTTTTGTGATTATTATTAATAACAGCAGAATGATTAGTGTTGGAATGAAAATACACTATTTCCATACATAATTACAAACCTATTCAAGCCCAGTTAATGATTGGTTGGTTTCAATTTAAAATTTTGTTTCAATTCAGTGAGAATAACATACTGTAAAATGGATTATCACATAGGCCTCCTTATATATCATATAATGCACCTCAAACAAAGAATCACGACAAAAGAAAGCCTTTATTAATCGAGTTTGATTGCTAAACACGTTTCTGAAACTGGAAGGAAATTTTTAACACAGTCGTGTACTCACGTTGTACAAGATCATACTCAGCGTGCTAACAAATGTGCCGTTGCTGTCCTTGACAGACACAGCCGCAGAGGAGCTGTAAAGAGATGAAACACAATAGTGGGTTTATGTAGAAAACAAGCTCTTCGGGGCAGTTTTAATGTGGAATAAGGATGAACTTTTGTTTACTTGACTGAAGTACAAAGGTTTGGAGGAAGTATGCATCTAAATTAGCATGTGAGTCATTAGAAAATGCACATGTAGTAAAATAAATAGATGTGAAAATACATCGGGACACAAACACACTCAGGCTTGTAGATCAGAGGTTTAACTTTCACAGATTTGGAAAACAATAGAAAAAGCTCTTAATTAAATGAATAAATCTTATTACTAATTCCTAAAGACTGACTTCTAAAGGTCAGATTCGGTTTTGGCTGCAACTTACGATGCCAGCTGTGAGTTATTGACCAGGTATTCCAGTGGGTAGCTGCAGCTGAATTTATACAACAAACCAGGCAAATAGCTGATTATAGCCGGTGGGTCAGGGGTGTCGATGTAGCCTGAGATATTCCCAATCTGTACCAGAGATATGTTCCCATAGGCGTTGGCTCCATAGGCTGTACTGACCTGCAGGACAAACATCTCAGACACTAACCTTTGTGTCTTTCAAGTCAGCAAATAACATAATGGCATTAGAAACTGATTCTGTTCATGAAGCATTGTAATGTTTTTGGTATTCTTTACCACCAGGCTGTTACCACAGGCCTCCAGAGTGCTGAGACTGATGCTGAAAAGGACCGCTGTGGGAAAGGTGTTGTTGTTGATGAAGCCGCGACACTGAGCTTCACTGTGATGGCCATTTAGGGCCAAGTCGGCTGCTGTGTAACCAGAGAAGAGCACTGGACAGAAATTGATCTTCAGCGTGATGGTTTGAACCCCACAGTAAATGCTGATGTCCCGCTCAGCTGAGGGGGTAAAACAAGAAGGCCATTTTATTTCAGAAAGTTGGTGTTTGCATCATAAAAAGCTTTATTCCTAAATTAAATGTTAAGTTAAGTCTTAAATTCTTCTTAAGTTAAATGTATAAAATAATCAGATGTTGCTGTTTGGTAATCTGGATTTTTCTTTAGTTCTTTTTTTATTATTGGCAGCTGCATTACTATTCTGCTAGTATTTTCCTGGCATGGCAGATAAAAAGCAGGTTAATTAGAGGTTGTGGCTAAAATTCAGCTCAATATTTAAAAAGCAAAGCTAAGAAAATTACCATGATGAACCCAGTGACACTAAACAATGTCTTTTGACTGTAAAATAAAAACTTCAGCCTATGATCACTTCCAGATGTGAAAATCAAATCAATATAAAATCATTAAAAAACATGAAAGAAAAATGTAGAAAAGCGAGAGATTGTTCCAAACTATATGAGAATGTGCCATTTTCTCACCAGGAAACCTGCTGTGGTAGTTGGCATCGCAGTTGAATCCATTAAACTGTGTAGAGACCGAGGCGGTGTTGCTCATCAGCAAGATGATGAAGCACACTCGTGCCATTTCAGCACCTGAGAGAGGTTCATCCATTGTCATCTTCAGAGCGTCAACATTGCATTAACCACAGTTCCTAGATATATTTTTTATATAAAAAAAAACTTACATGAGATATTCAGAAACAATACTGGTTCCCTCTAATGCATCATGCTCTGACCTTGATTAATGTAGCTCAGCCCTTTTTTTCCCAGTGCCCTAATCTTTCTTCTAAGGCTACTTCTGTCCCTTTTGGGATGACCTCTGTACTCAACCCCTTATAAATTGAGGTCACCCCTTTTCCCAGCTCATTTCATTTCCACTCCCTCTTTTATCCTCCCCAGTTGTGTTTGTTCCTCACCTGTTTACCTGTATCCTGTCCTTTCCAAAAGTAATTGCCCGGAACCCCTCTTCCCCTGTTTTGTGATGAGCGAAAAGTTCAAAACTGCGGCATGCAGTTGTGGCGGCATCAAGGAACTAAAGCAAGCACAACGTCAGCCTTACGTGTATCTCTTGTGTGCACAGAGATGAGAAAGATACTACAACAAAAACCTGCTGCGGTGCAGAACATGGGAAACTCCATCAGATCTGAATGGACAGGACAAATCTTTTCACAGTGCCAAGAAACCTGAGCGTGCTCAGTGGGTTCCCACTCATCTCTCCTCAGTCTGAGCTCCGTCTGTCAGATCACACAAACGGCGGGCCTCAGCAGGGGGGGGTCCAGCTCGGGAATTAAGCTGTCATCAGTTACTGCTGCAGCCCACATTCGCATGAACACAAAAGTCAGCTCACGGTCTGATGCGGAGCTGTGTGTGGGTAATTGTGATGCACAAGGCATCACTTAGAGTAAAGGCTTTCAGTGGTGTATACATCTATAGCTTGGTCTGTACAGAGATGAAGACCGTAAATGAAGAATACTGAGTATATTCTATGCTTGGTTGCTCTGCCTCAAGATAAAACACTCACCTTTAATTCCACTGCCCATCTAACATAGCAGGAGTTTCATTAAAATGTTGAACATGAAGCAGAACAAAGTGCTTCTTTTTTTGCAAGTCCTTCGAACACAGTTACAAAAATATATATAAAGTTACTGAAGCCTTAAAGCAAATAATTATTACTGTCAGTGCGTCTCATACACTTAAAGGGCAAAACCAACTGAATATTATATCAACTAGTCTTACACTGAAATACATAACAGCTGAATTAGCTATCTGTTTGTGTGAAACTGATATTTTGGCCATTTCTATTCTCTTTCCTTGATGGAGGTGATGTAAGTTTGATGTAACTTTAACCAGGTAGACTGAGATTAGTGTTACTAACTGAAAGTATTACATAAAATCTTATTTTAAATCTGTTTTTGTTTATGAGAATGAATTTAATGTAGATTAAAGATGTTGTTTGGTTTTGTCAATGGCATAAACAAAAACTTAATCCCAGCAGACTAAAGGCTGTTTTCCCCAAATTGTACCATTATGTTTCAACCCATTTCTAATCATCTCTTAATCTCCTTTTTAGAGTTTGCATTATCAGCCCCTATTAAATTAGTCAGAATTTGTTCACACCTGAAAAGTGGCATGTTCTCTCTCCTTGACTACTTTTGTATTTTACATATTTTCTCTTACTGTTGTTGCTTGGCCCCATTTCATCCAGTTTTAAAGAATCCTGTTTAGTTTATATGAATAAAAACAATTATCAAGAGAATGTTTTTAGGATTATGTGTTTTTAAAGTGATTTTTTTTCCATTTTCCAAACATCCTCCAAGCCCAGACAAATAAATACAAAAGAAATATGACATTGTTTTATAATCTATACTTTTAGATCACTGCCTCAACTACTGCGATTGTTTAGGTCAGGGGTGGCCAACCCCTTGTCCTCTAGAGCCGCAGTCCTGAAAGTCTTGTGAGTTACCCTGCTGCATCACACCTGACTCAGATCAACGGGTAATTAGCAGAG
>JBAMHV010000009.1:12057664-12079757 GCA_037177535.1 Pseudomugil gertrudae | reverse complement strand
TCAGATTATAATTCACAAAGGTCAGAACAACAAATTCCTTCATGATAATAAGGTATTTGCTCAAACCCTCTCTAACACTTGCAAATGCTCAGTGGCATCAATAAAAGTGGTTTTATGAAGGCCCTGCATGATGTTTAAAGTTCAGTCACACTGAACCTGTGATATCTCTGAGTGCAAACTCATCACAGTTCATTGTGGGTTGGAACAGCTGACAGTGCTCCTTTTGTACTGGTCATAATAGTAATTGTGATGTGTATTTTAGTGTTGAAGTTGCAGGTTCCACACGTGTTGTGCTGCTGAGGTGACTCCACTGTGCTGAGATGAGTGAAAGTTGGCAGTGACACACTGTTGGCTCTTCCCAAGGCAGTCAGCAGGCTAATGTAACTGCCACACAGAGCAGACAGCCCGTGTGTGTGTGTATAATAGCATGGTTCCTCTTGTTTTCTGTTGACACATTATGGATGCTGGTTTGTTGGGTTGACAGCCAGGATGCGCCAAGTAAGGGTTTAAATGCCTCCTTTTGTCTTCATAAGGGTTTCTCAATGGTTATCTGCCCTGACAAAGAGAAGTGTTGTATTATATGGTTTAAGTACATTTTGGGGTGTTTTGACTTTTATTGGTTAGCTGATGTTTCATATAATTCCCATTGTTAGTAGATATAATCTACAAGTCTTAAAAATAAAAGAAAGCTTCAGGATAAGATTTAAATATAAGTGTGAGATAATAAAATAAATGCCTGATGATGGTAACTAATATTCTGGGTCAGGCTCCAGGTAAGACCTGTAGAAAACAGGAGATCTTGCTTCTTGTTTACAGTAGTGGTTGGTTAGTCAAATAAATGTTTTGCATTTCAGCTTGATAAAGAGCCATACAGTGGTTGTGCTGATACAGTAACAGCTTTGACATTAGTTGGATGTCACATATTTGATAAATGAGTACTTATTGTCTGTCATAAGGAGGTCAGAGTTCCTGAAATGAGATACAAATACATTATTCAAGTCTTTAGCAGTTCTTGTAATCACATTTTTTAATCCTGGATTTCACAATAGCTTTGCTTTGTTGATTATTTACTGATATCTTTGAGAATTAGCTTGTGATAAAAACTTTAAATATAAAGTTGAAATAATCTGAATAGTGACCAATGAGTTCAGTGGGAGAAGTGAGCGTGGGCAAATAAGCTCTTAAATTGATGGGCTATTTGATCAAAGTTTAAGTAAACAGGATGGGGTTATTTTATTTATTTTTCTGTCCTCTTTCAGCTCTTGCTGTGTTCGGGATTTACACATTTTTGGCTCGGTACCAAAGCGATCCTTGGGCTTGATAACCAGAGCCGTACATGATTAGTACTCGGTGATAAATCAATGTTACAAACTACTGCTCTGTAATTCACATCAATGAAATATAGTTACACTATTCAAACAAAATCACTTAATTCCTATTACAATAATAAATTAATACAACTCCTTATGAATTAAAGAAACATTTTCTCATGCTAATCTTCTAAACTGATTGATTTTGTAATGTATTTTGATTATTTTTAACCTCCTAATAGAGACACTTAATTTAACAGCCTCACACTTTGTCATGACTTTTACATGAATTAATCTGTCTCTTGTGAATTAATTCCATTTGAAATCATTAATGTCGAACACTGTGAATATTTAACAGGCTGATTACAACATGACAGTGCTGTCATTCCTCCCCCATATTGTTCCTCGTCCTCCTCCTCATGGCTCTTCTCCGTCATCCTCTTCTCTCGGCAGTTCAGCCACCCATGCAAACTGCTGCTTCTCTGGAAGGTTATCCTGTCCTACTTAGAGTCCCCCGCCTTTTGAAAAAGTCAAATATAGGACAGAAAGGGAGGCCCACTTACCCCGTCGGTCTGATCATTGCTTTGAATGGCAGGGTCATCGGCACTGACGGAGTCTGGCTGCTCCAACTGGCATCAGCACCCGGCTGTAAGATGAACGTACGAGCTGAGGAAGTGGGACAGAACATAAATGGTTAACGTTTTATTGTGCTGCACTTTATGCTGGTCTGTTAGGAGATGTAGGGTAGCCATAATCGGTTCAAATTAGAGTGATTGGTGTCAGTGATACACGATTCATCTGACATGAAGAAAATTAACTCTTTATTACGAATATAAACTTTAATGTGGACAATCATATTTAACAAATTGTTGATCTTTAATGATCAACAATTTGAAAGTATTTTAACTAATAATTGCATGCTGCAGAGTTGTCCTGAGTGTAAAACTTTGTGACCTATCGGTGTGATTAATTCTGTTTTTTTTAATAGAAGTTGTGAGGGGGGTACAGAAAAAAGGCCTATTTGAAGAACCAGATTAACAGCTACTGTTTTAAACACTGACGTCATGGTTATTTAGAGGCTTTGTGATGACACCTGATGACATGTACATGCATTTTGTGTTTTACAGTTGTTACTATTCTCTACATAATTACTTTCTTGGAGCAGATATCAATAAGAAACTGTTTTTAAGATATTAGAAAGACTAATTTTTTTTTAAAGGCAACCTTCAAATGATCATTTAAATGTCTTTAAACAGCTTCCATAGTTGAAATCATGAACTCATCTTTTTAAATCTCATATAAAACACACACTCTTCTCTGGCCGTCAACCTAGAGTAAGTTTTCTGGAAGGTCTATGATTTTTTTTATTTTGTTTTTAGACACTTTTAGTGCTATTATGTAATTTTTCCCATGTATTTTACCCTTGATCTGACCTTTTATTAATTCTTTCATTTTTTTTTATTTTACTTTGGTCAGTGTTGTTCTGCAAGTGCTTTAAAACAAATTCGCATAGTACTCATTCCTTTTGTGCCCTTTAGAAATGGAAGCTAGTGAAGTTGACCCCTAAAAACTGCCAAATGTATTCTGATGATCCGTTTAAGCTCTGCCTACCATTAAGCTGAATTTGATATTTAAATGAAGCGTTTTTCCAGACCTGAAACTACTAAAAGGATCCTAAATGATGGATAAGTTGGACAGCTTGAAACTAATTTTTAGGAGCTGGCTCGGTGCAATGTTCCCCGTGCTCGACTGATGGTGCATGTGTGACGTATGTAGTACTAGTTTTGATGAAGTACCTATATAAATGTTTAAACATAAAAATTGATTATGTAGCCCTTCAGGAGCTTTAAGCAGTAAATGTTTAGCTGCAGATAAACTTTCTGTCAGTCGATAAGTAACATAAAATAATCAAGTAATAGTTTGGGACCCTGATTACCAGCAGTTTCTTCCACATATTTGATCAGTTTAACAACAAATTATTTTTTTAGCCATTCTTGAGAGTCATTAGGATAAATTTGTGCATTGCCACCTTATTTCTAATCTCACTTAAAGCTGGCATTGAGTATAGCAATTATCAGCTTGATTATTTTGGTCTATTACAAACACTGACTCCTTCAGTGTCTCAGCAATCGGTTGCTTGGAATGTAAAATGTCCAAACTCTGGATTTTCTCTGAGAAAAATAGGGTTTTAAACTTCCTTTAATACACAGATGTGCTCATAATTGAAACAGTCACAGTCGTATACTACAGGAAGTGTGCAAACACTTTATTATTCACACTGTTTGCTGAAAACTGGGTTGTGATTTAAATAAGACGTCAGTAATATCAGGCTAAGTTATTAGAACATGTGGTCTGAATACCCAATTAATATCTATTTTTGTCTCTTATTATTTTCTGTGATTTGATCAGACCGCAAAGTAAAAAAAATGTATAAGATCATGGCAAATGCGTTCAAATTTCATATTTGTGTAATATTTTGATAGACTCTATGTTCATGCTTTTAGCAATAATCATAATGTGATAATCAGTTTGTGATTTGTATGCCCCCCCCCCTTAGATTTGATCCATTGCACCAACGAGATGAACGTGAACATTCCCCAGCTGGCTGACTCTCTGTTTGAGAGGACCACCAACACTAGCTGGGTGGTTGTGTTTAAGTCACTCATCACTACGCACCACCTCATGGTCTACGGGAACGAGGTGGGATGCTTCAGCAGATCCCACACACACAATCATCCTCTAATGCAGCAGTGTGGGTTTTTTTTTCTTCTTTCTTCTAATTATTTTTCTTCTCATTCAGCGTTTTGTCCAATACTTGGCTTCAAGGAATACACTTTTCAACCTCAGTAACTTTTTGGACAAAAGTGGACTACAAGGTACATTTTAATGATTGATTTTCTATATTTGTGTGTGTGTGATTTCTTAATTAATTTTTTTTAACCTTCTTTACCTTCTGTTTGCTATTGCAGGCTATGACATGTCGACATTTATCAGGAGGTATAGCCGATACCTGAACGAGAAAGCTGTGTCATACAGACAGGTTGCCTTTGACTTCACAAAAGTTAAACGCGGGTACGTTTTTATTTGTTTCTGTTTTCTGCAATGTCCAACTGAAAGTGTTATATTCTCTGTACATTAATACTTATTTTAATGTCTGTAAGGAGCTGTTTAGTGGTTCTGCCCCTGTCTATTAACAATCAGTGAGAAATATTAGAAATTGAATGATGTAATGTTACATTCACACCGCAGTAACAGCTGCTTAAATATGTAAGTCATATACATTTTTTAATGACAATCTGCCCGTGCACATCTTATTTATTTGTTTATTTTTTTATTTTTATTTTAAATCGGACCCTGCTCGCTTCAAATCAAATATGACCTTTTCAGTGTATCTTTGGTTTGAATGGTCATTTTTGCATTTTATTTGACTTTTGTCATGAAAGTGAGTCAGTTTTGCAGCAAAAGCAGGATGTGGTGAGATTAAAGTGGTAGTTAAAACCATATTGTATTATAAAATTGTCGACTCTGACTGGTAACTAACGTTAAACTAATATAAACATTTACACATGTCCATATTTATCTACATAAACACAGTGTGCTGTTGGTGATGCCATGCCACTTTATGGCCATTGACCATTCCCGCATAACGGGTAAACAAACACAGGAGCATAACAAAAGCCTGTGGTGTGAATGTAGTTATCCATCCATTATCTGCATCCCTTTTTCCAATGAAAGGGCGAGTGAAGCTAAAGTCTGGTAAATTATTACATTTTTAGAACCTTGTAAATTTGAACATTCAAGAGCAATTTGCCATTTTATTTGCTGGGTTTTGCTTTGTAAACATTTTCTCATTAATGTAAACAAATATTTTGTGTTTTTGGTCTGTAGATGGTATAAAATAATAACACTTGACCATGTTGTCTTGGTTTGTGGGAAACCACTAAATAATTTCTTTACCAACTGATTGGTATCTTAATATCAATGCTTATTTTCAGCCCTCCAATTAGTGTAAGACAAGTCATCTGATGATGTTTTTAAAAGCAGCACTGTTTGCCTCCCTGTCTGCCTTTTCTCTCTTCTGTGCCCCGTCTTGCTTCTTACCCCCTGTGTGTCCTCAGAGTGGATGGTGTAATGAGGACCATGAATACAGAGAAGCTACTGAAGACTATCCCCATTATCCAGAACCAGATGGATGCCCTCCTTGATTTTAATGTGCGTTTAAGGTGAAACCTCCTGCAGCTTTGCAGCTCGTCTGGGGCTTGCAGTTGCAGAAGCTGCAGCATTTTGTTAACTCGCAAACGCAGATGTTTTATAGCATCTTTTCAAAGAAGCTTCAAGATAAATATTCCTGCTGATTGCTTTCCTGCAGGTCAATGCCAACGAGCTGACTAATGGAGTCATCAATGCAGCCTTCATGCTCCTCTTCAAAGACTCCATCAGGCTCTTTGCTGCATATAATGAAGGCATTATCAACCTGCTTGGTAAGACCTTAACGGACCACTTTAAGTTGTGCTTTGTGTTCTGTTAATTTTGTCCCAATGTGGTGCAATTGGTCTTTCCAAGCAGATGCAAACCGGTGCATCTTTTTTCTTTTTTGTGTGGTCAAACAGAGAAATACTTTGACATGAAGAAGACTCAGTGTAAAGAAGGTCTGGATATTTACAAGAAGTTTCTCACTCGAATGACCCGGATATCGGAATTCCTCAAAGTAGCAGAGGTAAAATGCTCCACGCTTTCTTTTACACATAAACTTGTTATGAACAGGATGTGTCTGTTTGCAATGAGGACTTTGTTTTTTTTAAACAGCAGGTGGGAATAGATCGAGGTGACATCCCTGACCTTTCACAGGTAAGCACTGCCTTTTTCCCAAGCAGTCCAAAACTAAAAGATTTCCTTTCTTGAGTGGAAGGCTTGCCTTGCTTATTTTTTATTTAAGCTCTAACTGCACTTTTTTCTCATCAGCACTTTCTTTAAGTAGACTGTAGATATAGATACACCCAACGCAGATACTCTTAAAAAAAAAACCAGACACCTTGCATGATGTCTTTCTTGGGCGCATGTTTGCCAGAGGTGGGGGTTGTCTCCTATTCCTCTTTTTCTAATCCTTTCCTTCTCTTCTGCCTCTGATTCTCCTTCTGCTCTTCTTGCCCGCATCTGCTTCAGTAAATAAAGGTGTCAAGTCTGCACTCTAGTAGCAGTCCACTCAGTAAATCTGCTCAGAGATAATTAAATGTTTTCAATTAAAAAAAAAAAACCTGCACACACAGTTGTGCACATCTGTGGGGTCTAATTTAGCATAAATATTTTAACCCATATATTTAATCTCCCTCTGACTGTCACCACCTTTATATTCTGTATTTTCCCCTTATCTTTCCACTTTAGTTCACAGTTTGTGTAAGTACTGTTATTTCACTCTTCTTCTGTGTTCGTGACTTGCCTTAGTGTTGTCTTTTTGCATGCCTCTGCTCTGACTCTGTCTCCTACATCGTGGTGAAAAACAGTTGAAGGAAAAAACACTCGCTGTGGTAAATTCTGTTCAGTTGAATCGTGTCGTTGAGGTGAAAACCAGAGTAGCTCATCTCGTGTATAATGGCTGCCCTTCTGTGCTTAGAAACGGCCAATTCAACAACGACCGGGTTGTTGAAAGTGCTGTAGTGCAGTACATCCCACACAGATGTTAGTCTCATCCAAAGTAGCTTTTTGGCTGGAATGCAGTCATCGATCAGTGGTGGGTGACATATCCTAAGTGATATCCCAAAGCTGGAAGAAACCTCCTAATCAAATACATAATTTGACTCACGACACCAGGGTTTTGTTGTATTTGATTGGGTGAATTGTTTTCTGCTCCACCTTGGTTGCCCACCACTGTCCGTTATAGTATTGACATTTGTACACACATCTTTTGTGTCATAGGTATTTGCTGACTGTCTTTTCTGTTGCAACAGGCTCCTAGTAGCCTTCTTGAAGCTCTGGAACAACATTTGGCTTCTTTAGAGGGCAAGAAAGTAAAAGACTCCACTGCAGCGAGCAGGTTTGTTAATCCTCTGTAATTTTTTCCCTTTAAATCTCAGATAGCGATCCACCGTCTATCATAGGTCAGCAATGCTCACTAATTTATGCTGCATCTGTTGTAAATGTGCTTTTCCGTGCAGGGCCAGTACTTTGTCTAATGCAGTGTCATCACTGGCGAGCACAGGGATGTCTTTCACTAAAGTAGATGAGCGGGAGAAACAGGCCGCTCTCGAGGAGGAACAGGCCCGACTCAAAGCTCTCAAGGTTGCTTTTAAATAAAATGCATTTCCAGGTTTACGTGCATTGAATATGTGTGTCTTCTGCATTTTGTCTAAACTGGCCATCCTCATGCAATTAGGAACAAAGGCTTAAGGAGCTCTCAAAGAGGCCGTCTTTTGCCACCACTGACACTTCACCCATCTCTACCACCGGGGGCACCATCAGCACCGCACCAGCCATCGACCTCTTCTCCACACCGAGCTGCTCTAACGGGTACTGCTTAGATCTCCCAGGAATTCTGTGGTTACAAAAAAAAAAAAAAACTTTACATATTTACTGGGAATATTTCTCTTGCTGCAAACAATCTGAGAAAATCTAAACATTGGCATATAAACCTGTTGAAGTGATCTATGAAACCCCAATTTCCCAGCCTGCAGGGTAAATGAAGTATTAGCTTATCCCTTATCTGAACAACTAAAAGCTGTATCTCTGTTTTAATATTTATATTTAAATGCTAAGATGATGGCCTCACAAAATTGGTCAACTTAAGTGACATGAACAGGAATTATTTTTCTGCCTGTGTGCTTACTTGAATTTATGTTGTAGCTGCTCCATATAATCGGTTTGCAGAATTGTGAATGGATAAGGATCACAACAGCAATCATGTGAAATACTGCAACAATTATAACAATAATGTTATCAAGATGAATTAAGCACGGGTCATTTGGTCCTCACATCTTAGCTTTTATGATTTCTGTTTCCTCTTATCCTTTTTCCTCAACTGATTTTATGTATCTACATAATTTAAATGATTGATCAGCTGCTGGATGAAGTTTAACGTTTATCACATGAAAAGGCAGGAAGACGTCAAACAGACAAGCAGGAGATTTGTAAACTGTTCTGCTGCCATCATCCTAATGGTTCCCAGTTTGTTTTATTTATTAGTTTTTAATCAGCTTATTGACCTTCACAACGTTGTCTTTTTGTAGTAAAAGGCACGTAAAATTCTAGCATCACAAACATCTGAAAGGAGATGTTTGTCTCAGGAGTTACAGTATAGTTTTATTCCACTTCTACTGAATGGTTGAAGGGAACAGAAGTCATTCCATTTGGGGTTTGCTTTTACGTAGAAGCAATGACCTTGTAGAAGACTAAAATGTGTGTTTATTTTCTGACTGCAGTGCAGTGAAGAGGGAAAACGACTTGTTTGACCTGCAGCCAACTTTCCAGCCCTCCATGCAATCAGGCTCCACGGGGCTTCCAGTGGCCACAGCGTGGGCAGGTAAACTCTTGCCACCTCAACATCTCCAACCAAATCTGCGTCTCTGGACTTTGGTGACTTTGGTTTTGCATGCTCTCCTTCTCTTGATGTTGTCTGACTCTGATGCCCACCTCTTCCTCTCCACTCTCTTCTGCCTGTTCCTTTTCTCTGTCTGTCTTTCCTCTGCCTGCATAGATCCTTTCACCTCTGCTGAAGCTGGAGATGATTCCATGCCAAACCTTAACCCTTTCCTCTCAAAACTCGTTGTCGATGCCACTCACTTACCTGTCGTGTCTTCAGACGGTGTTAGCTTTTCCTCTAGGACATCTGGTCATGAAATGTTTGGTGGTAACGACTCATTTTGTTTCTCCTCAGATGTCTTGCCATTCTTTATCTGTAATTACTTATATGCATGAGAAGCCTGCATGCTTGATGTGCTCATGTAGATTGTGGATTTTGATTTTTAGCTTTTATTTGTATGTGCAAATCTCTGTAAAAGATCTGCTCCTGTTGCTGTTGAAACCAAGCTCAGATTTGGTTGTCTTTTTTTTATCGTTTACTTCTCTTGTATATCAACCAAGACCCTCCACATGCCACTGTAGAGGCTGTTTATGCCATTTACCTCACAGCTACAGCTCATCCTCTTTTAATTGAACAGTTTGGTGTTGCTTTGTAGTGCAAAGATGCCATAGAGCTTCAAGTTGAAACCTGTTCTTACACTATTTTTGATTCTCCAGATCGTTACAATCCCTTTACTGACACAAACTCATCAGTTTCAACCAATTACAAACGCACAGTGCGGATAGAACACTCCATCTCAGGTACTATGATGGCTCACCATCTCAGCCTATGTTTCCTAGTAAACATAGAAATCCTGTGCAAATCCCTTCCCAACCGGAGCCACAGTTTTGATATTTGTGGTAGTCTTAAGCAAGTTTTAAAGGAAGAGTTTTGACATTTTAGGAGATGGTAAATATTTCTTTGCCCAGAGTAAGTTTAAAAGACTGACAACAAGTTTCTCTGCTACTGGATTTAAATCTTTTAGCTTGTACAAGATAATTTAATTAACTATTTTTGGAAACTATCCTTTTGAGCCAAATAGAATAATTTTTTAAAAATGATTTCTACGCTTCCCAATTTTGCAATCAAATGGGAAACTAATGCATTTATTTAATAAAACTAACTATTTAGTTTCTCCTGACTAAAGTATGGCTGCAGTTGTAATAGAACAGGCAACAAAAACTGTAATGTTAGTACTTTAATATCAGACACTCAGTGATGATCAGAAAATATCACTGTAACATTTCCTTTGTTGTAAAGCATCAGTTTGACGCTGTTTCCCCGTCTAAATCCCCAAAATAAAAACCTCCATAGGATCCTCAGAATTCAGTGCAACAGTTTGAGCTTTAAAAACATTTGTTACAGTATTTTAAGTTGCATAAAGGCAAAATAAAGTTGTAAGAAATCAAGTCAGAACGAGAGTGAGGTTTAAAAACAAACTGTACCGATCTACACCTGCTAGTCTAAGCTCCACGAGGGCCAAAGCCAATCAAATATGCAAACACCTACGGAGACACAGCCTCTTCTTCTAATCCATAAACAACTCTTAGATTACAAAAAATCATTGTAGGTCTCAAATCAATACAATAAAACAAATCTGAAATCTACAGGCCAGTAACACAAATTAACAAAATATTAACAAAAATTGTATTTAAGCTCCTGCGATCGTATTTTTGACAACTTCAACAAACTAAAAATATAGAAGCGTAAAGTTTAATTTTGAGTTTTGAATGTTTGCTTTTTTTTATGTTAAAGAATAATGATAATGATTCAAAAAAGCACATTTAAAGTAAAGAATTGGGATTTTTCTTGGGCTCGTAAACTCTGTACAAACTTAAGCTTCGATTTGTTTAAGAAATGTTCTGAATTTAAAGTAAGAGTAACTAAATGACAGATTTTTTTTATTCAATCTTATTGCACTTCCAGCTACTGGTTTCTGCCTTATTTCCCACTCTATGGGGAGCTAAGCTAACAGAAACCTTTAAAAATCAGAGTAGCTGATAATCTGATAATATTCCTGCATAAACATTTCCTGAAATGTCAAACCTATACCTTTTTTTTTTAATCCCTCCCTCTGGGCTGTTATATTATTGTCCTGCAATATTTTTTGTCCCAAACTTTTAAAACCCTAAAAAAGAGGAATTAACTTCTGGAGATGTTGGCAGACTCCTTCCTGTCTGCACTACTTCTGTCATTTCTCACCTGTCTCTCTGGTCTGGCATTCAAATGCCTTCTTTTTTTTCTCCTTCCATCTTTCTCTTTGTATTTCTGCTTCCTGTGACGTGTCAGACTCCTTCTGTGGTCCAGTATCCGTTGCTCAGCACCTCCCACATCAGGCTCCCTTTCCTACTGAGCCCTCTACTGTAGCAGGTCTATTCAGAGGTAGAGTACTGAAAGCTCGGCCCAGCAAGCACGACAGCAGATTAAAGCAATTTTACTGCTTTGCTGTGGAGTTCTGCTGCTCGAGTATCGTGTGATTTATGTGTGGAAATGTAGCCCGATGTTGTAACTGTAACTGCAGCTGTCTTTTTTTAATTTATCTCATTTTGAAGGATACTCAACGCCACAAGCTCCTCCTCCTCAACAGTCAGCGGGGGGACTCCAGGTGGACTTTGAGTCTGTTTTTGGAACCAAAGCCTCTGGCAGCAGTAGCCTCAATTCTGATGGTGAGGCTTTAGTTTATATAAAAGTGAATATGCAATATCTCCCCGTGTTAGCGTGGGTTCTCTCCGGGTACTCTGGCTTCCTCCCACAGTCCAAAGACATGCACCTTGGGGATAGGCTGATTGGAGACTCTAAATTGCCCATAGGAGTGAGTGTGAGCGTGTGTGGTTAGCCCTGTGATGGACTGGCAACCTGTCCAGGGTGTACCCTGCCTCTCGCCCGTTGACAGCTGGGATTGGCCCCACCCCCACCCCCCCGCGACCCCGTTCAGGGAATAAGCGGTAGAAAATGTATGGATGAATATGGAATACCTCTGCTGTAGGATCCTGCTCTTTTAGAAAGGTGGTGATGTTGTGTATGGTAGATGTTAACTTATATGTTGGGTATCAATCAGAAGTTTCATGCTGAGACATGTATTTCAGAGAGCTGCTTCTCATCATGTCCATCTGCATCTCCTGCAATTCTCAGCTCTGATTAAAATTTAGTGAGCCTATGAGCCTACAGAGCACTTGTTTAGTGTTATTTCATCAGATTGAAGCATTACAACACGTGTGACCTGTTTCAGGTCACAGCAAAATGCCTGAAATCTTTTCATCAGAAAAAGATTTAAATGTGTCTAAAAGCAGTCTGACCACCACTAAACTGTTTTAACTTGTATAGATGCTATTTCTATATTTTTTTGTAAAACTGTCGGTAGAAGCATATCTGGGTAGCTTCTGATTCAAGATATGGTCATTTTAAATGTTCAGAGAAGGTAACTGGGCTGCACTTTCTTGCTTCTTGAAGTTTGGCCTCTCATCTGAAGGTCTTGTTGTGGTTCGGACTGACTTGCAGGAAGTTCAGGTCCTTCAGCAAATTCACCAGATGCCTTTTGGGAAACGGATTAAATGGCTTCAAGAACCAAAACAAAGGATTAGGATTGTTGGTAGAGACAAAACCAGAGCAACAACTGATTACATATCAGGCTTTGTCTGGTGGCGACGTCTCTAACTATGATAATTTTACACATTTAATTTCTGGTTTAACATCATTGAAAGGTTTCAACATAGACAGTAAAGCTTGATTCTGCTGCCCCCTAGTGGACACAATCTTTTCCAGTACTGGATTTTATTCTTCTGTTCTCCACTATACTTTGGATTTCCAATCCATTGTGATAGCATCAAGCTCATGCTTCTAACACACAAGAGAGCCCAGTGGGGTTTTGTTTTGGAGACAAAATCTTGAAAAGCTTCTATATTGAAGGGGCATTGGTTTGTTTTGTCAGATATTACTGGAGGCATCCTGAAACCAACTCTTGCCGGCTCTAACCAGCTGTCCAATCAGCAGCCTGAGAAGCTGGTGTCGGATGATCTTGACTCTTCCCTCGCCAATCTTGTCGGCAGTGAGTGTTTACACTTTATATACATCCATGCTAACTGACACATGCTCATGAAGAGGCACAAAATAGCCAAATATTTGCAGACCAACAGCAGCTCATGTCTTTCTGCTATTTTTAGACCTTGGCATTGGAAACGGCACGATGAAGAAGTAAGTGATGCTTACATGTGTTTTAACAGCTCTGTGCTTTCAGGCCAGTTATGAGCCAATGCTAACATGAGCTGTTTTAATCCATAGTGACATCCACTGGAGCCAGCCGGGGGAGAAGAGGATGACCGGCGGCACCAACTGGCAGCCCAAGGCAGCGCCGACCACGACCTGGAACCCTGTCTCCATGGTGATGCATGGAGATTTTTTACTGTAGCATTCATGCTTCTATTGGACTTTTATTTTATTCTACCTTCAAACAAAAGTGACATGAAAGCAGACTTTCTGGGTTCTGTTGCAGAAATGTTCCACTTGACACTTTAAGAGCTTGTCACGGCACTTGTGTTGCACCCTGGGAAAAAGCTATTATTCAAACCTTTGCTTCTGTGTTGCTTTAAAAATCTTTTTCTCCTATTAGTAAATTGATTTTTTCAGCATTTGACTTGAAGAGAGAGATTGAAGTACAGTGGGAAATTTGATCCTTGTGCTGCAGAGTCAGTAAGCACTGTGCAGCTAAATTAGTTTATGGACATTTTTAAACAATATTAAATCCACCAGAATGGTTTTTATTTAGAAATGGTGGAAGAATAGTCGCATTAACAGCACTTTTTCAGGTAAATTTAAAAAGTAAAATAAGTAGCACCTTATAGTTTACTGTCTTTGTTTCATCATTGAAATCTGGTGCCTACAACTTCAAATTTCAGAGTTATTTTTCATCATCTTTATCTGTATGAAGACTTCAGCACAGAGTGAATCTGTTGAGTCTTATGTATTTGTGTCCCCTCAGCCACCATCAATAATGGCCTTCCCTGCCACCACACCCACAGGCATGATGGGATACGGCATGGTAGGTGTCGCTCCACGTCTGCTTTAAAGTTAAAATAATAAACTATGCTAAAAATTCAAATATTGCTGTTTTTTCCCATAATGAAATGGGTCGGATGACTCAAGTCTTATTTATTTTCAATAGTAGTATTTAAGAAAAGGGATTATTTTACATGATTCCTTTTAATTAGAAGTCATAGAAGCTGAGTAAATAATTTGTACTTTCTGATGCCCTCGTGTTATTACTTTGATTATATCCAGTAACCATGCACATGACTAAAATTAAATTTAAGATCATCCATATTGTTACAGGAAAGCTTATGGCATTGATTCTGCAGCTACAGATGAATTTAGGAAATCTTAAAAATAAAAACAATCTGCTCTCCAAAATTAAATTAATTGTATTTAGTCACAGAGTTAAATCTGTAAAGCAAATAAAGTAACTCATCTGATCTGTGTGTAATATCTCTGCAGCCTCCACAAATGGGCTCGATGGGGATGATGAATCCACCCACCATGATGTACAACCAGCCTGTCATGAGGCCACCAAACCCATTTGGCTCTGTGTCGAGCGCTCAGGTAGGTTCACAGCAGTCCCACAACTGCAGCGAGGCAATGCACGATCTATTCATACAGTTATCAGGTTGAGTACATAGGTGTATCCATTGTGCTGTGGTGTGTACCATAGTTTAGTCCCTGTGTAAGCTTTGTCAGTGTGAACACAGCTGAAGATGATGACAGTTTTAACAGTAAACCTTCACTCTCTGGAGCTGAAAGCAACAAAACTGTTATATCATCTCCCTTGTTCGACTCCCTGTTCCGAACAGCTCCTTTTTAATAACCTGTCTCATACATCACAGCTTCTCCAAACTAATCTCATCCCTCCTTCAGTCTCTGTACTGACTCTGACTTCTCCTCTGGTCCTCCTACTTCCTGTGTTAGCCCTCCGCAGCCTCTAGTCCTTCCAGCCAGAGTCCTCTCCGAGCCCCTGGACAGGACCCGTTTGCACACCTCTCTCTCAAGGATTTCTTGTAGAGCATCTTTTTAGGTACATCATGCTCTTTGCTTGCAGATGCACCTGCATGCATTGTTTGTCCAAAGCTGATGCGTGTCTGTTTTTTTTTCTTTTGTATTGGAGCTCTTGATGTCCCCTCTGTCTGATCAGATGCAACATGCATTGTTCTCGCCTAATTTGCTTTAATTGGCTTTTGATGCTTGGATGTCTTGTTTGTTTTGACGGATTGAGACGCATTTCATTTCTGACCATTCATTCTGCCATCACAGTTGCTCAGACATGTTTTTGCTGAAGCTTGTTGCTCTTGGTAAATTGCTCTATTTGGATGTTTGCTAAGCTTTGTCCCCTGGGTTAAACATACTTTGATACAGTTGCAGATTTTTTTTTGTACCAAATCGTGTTTCCTAACTGTGGTTGTGTTAGATAAGTGTGTTTGTGGGGACTGTCTCTAACAACCACAACAATCTCAGACTAAAGTGAGAAATTATGTTGGATATTAAAAAAATAAAAGGTTTTACATTTGGTGTCTGCAACACAGTTTTAAGGAATCTGTAACAACATAAACACTAGAAAAAGGATGAATCATAACCTTCACATCCTCTGGCTGCTCAGTAAAAAAAAAAAGATTATTAGTAAAACAGGGTTTATTGCTGTAACCCAGGATTACATATCCAGAAGTCAAAGAAAAGAATAGCCTGTATTCGTAATGTGCACGAATAATTGTGGCTTGCCACCTCCTCTATTTCTGACCTTATTGTTTGTTTACCTACTGTAAAGCCCACATCTGTTTTGGACTAACCCCTGATCTCCATGATTAGTCCAACTTTAAACAATTGTTTTGAAAGTCTGATTTAATTTGAGTTTTCACAGAAATTAATCTACCGTATTTTCGCAACCACTAGGCGCGCCGTACCAAAAGACGCAGTCTTATGCGTGCCTTTAGTGTATTTTGATCAGGCGTGGGTTTTATATACAATTCACGCCCACACTTACAACACACACACACAAGCATACAAGTGTGTGTTAAAAAAAAAAGAGCAGGAGCAAAACTGAGTTTGAATGTGCTTTATTTCGGTTGTGCTTCACATTTTTATTTTTTTTTTTACATGTAATTGTCATTAATCAAACCCATCGAAGTCCTCATCCTCTGTTTCTGTATCGAACAGCTGCGCTAAATCTCCATCAAACATGTCAGGTTCACTTTCTTCTGTTTGTGCCGGCTGATGAAATGATGCCGGCTTTAGCGAAAGCTCGATCAGTTCCAGCGGACACGTTATCCCAAGCAGTAACTCACTCGGCGCTGCTTCCACTGCGCTCCCACGCCGCTCGCAGCCTGTTTGCTGTGATCAGCTGTGAGATGGGTACGCACAGAGTCACAGATCAACAGTGATGGAGATACGTGGAAAAAACCACCTGATCTCTTCACATACACTGCCCTCCGCCACCACCTCATCCATCCAGCCCTCTTTACGCAGTTTTTGTCTTAAAAATCACCATAGGCAGCAGTTTCTGTCCATTAACATGGCAGCCAGGCAGTAAAAGAAGGCTTTTCGTGCCCCGTTGTGCGTATCGCTACCGTGCTGTTTCCCTTTACTCCACAGTGTGACTCACCGGCATGTTAAAAGTGAGCGACAGGAGTGAAAGATGGCCAGCTTTTTGTTATAATCCGCTGGAAGTTGCTGCGTCAGCTGTAGTCCTTGTCCGGTTCCAGTCTCCTCCACTTGCAAACCATCGATTCATTGATCTTAAATTCTCTCGCGGCTGCTCGATTTCCATGTTCCTCCGCGTAGCTGATGGTCTTCAGTTTAAACTGTGCTTCATAAGCGTGTGGGTAGCGAGAAACTTCATTACCCAGCATGCCATGGGATGGGGTCATGTAGAGAGCAGAGCGAATCGCGGGAAGGCAGAGAAAATGAAACACGGAAGTAAAGTAGACAGCTTGTACGTCTCGCCTGCTTATTATTATTCACATAAGAATGCCTGTATGTGGCGCTACAACACACACACACGACGCACTGCACCATAGGACGCGCCGCACATTTTGAACAAAATCTAAAACTTTAATATGCGTCTTATGGTCGTGAAAATACGGTACCTTTTATGCCAGCTACCTTTCTACTGGTGTGTATGTTTTAGTTGTGTTTACCCACAATGCATGCTGCGTTGCAGCCCTCTACCTGCATTCTTTTGCAGCTGAAGCGGGCCAAGACTTATGCTGTTAGACAGACCAGAGTTGGATTCTTTCCTCAGCCTCTGAGTTTGGTTGTGCATTCACACCTCCACAAATGAACCGCACTAGGATTCAAATCAGAATAGCTGGTGTGAATGCACCCTAAGATCCAAGCTGAAGTGAACCAGCTGAATAAAAAAAAGAATAACTGAGCAAACGTCCACTCAAACAAAACATCTCAGGGCTTCACAGCCCCACTGAACTAACCCAGCTATCTGACACTGGAAGGCTTACTGGAACACACTGCCCCTTGACTGAAACAATCCCAGTAAAAGACTTTCACAAGCTAATCATGGTCCTAATGAGGTCATTAGAAATTAATTTAAGAGCTGCAAACTTAACAGGGTCTCAGTGACAATAGATGCGATAAGTCTGGGTTCTTAAAGGTTCTTCTAACAAAACCAGTACCAAAGTGAAAGTTACCAAGAGATTCCCCGACTGTTTTATTTCTAAGGTAAGATAGCACCTGTTCTCATCCATGACCTGAATATTTAGCTTGGCACTGAAAAAACACATGTTCTTGATATTTCATGGTTTAGCTTTAGCTAAATATTTATCTCCGTCTCTTCTTTTCCTCCTAAGAGGGCGAGTCCACACACTACAACCACACAAACATCCTTATGTCCACACAACATGTGCAAAATGAGTGAACATACACACCAATGCTAACACTCACACAAGTTGGCCGTTATTGAGCGGCTCAGAGAAGCTGCCAGAAAAATCTTCTGTTTGATAAAAGATCAGAGCGACTAAAGAAAAATCTGCATATTAACCATTTGTTTCTGTCAGCATCCGTCTTTGTTGCTTTTAAAGACATGCACATACATCTAAGCAATGAGTGTGTTTAAATAGTAACCCGGAAGAATGAAGCATCCTCTCCAGGGTAACCGCAACCCAAACAAGAAGGTCACACTAATTTATGTTGACTTGTTTTTTTTTATACAGCGCCCAGTCAAAACTAAAGTCTCATTTCCTCTAAAACAGGTTTATACAAAGTTCTTTTATAAAAGGCTGAACAGTCGGATGCTATTTATCTGATTTACATGACGGCATGTCCTGGCTGCTCTCTGTGTGCACAGTGGAGTTTCACACACATACAGGTGCACACACTCCTGTCTGAAAACACATCAACCAGCTGAAAGTCATACAGTAATATTCCAGGGAGGTGAAGATGAAAACGGTCCAGCGAGAAGCAACCGGAGGATTTTTGGTGTTCGAGAGCTTCAACGTCTGCAGTTTAACAAGCAAAATCTGGTCATTATGTAGTCGCATCATGGCTTCAAATGGATCCATTTTGAGATCACCAGGAGATTTAAAAGTGTTTTTATCGCTGCTTATTGCTCATTTATGGAAAAGCACCACGTATAAATAAAGGATTTAGTCACTGTCATGTGTGTCATACTCACACTTTAATGTGACGTTGCCTGTTACAGATACAGAGTTCATGAATACAGGATTCAGCACAGCTGTTTCCATGGTTTTGTTTGTTTATATCATATTTATTACACTGTAAAAACTTAAATATATTAGAGCCAAAGTCATATGGGGTTGTTTTTCTGGTGAGACGCCTCATTTCACAAAAAAAGTTTATTTTAGAGTATTTTATTTATTTTAAATGTTTAATATCATTACTGAGATTTTATTGGCTATCATGAACACATATTTATTAAAGTTCTAGTGATTACAAACCACACTATGAGGAAATATTGCCTATTACCAAAGTAATAATTAATTATTCTAAGCCAGACAGGAAGAGCAGCCTCATATGTTTTATTTGTTATGGTCTGTGGGTTTTATGTTGTGATTTTGACTTCCTGTTTTATTTTGTTGAATTCTTTGCTTCTGGTTTTCAGCCATTTGTTACGTCACCTGGTCTGATTTAGTTATTATGTACACTTGTGCCACATTTTGTTTGTGTATTTACACTCTCTTAGTTTGTGATCACGCTGCTGGTTCATTGTTGTTTCGCTCTGGTTGGTATTGCTCAGTTCAGATTAAAGTTTAAGGATTACTGCATATCTGCTTCCTTTCTGCTTTTGCTCCACACCTCCGCGCCACCACTCGCACCCATCCATCCATTTTCTACCACTTTTCCCTGAACGGGGGCTGGAGCCAATCCCAGCTCACAATGGGCGAGAGGCGGGGTACACCCTGGACAGGTCACCAGCCCATCACAGGGCCCCACTTGCACCCCTTTACATTTTTTCGTATCTATAAAATGTACTTATTATTAGCAAGAAAATAAAGTTTTAGGTGTTTATGGGTTCAGTGAGGTTACATATTTGTATTAGACAATCTTGACAAACCATATTTTTCCTTATTCAAAGTAACACAAACAGTTTTTGACTTGCTTTTGAAAGCTGGTGTTTTGCAGTGCAACAACTTGGAGTTAAACAGACTAATTATCATTAGTCTGCTTTGTTCCATCTTTCCATGTCATGCATGGATGTTGGGTTGGGTTGAAATGAGCTAAACTGATATCTATACCCATGAAATCCAATATGTACAACATTAAAGACTGAGGAAACCAGGCATGAAATTAAGCTGTTATCTAATATCAGCCAGTTACAGAAAACTAAATAAATAAATCTGAATTCTTGTTTCTTATAGCATACGATAAAAACATTTGATCCCTGCTGCAGACTGAAAATAGAAAAAAAAAGACCATTAAGATGTTTGTTGGTTTTGGTTTCATGAACTAAAAAATAACTTTTTCATTTCAGGGCTGCAAGTTAATAATTTCTTCTCATGTGGATCTTTTGATAAAGTTGGAGAAGTTGGCACAAGATAAAGTAGTGAAATGTGGAATTTCTCTCCAAATCACAAAAAGGCAGGAAACATAATCCACCTTTTCCTCCTGCAGCAGGTCTGTCATACACAAACTAACCGATGCAAGACTGTTGATCCATTTACCGAGGTCAGCGCCTTCCTCTCATTTAGATTTCACTTTTTCTTTCATTTGCTCTACAATGCTCACCACCTGCTGCAAAATTCTGCCTTCTGCTTCAGTCAGCCAAAGACACAAAATGTACCATTGAAATATCGTAAAGCCAGAATGCATGTCATGAGAAAAATGTGCAATTTTTCTTTCTTTCTTCTTCAGTTCATTCTTTGACCATTTTCAGAGGAGTGCGTTCTTTATAAGTCCCAACTCATCACATACGGCTGCTTGTGCTGCCACTTTTCAACACGCACAGAACTCCCCTGCTGCTGAAGATATGTCAGTTATCTGCAGCATGAAATGATGCAATAAAGGCTCACATTTTCACGTCCGCTGCAATGAAGACTAACACAAGCAAGGTAGGAGGAGAAGATTGAAATGAGAATGGTTTGAACGCAGGGGATGCGCTCGTGTTGCGTCGACAGATAACAATTTCACAAGCAATTATTTTAAATTGGACCTTTAGTGTCTGTATTAATATTCTATCACAAAGACAACGTTGATTTCCATGTTTTTAGTTGTCTATCAAAAATCCCAAAGATAATTCAGTGATATTCTATTTCCTATTTTTAAAAAAGCTATTTTACAGCAAGTAGCTGAGAATTAGAAGAAAAAACATAAGCTTAGCATTGGAAAATGCTGCAGCTGAATAAGATAAAAAAGAACAAATCCAACAGACCTAATGGGGATCTTGTTAGTGTATCCATCTGGCAAAGCCTCAAACATTGCCGATGGTCTCTTCACCATCAGAGCGAGACCAGAGACCATTGCTCAACTGCCAAAAAGCCATTCTTATTGAGTAATGGAGGAGGGGGGGTTGATGACAGCAACAGGTCTGATGGAAGGATGAATCTGCAAATCCACCCCCGAGCCGATATCTCAACATTTTGTGTGATTGTCTGTACGAAGAACGGAACAAAAGGCGGAAACTTTTCCAAGATGAGCTTTGGAAAGACTACTTATTCAATAAAAAAAAGTCTTTAGAAACACTGAAATATGTCTAACGCACTGGATATGAGGCATGTAGGGCTGAAAAACTACATCTCAAAAGATTATTTTTGCCTCATTTCCAGTAAAAGACATATTTCAGTGCTAATATTTATTATTTCTGATAAATATACAACTGGATTATTACTTGTGTATATATTTTAGAGCACAAATGCAACATCATACTGAAGACACTGAATCTGGAGCCACCAGAGGAATAAGACAGAGATGGATGACATTTGTTTTCCTTTTTAAAAAAATCCAACAATTAATAAAAGAAATCATAATCAGTTATAATTTCATCTGTTTCTTTTGTGGGTGGATGATGAGGAGTTGTAACAACTTTTGTGACTCATCTATACTAAAGCACAAACACAAGCCAGATGACTCTTCATCAAATTAAAACCAGTGCTGCGCGCGCCTATAATGACTCCAGTCAGATCAATCAAACACCAAACAATCAAACCATCTGGTTTCGGAACAAGTTTCCCTCAATTTGGATGTTTAAGTTTGAATTCTGCGCATTGTGGGTCAGAACTTCTCCTTCCTCCACCAACAAACTGCACCTACAGAGCCGCTGCCATCCGGTAGGTTACTGGTTGTAAATGGTGGCGCGTGCATGTCATGTCTGCAAACAGCCGTGATCAAAAATAAAACAACAACACTCTGTGGCTGCTTTTAGAAACAAAGAAACACATGCACTCACCGGGTCCGAGCTATAAGTCCGCCGCGCGCCAGCCTGCGTCCGGAGACCCTGCTTGTGTCTGCTGATGATGAACAGCGAGGCACAGACCGCGTGCGTGCGTGCGCGCGCGTGAGAAATGTGCACAGACAGCAGCGCAGTGCCGGAGGACCGTTCAGATTGGAGGAACAAATACACTCTGGAGGAAGCAGAGGAGGAAAAAAAAACCGTCAATCCTGCGCGAGACACCTCTGAGGCGACACACGCTCGTGCAGGCTACAGAGCCGGTAGGGTTGTAGGAACATTGAGGAGACAAGAAAAAGTGGCACTATACCCCACTCTCTCTGTCTCAAAGAGAAATAT
>JBAMHV010000009.1:12035914-12048202 GCA_037177535.1 Pseudomugil gertrudae | reverse complement strand
TCAGAAACTTTCCGTAGAAATCCACTTACGCTGCTTTTTGTGCGTAAGCAAGCTTTATAAATGAGCACCCAGGTGCTTACTCAGCCAAGCCTAGGAGACATACTAAGAGCCTAGGCTGATGGAGCTTTTATAGAGGTAGAGCCTCTATGTGTGTAGGTGCTGCTCATGCCGCCATTGAGGCGACACCTGCACAAAGAGAACAGAAGATGCTGGGGTCGTCACAGCCCGTCTTTACAGATTGAAGTCCCCCCGTACCACAGAGTATGAGCACAGGAACAAAAACCACCACATTATGGTACGCCCAGACCACCCAGGAAGGTAACTGGGCCAATCCTGTCCTTCACCTCTGATGCCTTGTAGAAAGGACTGGGCATCACGCACAATGAAATGTCTCAACATATGGCCACGAGCTAGCTACAGTTTGCACAAGTACTAGCTTGACACGAGCATACTACTTCACTTTTTTTACAGCTCAAGGGGGAGAAACAGTAACAAGCATGCACACACCGACAGGAGTGAACAGAGTGGCATTAAGTGTAATTTTAAATGATCACTTTAGGGGTTTACATGGTTATTTTTTCTCCTGTTTAAAGTTGAATTACCTTTTTATTTGCATGTAAAGAGGAATTAAAAGTCCCATGTAAACGTAGCCAATGAAATATTCAGATGTCAGACACATCTGGATGTATGTGTATGAAGCATGTATGGTTGAAAAACCAGAATGTTGCTCATCTCCAGCTCTGCAGTGAAACAGGTAGTCATGAAAATCACTGCAGTGCTCCATGAACACAGTATACACTCAAATGCACGTAAAAAAAACCTCCAACATGCAATGAAAATATGTAAACAAACAATCCTTCAAGAGTTCATTTTAGATTGAGCTGAAGTGGAGAACTGTCCTATGATTTGATTTAAATAATCAATTAACTAGATTATTATTTGTAAATGTAGCCCACTGTGTCCTCGAGGCTAAGTATGACTAGAACCTCCAACCTGTTTCTAGGACACACTTTCAAACCCAGCATAAGTGATGGGATCGAGGTGTATGCATGAGTGTGTTGCACATTTGGGAAGGCATCCCTAATACTGACAAAAACATGCTCCCATCTTGATTTATCTTTCATAGAAGGCCTTTATATTACAACACTATGATTCTGTAGAAAAGACATTGTGTGTGTGTGTGTGTGTGTGTGTGTGTGTGTGTGTGTGTGTGTGTATGTGTGGGCAGCTCAGACCTGCTGACCCCAAAAACATTTGAAGCATTATGATATTATATATGAAAAAATAGGCCTCAAATGCTTGTTTTTTTTTTCTTCTTTGTTTGCTTTTGGCTTCATAAGTAGCATCGCACTTGGAGATTAGTGTTCCATGTAACTTCATTAAAATAGTGTCAGATTCTCTGTGCAGTCTAAAGAGAGCAGTTTCTTGATTTAATTCTTTCTGTGCCTCATTCAGCAAGAAATGCCATCCAATGCAGCAGGGAAAAGAACTATAAATAACTGGTGCAGAAAACCTTCTCCACTTGAGCACTTGCACGTCTCCTTCGTTTTCTCTCAACAGGAAGCTGGAGAAGGGTCTGAACACCAGTTCGCAGTCAGACGGCAAGCTCAAGTACCTGACAGGAGAGTGGTTTTATGAGGCCAAGTCTCTCAGACACAATGACAAGATCCACGGCTCTGAGATCATCCTGGCATCCATGAAACAAGGGAAAGCAGCTGGTTTAGGTGTGTTTTTTCTGTGCTCCAAGTTACTTTCAGGCCAGTTTTTTCAATAGAAAAAAGAATCTACAGTGGTTTTATTTATACCCCTGACACTCAAAGCTAGCATGTGACATGTGTCTCGCGTCCTCACACAGGCTAATTAAACTCAGTTCTGTTTTATCAGACTCATTGCATCATTGTTCTGAGATGTCTGTAAACTCATATCTCCTGCAGATGGGTCTCTTAGAATTGACAGATCAAAGCCACTCAGCAGTCGAGGTTCTGACATTGTGGCTCCACCAAAACCTGCCAGATGTTTGGAGGCACCACAGCAGGAGATTAAGTATATTGTTAATTTAACCTTGTTAAGTAAAACTTATAAATGCCCCTTTTTCCAGTTATTCATTAGCTGCAAGTCAGTCATCTCCCAGATGTCTCAGGGAGTTCAAGAGAACTCATGTTGAGTTATGAGAGTCAGGCATGCTAAAGCATCTTTTAAGGGGGTTTTACAGCTCTTTTCAGAATAATGTATGTGTGTGTTCAGTGTGCACTGTGTCTTGTGACTCAATGTGTGTAAACATAGGTGGTGCTGATGACTGAAAATAGTTTGTTTTATAACCCAGCAGCTACTGTGTCGCTCACAACAGACTGCAATGACAACAGATGAACAGTTCAGGAAAATGCTTAAATATTTAATTAAATTTCCACTTGTTGGGCAAGTTACCCCATTAAGTCGGTTGGATAAAACCACGTGTATAGTTTAACTGGGACACGGCCTAGACTTAGAACATTTCTGTTTAAGCAGAGTCAATATTTGTCTTGACTAAACCTCTCTGGATATTTACTCTAACAAGGTTTTAGTTCCTGTCCCCTTTTTGACTTTATTACTGAATCACACGGGCTTTAAATGCTCTCAGAGGAAAGGGATTTTATCTGTTTTCTCCAGCTAAAGCATAGAAGAAATTCAGTCTCTTCATACAGTTAGAGTACCTCTGATGATTTGCTTGAGTTGGGTGTAGATGCAACTTCTTCTTTGATGTATTAAGTTAGAAAGCTTTGGTCATGTATTGCACAGTATCTGATATTGTACAGAGATGCAGAGATGCAGCCTATTTATCATGTTAAAAAAACTGTTTTGTTCAGAATTATTGGATTTTTTGCCAAATAATGTTTTTCTCTAAAGAGCATAATCCCAGAAAGACTATCTGTGAAAAGCTTTGCAGAAATAAGTACTGCTGCTTTGTGCTTTCCTTTCAGTGGGGGTGTCCTCCTTGGATTTTGCCCAAGGAGGACACCCCCACTCTGCAGGCTACAACTTGGTCTAAAATACAGCTCCAGATGGCTCTGGGTCAGCCT
Source organism: Pseudomugil gertrudae (assembly GCA_037177535.1). NCBI lineage: Eukaryota > Metazoa > Chordata > Actinopteri > Atheriniformes > Pseudomugilidae > Pseudomugil > Pseudomugil gertrudae. The sequence continues at coordinate 12,045,146 of JBAMHV010000009.1, read as the reverse complement.
GGAGCTCCGTAGGTGCTGTGTGTGGTTTTCTTTCCACAATACTCACCAACTTACTCTGAGTTTCAGGATTTTTAATTCAGTTTCAGTTTTAGTTTCACAATAACTGATGGTTTACCTCAGAATGTCACATTAACCATATAAACATTTTCTGGGCGTCTGTCAGCTTTATTAGCTCCGCCTCGCAGAGGTTATGTTTTCACTGGAGTTTGTCTGTTAGCAACATAACTCAAACAGTTATTGATGGATTTTAGTGAAATTTTCAGGTTATGTTGGGAGTGTCACTGGGAACAAATGATTAACTTTTGGTGGAGATCTGGAAAAGATCCTGGATTCTGGATCACTTTGAAATTTTCAGTAACATTATGGTGCTGCTTGGCGTAGATCTGCGCTCTCTGAGTGCTTTTCTTGTTGTATGATGTGGAATTTTTATTGTGGATCTCTAAATCTTTGTTATTTGAAAATTGGGATGATAGTGATTTTGTTCATTTGCATTTGCATGGATAATAATATAAACCCTGTAGTTACATCGAGTTAGGACTTAACATCAGCTGCATTTTGTTTAAATCAGTTCTTTAACACCATTTTTTAAAACATTTTTCCCCTAATTCTTTTCCTTTTTTGGTGCAGTGATGCAGAAAAAGAGAATCGGATTTCAGCGGTTCGCTCCCCTAGAACGGTAGGCATGTGTGTTAAAAGCCATTTTGCTTAGTGCAAGTTTTTTAAAGTCATCTTCAGCAACTGTGATGTAAATAATTCATTTCGTTTCACTTCAAGCCGAGGCACAACCCTTTTAACCGGGCTTCCCTTATTGTTGTTGAGCCTCCTGAATATAATCATGACTTTCTGACTGGCCAGCACCGGGAAGCACAAGAGACAGGTTAGAGCTCAGATTTGAACCAGACATTCAGAGGAGTGTTTTACAGGTAGGGATCCAGTGATCATATATTTCTTCTTCCCTCTCAGAGCCCATCTCTGCATTAAAGAATGACACTGCAGTTGAGACCAGTCTGACTTTAGTGGGCTCCATCACACCTGAAGGTTCCTCTGTAGGTTTCAGGCCAGTGCCGAAGAAAAGGACATTTCTCTCCAGAACCATCAGTCACTCAGAAAGCAATGGCCAGCTGGGGTCGAACACTCAGGTAAGACCTGTTGTTCCTGCTCCACGACGAAGCCTCCAGAAGGGATCCACTGTGAGCTCAGACCAGTCCTACCATAAGAACACAGATAAAACAACCCCGACAAGCGCCTCTAATCAGTTGACTCAGTATGTGCAGCCCACCAGATTGGCAGATGAAAACTCTGCACAACTGATGTGTGATGCAGTGTCCTCAAATAAACGTCTGGAAAGAGAAAGAAATCAGCCGTCTGTAGCAAACGATGGGTCAGTGGACAGTTTTTACTCAAAATCTTTGATTAAATCCCCACAACCCTTCACTGAAACACAAACTCTGTGGAATTTCAGACCCACTACGTACGCCAGGACTGATGTTTCAGCACCTCAAAGGTGTGAAGATCAAGATGATCAGACCCAAAGCGAGCACGTGGCTTTGAACTCTTTCAGCAAACCAAACACAAGCATCCAGGAGAAAGAGAACAGCAGCAGGGTGGAGACGGCAGTGAAGCAGGAGGAGCTCAGTTTACCTCAAAGCGCTTTCGGTAGGTTTATTTAATACGACACAGAAATCTTTTTAATACACGTGAATGTCTTTCTTTTTTCTTTGGCCTGTACAGGTTTTTCAAGGTTGAGCTTCAAGAAATGTTTTTTTTTTCTTTTTTATCTGTTTACCTTGTTGCATCTGGTCTAAGCACGTTATGTAATTACATTCATATTTGCAGCCATACAGATAAATCCACATAGACAGGGAGGTGTGTATCCATGTGCAAACCAGAAACAAACAACAACAAAAAAAGTTGAAAAAAATATTCTGGTGCAATCTTTTAAAACTTATTTGCTGGACAATTCTTTGAATTTAGTTATACCTGCACACTTACTAAATGTTCTTAATGCTGTTCTTGCATGCATGCATTTAAACAGAAAAGGGTTAAAGTGCTCATGGCTCCCCTTTGATGATGTACAGCACATACAAACATGAGTATATTTTAGTTGTAATGGGATCTAGAGTGCATCCAGAACCAGACTTTATCATGGTTTTAAAATGCTGCTTTCTAAGAAACTTCTACAAACATGTTTTTTTCTTGAGACAGCTTATTGAATTACTGCAGGAGTCTGTGCAATGTTGTATTCTATCTTATATTTGAGGAAAATAAGAGATCACTGGCAAATAATGTGAACCACCCTCTTCCGTCCTCCTTTTCAGATCCAGATCCTCCCGAGTCTTATGACCTCAACTTTATTGACAAGTGTGACCAGCAAAACCAGAGATCAAATCGCAAACATGTGTTTAAATTATCCACTCAAACCACCAGCCCCACTGGTGAGGAGGAGGAGGAGTCCATTGTGAAGGTGCTGGACTGGTTTAACCGCAGCACAGACAGCAGTGATTGGCTGAGTCTAGACGATGGTCCAAAGGCCACAAAGAGCTCTGATAAACGACAAGCTGTTTGCAAATTACAAGATGAAGATTTATTAGCAAGAGATGCTAAAAGTGATAGACAACCAAGTGACCCCCAAGAGGGGGAGAAGCTTGAGAGTCCCTTCCAAAGACCGAACAATGGGGATAAAGCGTTACAAGCAGTGCAAAGGAAAAGCAGCAGGGAATTGACTGAAACACAAGAGGGGTTGAGGAAAGACCCACAAGTAAGGTCACATTCACAAGATGTGAAAGATAACGCTGATGAAAGCCAACCACTGAAGATCTCTCATCTGAAGTCATTCTGGGAGAAAAGCAACACAGGCCCTAAGATACTTATTAGCAAATTAGTGACGCATGGTGACAAGGGACTAAACGCTGCTCACCTTTTAGCTGAGACAGAGGCTGATAAGCCATCTCTTCCTGGAATGCACCGTCAGAAGGGAATACATGAAAAATCCACCTCAAATTCAGATGAACGGGAGCAGGAGCTGGTAATCAGTCCACAGATAAATATGGTAGACAGTGTTTACCTAAATAATCACCAGCAAGTAGACATGACTAATTCAACTCAAATGAACAGTAATGACTCAGTTTATTCAAAGTTGCTCTACAGTCCCCAAAAAGTTGACAGAGGAGTTTCAGATGCTGAGACTTTATGTGTGACAAGGCTGAGCTCATCAGAAAGAACGGTCATCGATCCAGTGTCTGAGAGTGCTTCTACAGCCAAACCAAAGCTGCAGCCAGACCGTAATTCAGAACCGAGAGAGCCCATCCTGCAGGAGCTGCTATCAAAGACCGTCCATGTGCCTCAGCTGCATATGAACCAACACATAGGGGTCAGTGCAGACTCTGAAAAGCTCAGTTTGTCCAGAAACAGCCCAAATATGGACTTCAAACCAGGTGGACATGGAGTCCAGAGCACCATCAAATCACAAATTTGCAGAGTTCCAAGTGAAGACATGAAGAGGAGGGACAGTGAAGATAAAGGTGTGCATTCAAGCATGTCTTCTAAAAAGAAGGAAGAGGCATCCAACAAAGACAAGACTAATACGCCGCACTTAAACAAGCAGACATTACAGCATCAGGACAGCACAGCAGAGAGGATAAAGCAGCTTAAATCCTTCTGGGAGCAAGAGCGCAAGAAGCCCATGTTTTACACTGGTAAACCAAAAGCTCCTGGAGAAGGTAAATGTGTTCGTGGAGCCAATCTGGCCAAAATGAATAAAAGATTTACCAAGTCTGAGTTTGACCTGAGTTCAATTGGAAATGAATTAGACAGTAATGAGGAAGACAACAAAAACCATGCAAACTTTACGGTTCTCCCGCTTAATCAGAGATTAGATAAACTGTCTCCAAGTCTTGGTGCAAGTCGTACCCAGTTTAACACTCTGCGGGAGTTCTGGGACTCCTCCGACTCCAGGGGATCATTAACCTTTGACAAACCCAAAAGCCCCAAACAAAAAGAACCAGTTGGTGCCCAGCTCTCCTCTGTGGAGGTAAAGAACATTGAGTCTGAGATCTATCACCTAAATGAGAAAACAAGAGCTGCTGTTATGAAGTCGTCGCCTTGTCCTCAGAATCGATCAAAGCCTCCACATGATAGACAGATGGGATCAAGACCGCAGAGTGACAGCAAAAACAACCTGCCTAATTTTATGCCAGCTGAGTCAGGGCAGCCGAGACAGTCCAGACGCAGCTCAAAAGATTCCAGTAGAGAAGAGAAGCTCACAAAGCCACAAAGCAATTCGAGTAAAGAGATTCGGGCACCGAAGAACAGAAAAGACAGCTTCAGCATTACCAGCAGTCGTGGAAATTCTTTCCGTCGTGCCACAAGCATGTTCAGTCTGAGTGTTCCTGATGAAAAAGATCCAAATCAACTCAGAGTGGATGCCAATCCTGTAAGCTGTCAGAGCAGAAAACACAGACAGAGTATTGATAAAGGCACTTCATCGAAAAGATCATCAGAGGAAGCGGAGACTGTGGCTCCACGTGCACGGGCGTTTGTTCCTACAGACTACCGTCATTACCTGGGGATGACAGACAACACCGGCGTCCACACATCACTCGCTCCAGTAGTGAAGAACGAAGGGCCAGAGGTCAAGACTGAGTATGATCTTGACCTGAGTGCACCTGTGAGGTCCAGTACGCCTGTGAACTTTGAAGAGCGTCACAGCAAGAAGAGCAACAAGAGTAATCAACGTCCAGTGTGGGCAAGCTACAGTGGGTCAGACACGGCTCAGGAGACGTCAATCAGCAGCACGTCAGAAACCTGGTCCAACTCGAGGAATGGTTCAAACCGTGAGCATGAACTTTTTTCTAATTTTATTAAAAGTCTCCCTAAAAATTCAGCCAAATAATGATCTATATAAAGGAGTCTAGGCTCTAATTACCTGTCTTTCTTTTGGTTCTGAATTATTGATGGGAACCCTTGGAATTGTGGGTAGCTTTCACTTTATCATGTCGCTTTGGAAAGACAGCAACAAACAAAAAAACTATTGTGTCTGCAAAATTAGAGAAAGATGGCTCGTTATAGAAGGCTAGAAACCAGCAGGAGTGATCGGCCATTGCATACATCTGAGAGGTTCCAGAAAGTCTGTAAGTCTCAGCTTGTAAACAAACCAACATGCACAATAACCTTTACTGTGATTAGATCAGCAGACAAGTTCTGCTACGGGACAATAACGCTGTTATCAGAATGACTGTACCAGATGAATTATTTCTTTCTTAAACCTGAGTCATACATATGATAAACTGTGTGCATATAAAATATGTATTTGTGTCATGTTTATTTCCTATACAAATATTTTTAAAATGTTTGCTTATATTTCAATAAGCAAAAGTAACAAAATGTCATCAAAATGGGGGAAGATTAAAAAAAGATTACAGCACTATTTCTAGCAAAAACCTGATGGATGCAAATGAAACGTATATCGATTTTTAAACCAGATATTTGAACCTGTGTTATGAAGAAGTAGGTGCTGTTTACTGTTAACATGGTGTGGAATCAGCAGTATCCTTGATATCATGTCCGTGTCGGGTTATCTGTGTTTGCCGTGACAAATCTTTGTAAACAGGGTGTTCAGATGTGGCCGAGTGCCAATGTTTAGTTTGTGGGCTGAACAACACATTGCTTTAAGTTTACTGAATCTAAATGCACAACTAGAGTTTCACATCAAGGCAGAAATACTTCACACCTTTACCTTATTCCTACTGAATCTCACATTTAAACCATAAAGGTTTGATTATTTTGTTTTATGCGGCAAGTCTGTTAAAATCTTTATATTTTATGCTCACAATTTGACAACACAAATTTATCAATATATTATTATCAACCCTTAAACAGATAAAACGATTTTTTAGTTTTAGTGCTAGTTGCTGCTTTCTTATATTCTAATATCTAAATCTTTATTTGCCTGTAGTAATTATGTTTAATAAGCTGAGTTGACAAAAGGAAGTAAATGTCAAAGTTTCTGTAATTTCAGCAAAAGTGACCAATTTTTCCTCCAATGTGAAGGTGAAAATGATGATGACGACCAAAATCCTGTTAGGAAGGCGTTGCGGCGAGCAGAGGCACGTCCTAAAAATCTGGCTAAAAGTATGGAGGACATCACGGCAGCAGTGTCCCCACGTGAGCATTTTCTACACTGTCAAGACAACTTTTTCCTCTTCAAGTGTGCAGAGAATTTGTAGAAATGTTCAATTCTTTCCTCAATTATTGATTTTTTTTTGCTCTATATTGAAGGACAAGAAAGAAGACCAGACCCAACGGCCGACCTGAGGCGCAGCAGTGATGGTAAAGACTTCAGATTCTTTATAAAACCTACATTTTGAAAAAGATTTATCAAAAAGTGGTAATATGGTAACTTGGGCAAAATACCAGAAAAAAAATTAATAAAATGTGTATTAATTGTTAACATGTCTGATGTTGCTTTGATAAAATTTGTACACTGTATTAAAATGTGTACATTCTGCCTCTAAATGAACCCCTCTACAGTTTCAGCCATCACATCACCATCCTCTTCCCTGTTTTCGGATCCAGACCACCTGAAAAAAATGAGCAAATCCGTTCCTTCGTTCTTACAGAAGGAGGTAAAACATCCCTCGCATACCTTAATCTAAAAGGACAAAGCTTGCTCTGCATCTGTGTGCAAAGAGCTTTGTGCTCGTCTGTGTTTCAGAATGCTGGCAAAGATGCTGACTCCACCTGTGAGCGCAGATACCAGCGAGGAAGACTAATGACAGGCAGCTCAGTGACTAACCTGAGCAGCTCCTCTGGCATGCAGTCTATGTCGTCTGTATGTTCACACACAGCAGCATGAATTACTAATGCTTGATTCCTGCATCCCACTTGGGGAGTGTCCTGTTTTTGTGTGTGCTGCTTTACTCTAAAACCTGTTGAGCTGAGCAGAGAAGTCATCTATGATTTTATTGCTACTTGTGCTCTTTTCTTTGTCAAAATACCTGCTGCCAGTGCTATAATCCTAAACCATTCACTTCAGCTATGTACAGGTGGAAAAATCATGGCGTTAACCTTCATGTTTACAGTCCTTCATCTTGCAGTGCTGAAAATATAGTTTGAAGAAAAACGAAAGCAAGAATCTTAAGCACAGTTACATTTTCTCATCTTATGGAGCTGAAATGAAACAATAGCAATATAGCTCATAATAAAACCAAAATATTTATAGGTGAGGTGCTTTCAATCTTTAGTGAAGACTCACCCAATGCCTGATGAGATAGATTTCAGTCCTTTATGACTCAACAGCATAAAGCAAGTATAGCTAATGGATTGATAGATGTTTTTCCTTCAATACCTTAAAACTGCTGCACATGTTACTACCACTGTGACTCGGTCAAAGAATCTCAGTGAATACTCAGTCATTTAACTTGTAGATGTATGATTTGTATATGTGTGTGTGTGTGTGTGTGTGTGTGTGTGTGTGTGTGTGTGTGTGTGTGTGTCTCTCAGCTGAGTGGAAGTGTGATGACGATGTACGGCGGTGACATTGTGGAGGTTCAGGGAAACATCCAGTTCTCCATCAACTACATTCAGAGGCTCAGAGAGTTTCACATCTTTGTGGCAGAATGCCGAGGCTTGGCTGCAGTGGACCCGAAGAGAAGCCGCTCCGATCCGTGAGTGTTGTACCTGATGTTTGCATATCAGATGTGCTGGGGAAACATCTAAGTCAACTAACAGAACTGCTCATTGCACAATAACAAATTACTTTTTGCTTAATGGAACTTTATTTAATAAAATGCTTGTACTAGGTCATACAAAACAAAGTAAAAAATACATGTTAGGCCAAAGGACGATGAAACATTAAGGATGTCTCAGTGTTAGTTTCGGGATAATTTTGTCTGAAATTTTATATACTGTCACACTACTCCAGGTTTCCAGACAAGTCACTAGTAAATGTCTCTGGTAAAAATCACAGCACACTGCAATCTGTAAAACCAGCTGAAGAACTGAACCAGACATATTCCCAACCTAAAAAACATTACCATCCATCAAAACAGCCTGACAATGAGAGTCAAATCTGAAGTTAAAAATGCCTCCGAACCTAAAAGAACTTTATCAGTAATTCAGTCCTTTACTTTGTGTTGCAGTTTAATCCTCTCATAAAAACAAATAGGATTGGCCCTGAAAGTTTGAGGAGAAAAAATGTAACTTTTCCTTTGTACTTGATTTAATAAGCTTCAGCAAAGCCACAGCATTTATTTCCATCCAGTGTTGCATTCATTTTCCTCCATTATCTTGATGTGATGATGGGAGAGTTTGACCACTACACATTCATTCCAACAAACATGACTTTCACTTCTGGACTCTAAGGTCCTTAACATCTTAAGATCCTTACAAATTTGGATATTGTTATATATTTTCATATATATATACCCTGATTCAGGGTTGTGGGTTGGTGTGTATGAAAAAGAGACAAAGTTGGGTCAATTTCTATAGCTGTTTTATCTTGTTTGCAGTATGCCAACAAACAAATGCAACAAAGTCCACCATGCTAACTTAAACTTTTTCCTCATTGTGATAATAAATGTGTATTCTGATTTTTGCTTTCAAGGTATGTCAAAAGCTACCTGGTTCCTGACAAAGCTAACCTCGGAAAGAGGAAAACATCTGTAAAAAAGAAGACACTCAATCCAACCTTTAATGAGATCCTCAGAGTAAGAGCAGAGACACTCGGAGGTTTTCCCACACTGTCATACGTTCCTGACAAACAGCTTTTCTGTTTTAATAGTATCGTGTTCGCATGGAGTATCTCAGAACCCAGACACTCATTCTCTCTGTTTGGCATCACGACACCTTTGGTAAGAACAGTTTCCTGGGCGAGGTAGACGTGGACCTCTCCAAGTGGGACTTTGACCACACCCAGATGAATTACTTGGCTCTGAAAGCGAGGGTAAGGACAAACATACACACACACACACACACACACACAAAGGATGTATTATTCACAACTGTTTTCTTATCAAATAACAGCTGTTTATCTTTGAAGCCTGCTGATTCATTTCATTGACTCTATTTGAGCTGCTTGTATTATATGAGTATGTAAAGCCTCCTCAGTTTCAGACTGCACCCACTGTAGAACTGTCCATCGGCCGAGGGGAGATGAGACTGGCCATTCGTTTCCTGCCACAGATCACCCACAGTGAAGGTCTGCCCTTCATCCTTTGCTTGTTTAATATATAAA
>JBAMHV010000009.1:12015585-12030132 GCA_037177535.1 Pseudomugil gertrudae | reverse complement strand
TATATATATTTTTAATATGAATAGTTTTGAGATACAAAGAGGAGCAGCAACAGATGGAAATCAGGAAATAAATTCACAAAAAAGTGCACTTCAGCTTTCTTATCTTTTTCATGTAGTCTGGCCAAGAAAATAATAATTATAATAATAATTATTTCTGTGCTATATAGAATATATACCATTTCACTACCTAAGCTAATAATGCTACATTTAGTTGAGGTTTACCTGGAATTTCTTTATGTTCTCATCATTAGATTAAACTGATTTAGCAAGCTCTATTGCTTTAGCTGTCTCACTGTATCTATGTGTACAGAGAGAGATTAATAGGGTTATGTACAACTGTGAGAGCAGCTGATAAGCACAGATGTTGAAACCATGTTATAAGAAAAAAAAAATTACACTTCTGCCATGACAACACTACCTAACCCAGAGGTACTTTTTAAAGCCATCTTGAATGTTGGCAGACAATGCAGGGCTGTCATGAGAATTAAATAGAGCTTATACGCTTAATTTAAATGATATATTATAGATTGTATTATATCTGATTAAAGTGTTTTGGTACTGTAATCCTATTTTCATAAATATTTTGTCATTTAATTAAAGGTGTTGCTAAAGAAGTTTCCAGTACTGGAGAGATTCATATTTGGGTGAAAGAATGCAGGAATCTGCCTCTAATCCGGGCCACCATTGATCCATATGTTAAATGGTATGTTCACATGTCATCCTGCTCAAGCAAGTCAGAAAATAATCTTGCTTGCTGTGCAGTAATTCTGTTTCTTCACCGATCTTGTTTTAAGCTTCGTGCTGCCAGACACGAGCAGGAAAAGTCGCCAGAAAACACGAGTGCTGCGTAGGACGGCGGATCCAGTGTTTAATCATACCATGGTGTATGATGGAATCAGTGAAGCTGACCTTACTGAGGCCTGTGTGGAGCTGACTGTCTGGGACAGAGACAGGCTTGCAAGCACCCTCCTGGGGGGGCTGAGGCTTGGAGCTGGAACAGGTAATCAGTGAAAGAATCATATTTTGTGTTACAAATTATACTGACAAGTTCAGCTGTGATGATTTTCTTTAAAACTGAAAAAGTAGAGCACTTTTGTTGTGATTCAAAGCATATAAGTTCAAGTGGGTTCGTAATAAGTCACATTGAGCCACCAAGTTATTCACTTATGTATTTAGCCTGTCAGACGGTAAAATAATCTTCTTGGTATAGTTGCCTTATCTTGACAATTTAAAAGTCCTCTTCTTTTAGAGGCAAAACAAACTAAGTCAAACAGGCTAAAATCGAAAGATTGCAAAATTTTATACAGTCATATAATTTAAATAAACGCATTAGCATCAAGTGAACCTAAGTGACATTTTACCTGAACTTATGTAGTGGCTCTCATCATCTGTTCCCATAAGTCCCCTTTGCAAAAGAAATCAGTATCTAAGAGCAGCAAAATATGTAGTTTTAATGCTAATATAGATTAGTCTTTTTCATTATTGGTTGCAAAGATCCTCAAGGACTGTGTATTTACTTCCTAACAGTGACGTTCTACATTTTTGACACTTATAGTTTACTTTAGTGTTTTGTGTTGTTATTATATGAGAAGTCACAGTTCTGTGTCTGAGGCCCCTCTTTCTTTTCTTCAATCATTTTGATTGATTTTGCTGCCATTCTTTTTCTTTTTTACATATTTTGACATTTAATATCTCAACTTTTTCTGATTTCCTCTTTGTGGAAAAATAAAATTAATGTCTCCTTAATGTCTCTTTGATAAGCATTTCTGGATGCATTTGGATTTTTGTGTGAATTTTTTTTTTTAGAAAGAGCTGCAAATATCAACCAGAAGTCCAGTCATTGATTTGCTGCTGAGGGCACTTTTAGCTCATGCTTTACCACCACTTAACCATCACATCTGGGCTCTCCGTAAAAAACAAGCCTAATTAGCTAAATACTGTCATTTTATCTTGCTGTAAAACAATAAGTGTAAATGCAGCAAGAGATCTTTTACTGGCAAACATTCTTGTTACCACCATCTTACCACTCGCTGCAGATTTGAAAATGATTGTGGATAAGGGTTCAGTTTTACTATGTAGAAATTAAAACAACATTCATTCATTAAATTTTTTTATACCGTTTGATCAAATTCATGGTCACAGGGAAGCTGGAGCCCGTCCCTAACATTTATCAGGCGAGAGGCAGGGTACACCTGGATAGTACATCACAGTAAAACAATATTAAACCTCTAAAATAATTACACCTAAGCTTGTTTTTAAATTTTTTCTTACATTTTGGGATGTCATATAGTTTACATTTTATGCTTTTAAAATACACTAAACCTTTGTGAGGATCCAAGAAAAAAGAAAAAAAGCTCCATTCATCCCATTTTTGTTTTTTGAAATTCGTCCATTGTTGTACTTTTTTACTGAAACTCATAATTTATAAGGTTTGCATATTAAGTATAGATGGATTCAGAGAGGAAATGACTAAACACATATTTAGGGTTGTGACATAAATGTTTTTGGATTGCTTTGAACTATCCACCCAGAAACCCAGAAAGTCTGGAAAAAACAAGGAAACTGCTAACAAAAGAGTTCCTATGAAAGACATCGGAAACATCAACCATGATCAACAACAACAGTGTGGTCTATTAAAGCTTTGGACAATGTTGTTAATCATGAATCATTCAATAGTCATGACCGACTAAATTAATTGTAAGAAAGTTCTGAGGCTGATTTTAGTCTCAAATGATGTGTTTTCTGCAGGTCGAAGTTATGGAGCTCTGGTGGACTGGATGGACTCCAGCGCTTATGAAGTCACCCTATGGGAGCGTATGATGGCTTCCCCGAATGAATGGGTGGAAGATGTGCTGCCACTGAGAATGCTGAATTCTGCAAAAAGTGCTTTCAAATAAGTATACTAACTATGACATGATAGTATTATTATTACTGATAAAAACATGGTATTATTTTACAAATGTATGCATTGATTTAACTTTACTTGTAAAAGTTAAATTTTTTTTAAAGTAAGATCAAACTTGAGTACTGACACTGAACCCAAAGTTTATTTTCTTTTTGTTTTTTTGTTTGTTTTTTACAGTACAGCACGGTGACTCCAAACAATACAAGGTGTACCGAATACAGTCATTTGTCTGACATCATGCACATCCACTGGGTTTTATCTGTAGTGCCAGTTCATAGCAGAAGTTTCTGATGACTTCACAGAGAAACCCAGCAAGTTCAGTTCAAGTCCAATTAAATCCATTAACATCCAGTTTAATTCCTATCCAGTCTAAAACAATCCAGATCAAGTCTAGCTCAGGAAACACGGTGCCTCAAATCTTCAGTTTAATCTTCTGTTCTGATATTACACTGGCCAGCAACTGATAATGGAGAGGAACTCCATTTTACAGAAAGAAACCTGCACAGCTAAACCTGGACAGGGCGGCCATCTGTCCCAACCGGTTGGGACACGAGTGAACAGGATATAAACCAAATACAAGAAGAGTGAGATTCCTACGTGATTGCCAGCACATTCTTACACATGAGACACAATGTGGTAAAGATCAATTAAGTTAACCTTAGACTGGTCTTAGTGTCTGGGCTCACCCAGTGGACTGATTCTCATGCAGTAACAAACTGTTCTTGCTCAAAGCAAACCACTGGAAATAATGCATTTCACTGAGTGGTTGCACAGATGTTAGGATGTGTGTGACAGTGCTCGGAGTTAAAACACTATCAATGGTGTGTCATGAGTGATCAATATAGCAGCAATAACCTCTAAAATTTTGGCTTCACAGAGAAATACTTGTTAGTTTATTACAAATGTTAACTAAAATGTTAAAGATCCAACTGTATTTGATCCCAAATTTGACATTATATGGATGGCAGGTAAAATGTTAACCATGTTAATTAGGAATAAAGAAATTTGATGGAAAGAATTTCTTTGTGTCTTTTTTTCTCTTTTTCAATCAAAATAAATAGAAGTTTAAGCAAAGCTAACATGCATAAGAAATAGTAAACCTCAGTCTTCCAGATAAACATCCCACAGGAACCACTAATTCACCATCATTTTTAACTATTTATATGGATAAGATGCATTATTAGCTTATACTTACCTGAGTTAAAATGCTGGTACAGTTAAACACTCTTTGCTCATTGTCCTTGTACATGCAAAGTTTTCTAAGCATTTTTTAGATATTTAATTGTGCACATAATTTCTGCTTTATATCAACAGCAAAATGTCTACAAATACAGAGGAATATGTGAGCTTTTAGAACATTTAACAACGAGGCCATTAATTTGACCAAAATTGGGACTAAAACAAGAGCAAATACCAAAGCTGTCATGTTGCTTCATCAAGTTGTAATCTTGTCTGTGTGTACTGGGTGTTTGCACGTTTGTTTCTGCAACTTGAACATGACTATTAAATCCACTAACTAAGCTTTAAAGATATTAAAACATGTTTATAAATGCTGCATATATTCATTCATGCATGCATGCATTTTCTTTAGGTTTTCTGAGGTCAGGACAAAAACAACAAACTAATTTAATCACTGACTAACAACACATATCATGGATTTCACACATAGTTATAGCTTATCTATATTTATTTTCTTTTACAGTGTACCTGAATAGCATGGTAGTTTATTCAACTGACAAAAAAGTACAGCAAACAATAAAATCCATAAAATCCTCCCACATATACCTGGTTTGACTAATGTCGTCACTACTTTATACATTTTCAGTCAAAAGAAGAAAAAAAAAACACTCCAACGTGACAACAATCTGAAACAACATTTTAACTGATTACCAAAACATCTCAATCTGAGGCTGAGAAGCTGAATAAATCTAAAATTTAATTGTAATATACAGTTATTATACAGATATATTAACAAACTATGTGATATACATTGATTATAACTTTGTTAAGAAACTGGTGGTAACCCCCATACTGTGATGCTATGTTGGTGAAGTGATAGGAATACAGAACAATAAGGTGCAACATCATAATGCTTCATCTCTATTGTTTTTCATGACTAATATAAAAAGTTCATGTTTGGGAGTTGAATAAAAGAGCTCTATCTTATGTCAGAGGATGTTACGCTATGGAATTTTTTCTTCGTCTTATGTAGAACCCAAAATAGACAGTCAGGGCAGCGATGAAAATAGTAATGATGACGATGCAGATGATCACAGCCACCACAGGACTGCTGTAGTGTCCCTCAGATGATGCAACTGTTGGCCCAGCACAGAAAACAAGAATTAATATGTCAGAGTCAAATACGGGGGAAAAAAAAGAAACGCATACATGAATAAGTGAGAATGTTAACATTTAATTCAGATTCTTACCATAAACCGCTGATGGTTGAGTATCAACTGAAAAAAATAAACCAAAAATCTGGTCAAATTTTGGTAAAAGTCACTTTTTTCTATTCTTTCTTTCTTTTTTTTTTACAGAAAGCTTCAGGGACAAGTTTGTGCTAAATATGTTTTTTCACGTTCTAGGACAAAAGTTAACGAGTGCATCAATAAAAACTGAAATTCAACATCCCTGTTACTTTTAAAGACCCTGATAAATTTAATTCTCTTGGTCTATTGTACTACATCACAATAATAATAAAAAAAATGTATATATATTTGTCTGTGTGTGTATTGCTGGGGATGACGTTAAATATGTAAAAAAAACTTTTTGTTATGTTTTTAATATGAAAAGTTTTCTATAAATAAAATTTGATTTGATGTAAATACAATTGAACTCTTAAACAATCTGAGCTATTACCAATGCTCATATTCAGTTAGGAGCTTTCCAAAAGGTATTTTTTTTACAGATATTTAATACTCACATATTAAATAGTTGTTTCCTCCCATATTAATATTTTTTAAAACCCTTATGGCTCATCTTAATTTTATAAAGTAAAAAAAGAATGCATGGATGACTATTCTGGAAGACTAATACTGCTTTCAGTGATGTGCTTCAATAAAAACATGCAGAAATTGGTAGTTGAGTGTTATCCTTCCTCAGCTGCTGCTTCAGTTTGTTTTTACCAGAAAAATGATGTTTATGCATTTAGGTGAGCTTAGTTTAGCAGCAATCTTGAAAACAAGTGAAATGATTGGACTTGCTTAATCAGAGAAACAAATATCTAACAATCCCTCCAAAAGCATCCTTACTTTGCAGCAGCTTATTTTAGTTTAAGTCCCCTTAGACCAAACTAAGCTGTTTCCAGTGAGTCCTTAACTAAAAGTCTCATCCTTTTCTGATGTGTTCAGCGCGAGTGTCCTGGTCAGTTTCAACACTGCTTTCACAGTATTTCATTTATTCTAACAAGATATAATTTTCAGGTAAATTTAACGTTTTAAAATATTAGAAAGCACATTGACAGCTACAAATTAATCACACAGATGCTGATATATCAGATTGTGCTCTTCATAGTATGAAAACAATTTAAAATAAAATGGAAATTTATGGGAACTTAATATACTGCAGTATTTCCAACTTCTCTCTTCCAGTTTCTCTTGTGCAAGTCCCACCATCTCCTTCTCAACAAAAGATGTAACGAATAATACTCTTTTTTTTCCAGGAGAAAGAAGCAGGCTTGAAGTATAGATGTCTAATAAATAGTGTGTGCTCACACTGATCTTGAAAAAGTTCAATGAAACAATACTGAGGAAATAATCAATACTGCTCTCAAGCTTTGGATCCGAGCAACTGTGTTATTATACAAATCAAACTCAGTCATATAATAAACTGATCAAGGTTGTTTTATGTTCTGTAGAGATGAAAAGCTGATTTTGTCAATGTAGCCAAACTTTAAAATGAGGACTTTTAGGTCTATGATACAGTTGGTCAATTTCTTATTCCTCAAACCAAATTAAATTCAAGTTTACTGCTAAAGTAAACTAATTTATTTCTAAACAGTTTTAAAGGATACAGTCTAACTCACATAAAACATGTTTTCCAGTAAAAAAAATGTTATATTTTTCATAAGTATCTCAATAGATGTAAATAACAAACTAAACTTTTCTTTGTCAGCTTTTAAGTCTTTATTTATTTTGGTGAAATCTATGTAGTTTTTTTTTGCCTGTAGACGTACCGACACTCTTGCTGACACGTATTGGAGAAGAGGTGATTGTAGTGTTGGTTGGCACATCCTCTGCCTCCCTCTTTTTCCTGTTGCCAGTTCCACAGACCTTTTAAAAAGGAGGTAATAGCAAACACGCTTAAGAACCAACACTGTGTAGCAGAAACTGAATGTGCTCCAAAAACACATCAGTTTTACTCACAGGCATTAATGAGCTACAAGTGGATGCTTCGCAAAGTCTGGTGGCGCAGTGCAGGTAGAAGGTGGAAACTGTCAGATTTTTTTGCTCCACAAATCTGAATGCCTCAAAGGAGAAATGCGCTCTCTGGGAAACCCCGTTGAGCTCCACTTTAGTCTGTGCATCACGTGTGCACCTTGGGTGCAACAAAGGATGAATGGGTTATTATAAAACGGAAGCACAAGGAGCTCCCTTGGAGATAGGTATCAGTGCAAGTGAAAGGTGTTTTATTTATGCTACTCACCCCACAAAAAGGTCATAATAGGTAGTTTGCGTGTAATATGGACTTGTTGTGGCGTAGCATCTGTCCAGCAGCAAGTTAAACCTTTAAGAGCACAGAAACAGAATCTAAAATAATCTTTGTACTGAAATAACTAGTTTGGAATAAACCATGCAAGTATTAGTACCTCTCTGTCAGATTGGTAGCTTGAACTACAACATGAATCTTGGTTTTAAGGTTGAGCCCT
This sequence comes from Pseudomugil gertrudae, assembly GCA_037177535.1. Lineage (NCBI taxonomy): Eukaryota > Metazoa > Chordata > Actinopteri > Atheriniformes > Pseudomugilidae > Pseudomugil > Pseudomugil gertrudae. The sequence continues at coordinate 12,022,360 of JBAMHV010000009.1, read as the reverse complement.
GTTTGTGGAATTGTGAGCATCTCTTGGTACAGGGCATCCTTTTCAACATAAAAGAAAACAGAAAATCAAGTTATTAAAAAGACTTATAATGAATGCGGAATAAACCTCTAAGCTTGAACAGGTCTCACTTTGTAGAGCTGCATACTCAGCGTGCTGATGAAGCTACCGTTGTTGTCCCTGATGGCAATGTTCACTCCTGATCTGCAGTTAATAAAAAATAATCCATCATTTTTGTAAGCATGTTCAGTATATCAAAACATCTAGCTGTCATTGTTAGTGTCGCATAGTTTACTCACACGCCGAGTTTAGTGTTGTTGAGCAGGTACTGCATCGGATAGTTACAAGAGAACTTGTACAAGATCTGCGGGCGGTAGGTGATCATGCCCGCAGAGGGGTCTATAGATGTAACAGTGCCAGAGATGTTCACAAACTGGACATTTGAGAAATCAGCAAACGCTCCAGTTCCAACTTGATTGGTTATCTATTAATAGAAATGAAAAAAAAAGTAGAAAAAAGTATGGATTTAGAATTAAAGATTATTATAATGATAGAACCAAATACAACCAAAACAAAACTTTCATCATGTTACAAGTCATTTTATTTCACAGTACCCTCCCAATGTGTCTAAATCACTGAATATATGATTAGCAGAAGGTTATTGAACAGTATACCTTATAGCTATTGCCACAGACCGAGAGGGAACTTTCGTTTATAGGGAATCTGAATTTTAAAACTGGTGGTGTGGCAGTCATGTCGGCAGTCCCAAAACACTCAGGTTTGCTCTGCTGATTATTGAGAACCATCAGAGACTCGTTGTAAAGGGCTTGGTACACTGGACAAATGTAGATCGACAGGTCGATGAACTTGGTGCCGCAGTTTACAATTATATCTGTGTTTTCTGGAAGAGTTAAAAAAAATATATATAGGATGCAAATCAAAGCAGAAGTTTGAAAATGACTGAATAGAAATGAAAATATGGGAAATAGCTCAAACCTGGAGGTCTGTTTGTGGTACTTGTAATACATGCAACTGGTATCTGGGCATTAGCCCGAAGAATTAGGCCAAGCTGGCACACAACGATGACCAGCTTCATTGTTGTCAGTGGGGTCCTTTGAGAAAACAGGAGAACAAAGCATGTGCCAATTTCTTTCAGAGACGTGCTTTGAAAGGAAACTTTTCAAAAAAGGTTAAAAAAAAAGCATCAGGTCAACGTTTCTGCACAAAAGTGAAAAGCTTGGAAAGGTAATAGTTACATGAAGCCATTATGCAACAAACAGAGAGCAGTCATTCACAGGAAAAGGACATACATGCTTTTTAGGTAATTTAATAAAGAAAAAAAGATTCACCATATTAAATTCTAGCTGAAGATGTAATTCTTCATTAACACACTAAATTTTTTAGCATAATAAGAAAAACTTAAACCTTCATCTTGGTCATTTTCTTTAACATGATATTTTCTTTTAAATATTAATACAAACAAACATTACATTGCATTAATCATTCTATTAATGTAAAAGATTTAAAACGGTTTTGGGACTTACCTGTACATCCACATGTGTCGTGCTCTTAGTCAGCAGATCACTCTATTTATACTGCCAGGTGTGAAAGGCAGGGAGGGAACACAGGTAACCTGAACTAAGTTCTGAATATCGCACCCACATTTTTACAAAAAAAAAAAAAACACCCCTTTTTCAGTGTGACTACATAATGCAATCAAAATATGTAACCAGGAACCGGTACATAAAAAAGTTTTGTCATATAAGCTTTTCTTCATGGAAGCAACACCCTACTCAATAGCTACTCTGATTTTTATGGAAAATATATGTTTAATAGTGCAACATTTTTGATTAAAGTAAAAGTAAAGTATTTTTAAATAAAGTATATCACATGAAAAAAGTACAATTCAAAAACAAACACAGTTGTGGCATAAAACTATGATAAAACACACTCATTTACTTTTAAACTGAATAGAAAAATGTTTAGCTATAATTCAGTCTATTAATCTGAAATTATCTTTGAGGCTTAATAGATTCACTTCTTCGTAATCACTTATATAAAAAAAAAGGTCAGTTTCTGTTCACGTGATTTAAAAAGTTCTGTCGTAGTGCAATTTGTCTGCAGCTTGGTAATACTAAAAAAACTACAAATATGATGTTACTGATCTCAGTGGGCAGAGCAGAATAAATTGTTACTCTTTCCAAAAAGGCATTTGGGAGGAGGCCAGGTATACTATGAGGAAGAGTAAAAAACCAGGACCTCACAAAAAGGGTTCAGTATGTTCAGAAAGCAATTATGAAACAACACCACTAACCACTGCTTCACCATGCAGCTGTTAGGACTGGGCGGATCAATCAAAGGTTAAAAACAAATTTAAATTCAGTTTCTACAGAAATCTTTAAGGGGCCTCTTTGCATAGCCTGTAGCATGTACCTAAATTTTACCAACCCTTTTTTTGTTATACTGTTGTAATTTTGGTTGTGAGATCTTGTTTACAGCAGTCAACTGGCAGAAATAAGTTAATTTAATTTCTATTGTACATATTTTTGTTTCAGCATAGTTTTATATATACTATTACGGTAATAATAAATGCACTTACTCACACAATGATTTTGTCATGTAATTCTTTTGATATATCTATTACATGCAGCTTTTCTGCTATACAAATTCTTGATTGTTGTGTGTGTGTGTGTGTATCTAGGGACATGAGTATAATGTATACGCAAACAATGCTGCACTTGTATCAAAAGCTGGGATCGCAGATCAGATTTCAAGTGTTCCTCCAAAAGAGGTTTTGGTGTGCTAAAGATTCATGTCTGTTGTTGATGGTGCAAGTTTTGTATTGTTTTGTTGTTTGTACACTTTAGTGTCAGTGCTGTTTTTGTATACTGTCTAAACAAAAGACACACCCATTTCAGACACGTAGGACTCCTGAGACCTAATAAAATGATACCATAATATAGCCTGGGGATAGTTCCTGAATAGGAACCCTGATAGATTTACTTTAGTGTATCTAATATCAAATGCCAGCTTTAATCTTTCCATTGTTGTCACTAAACAGCATTTGTCTGCCAGCAAGGCCATCAGAGTACTAAGGGTACTTACTGTCAAAATTAGGAAGCATGGGCATTTCATGTGGTCACTCTGGGGTAAAACATTTACCAAAGGTGCACAGGCTTGGCAGATTTGGGTCAGGACCCGTACATGAAGCAGATATTTTTATAAACGTGTGCACACTTCATTAAGAAATCCACTATCTGATGATTTAACTGAGATTGGAAAATAACTTGAGTCTGATTTGACAATGAATTAAACCTAATTTTCTAAATGAACCTAACATAAACATACAAACACAAATAATTGAATGTATACATTAGAAAACATTCAGAAAAGGTGGAGACTCTGATGTTGCTCTTTTGTGAGTAAACTAACACCCATCATAAGCTTTGATGGCTCATAGATACTTGACCTGCCTTATCGCTGATATATCATACCAAAGTGCCATTAAGTTAACAAAAAATCTTGGAGGTGTTGCATCAACTAGACATGTTGATTTCATGAATACCCTTGACTTCCATGATTTCATCAATGGCCTTTATAGCACTGTTTTTGTGCAGAAAGGGTTTTTTATTACTCTTCTACAGTATCATTTGCAATATTTGTGCAATCCCTAGTGGCTAATTTGGTAAACTCCACCCCTGAGAAGAGTAGGTTACACAAGTTTTATTTTAAAGCTTAATTCAACTTTATTCATTATTGCATGCAAATGCTTGATGAAATTCTAAACTCAAACTGGCCTTCTCACCACATACACAACAGTTCCCATCAAGCAGGCTACACAGGAAGAGGAAGAGCCTGTAACATCAAAAACTAACTCCTATAGCATTCAAACGTATGAAATAACCTGCCAGCTTGTCTTATGAACCTTTCTCAAATTTAATTTAAAAATATAGGAAAAAACTGCTTTTGAATCAAGATAACTTTCATGGACTCTTCTGACTAAATCAGTAATTACTGAGTGTATAGCTGTATTACTGTATGTTGTGTATGATTCTTTACGCTAACATGTTTAAAGTAAAGGACATTGCACTTTTTAAGTGAAATCTTTATATAACATTTTACTTTTATGTAAAAACTCATAAATCAAATCAAACTTTATATCAATACAGTCTAATTTGCTTACTTTTGTCGGCTAAATGCTTTTGAAATTGACTAAATCACAGCCCATCAACTTTCAGTCACATCATTTTCACATCACTTCCCAACTCAAGCTTTTATATTTGTGTTTTATGGTTTATTATTAACTGTGACACACTAAACAAGGTAGGTAATTATAAAAAATCCAAAACTCAAGGTTCAGTTAATAATAGCCTACTGATCCTTGAGGATAAATTTAGGAGAAATTATGTAACCCCACATGCATAAACGGTAAAACCTAAAGTAAATCAGTTTTTCACAATGTAGAGGCATCAAATTAATGATTATATTGTGGAAAAATGCTTAATAATTTATTTAATCAATGGCTTTTCAGGCTCTAAACAACATCTACAACCTAAACAAAGGTATTTTTCTACACAATATAAATGATTACTGCAATAAGCAACACAATGTTAGACAATATAATTTCCTTCATTGGGTCAAATTAACTGTAAACTATTTAATTGTTAAGTTTAATGTTATGATAGGGTTAAGTTGGGATACGTAGACCACTCTGCACTATGAGTAACACCTAAATAAGTTCAGGCAAAGACCTGAGTACTGCCAGTATTGAAAGATGTGAGAGGATATGTCCTGTTTTTTAAAAGTAACATGGACTGCACAGTAAAAGTAAACCAATCCCTTTATTAGTCATGAAATTGATCATCTGTGGCCTACTTTACAATTTTCATTTTTAAATACACCCACTGTACTCAGCATTTATCATGATGTTTTCTGTGTCCTGGAGGACACAGGAAGAACTATATGGATTAAGTGGCCAGCTAGACCTGAACTTCATTGGCCTTCGGGTCATTTTTTGTAGGATGCTGGGGGGACACCGAGTTCCTTTCTGAGATGCTGCATATCAACCAGGTGATTACTAAGGTGGGAGGAGTCCTGGATGACATGTCTGCTGAAATACCGAGAGCTTGTAATATCCTTCAGGTTGGGCAGAGGGCCTTCTGTGAGCCTCTGGGTTGTAAATATCACTCACTGCAGCTCTTTTTTATTCAGTGTTTAGCTCCCTGTGCACCATGGCGTGATGCAATACGTCCTGATGCTCTCTATGGTGGCTCTGCAGAATGTCACCAGCAGTTTCTCCACTAGGTTGTTCCTTATGAGCACCCTCAGGAAGTCGCTGCTGGGCTTTCTTCACCACTGGGTGTTGGCAGTCCAGGAGATCATCAGAGATCTGTATCAGTAATCGGATGGAGTAACCATCATTGTTGAAGGTTGGTCAGAAATTGTAGGAGATGGCCAAATGCAAGAGTTTGTGCACTGAGATCTCGGAAAGGATGTGGCTGAAGGCTGAGTGTTTCATTTTTGGATCTACTACTGCTTTTAACACTTATTGAAGTAAGGGTGGCCAGTGTCTCCCTTAGAGATAGGGTGAGAAGCTCGGCCATCCGGGTGGGACTCAGAGTAGAGCCGCTGCTCCTCCACATGGAGAGGAGCCAGATGAGGTGGTTCGGGCATCTGGTTAGGATGCCACCTGGACGCCTCCCTGGTGAGGTGTTCCGGGCACGTCCCTGTGGGTGGAGGCCCCGGGGTAGATCCAGGACACGCTGGACCGATTACATCTCACGGCTGGCCTGGGAACGCCTCGGGGTCCCGTGCTGGTGAATGTGGCTTGGGAGAGGGAAGTCTGGGCTTCCCTCCTTAGGCTGCTGCCCCCTGCGACCCGGCCTTAGATAAGCGGTAGAGAATGGATGGATGGATGGATGAAGTAAAATGTATCTATTCTTTGGTCAGTTGGGTATAAGATGTTTTTAGAAACAATGGCATGTATACAACTAACATAGAACAGATTGATTAATGTGAAGCTTTTTTTCCTGTCTAAAATCACATGTAATAGTTACTACTGCTGTTACATCTAAAAGTTTAAATAAAGCAATACTTTATAATCCAACAAGGTGTCTAACCCTTCTCGAGGATAGTGGTCCATAAAGGTTATGAACAGAATCGGTGATAAAGGGCAGCCTTGGCGGACTCCAACCCTCACTGGAAACGAATTCGACTTACTGCCGGCAATGTGGACCAAGCTCTGACACCGGTCGTACAAGGACCGAACAGCTCGAACAAGGGGATCCGGTACCCCATACTCCCGGAGCACCCCCCACAGGAGCCCCCGAGGGACACGGTCGAATGCCTTCTCCAAGTCCACAAAACACACGTAGACTGGTTGGGCAAACTCCCAGGACCCCCCAGGACCCTGAAGAGGGTATAGCGCTGGTCCACTGTTCCACGACCGGGACGAAAGCCACACTGCTCCTCCTCCGCCAGGACAGAGCCTTAAGAAACTCCGGGCGGATCTCATCCAACCCCGGGGCCCTGCCACCAAGGAGCTCTTTAACCACCTTTGCAACCTCAGCCCCGGAGATGGGAGAACCCGCCTCAGAGTCTCCAGGCTCTGCCTCCTCGTCAGAAGACGTGTTTGTAGGATTGAGGAGGTCTTCAAAGTATTCTCTCCAGCGACCCACAACATCCCGGGTCGAGGTCAGCAACCTCCCATCCCCACTGTAAACAGTGTTGACGAAGTACTGCTTTCCCCTCCTCAGTCGCCGGATCGTGGACCAGAATC
>JBAMHV010000009.1:11987111-11997280 GCA_037177535.1 Pseudomugil gertrudae | reverse complement strand
CAGGAGTGGTTACCATGGCAACAATAAGAGAATGATGTTGTCATGGTTGTTCGGTCTTTTAATGAAAACATTTTAAATATGATTAAATTAATTCAGTGACACTTATAATCAAACTTATGCTAAATTTAGGAACAATTAATCACACAAGTGAGGAAAAAAGTTAACTTGAGTCTACTATGATGTAAGCTACAGTGTAGATTTAAGATAGCTATGTTCATTGTTAGTCCACACAGTATCAACAGTACAAATCAAAATTATGGTATGCTTGTCCTTTCTGAGTTTCTGTTTTAGCTAAATGCAGAATTGAGAACGTGGTTAGTTAAAAGGGGATGGTTTTTCCCTTCATTCCCTTTCCTTTCCCTTGTGTAGTAGGCTGAAAAACTAAATGAAATGTGAAAATAAATCAATTTAATATAAATCGGTTGAGAAAATATACCATTATGTCTGACAAAACTCTGTCACATTGCGATGATAATGTCTGAAGACCAAAGGTTTTTTAAAAAAATCCACTCGATAACGAGTACTTGGTCTGGTAAAGTAAACTGTTTTCTAGGAGTCAGGAGTTTCCATATATCACTTCTTGTTTTCTTTATTTTTTGCTGTTCCTGCATCCCACTTAGTTTTACCCAGAAAGTTTTAAGCCTCGCTTTGGTTTTCTGTCTTCTGCTTAATCAGCTGATTGGTACACAAGTTGGTGGCGAGTTGCCACTGTGAAACAGAAGATCATTAGTTTATGTAATCAAGACAAAAAAGCTCCACACAAGAGTTTAAAAAGAAATGCAGTGCATATATTTCTCAGTGAGAAGTGTTTGTACATCAACCGCAAGTACAAGTTTAAGGCAATTTAAGCTCACTTAAAAGTAAAATAGTGAACTGATACACAAACAGAGTGATGCTGCCACAGTAATTAATGTCTTAAAATGACAAATATCCCTTTTTTTTAAAAATAAAAACAGAAATTAAATTTATCAGACAGTATATTTTACCTGTTTCGCTGTACAATTCTCTCTTGTTTTGTCCATCCTTGGGCACTCTCTTCTTACTTCTGGATCTGTGTGCCTGGGCTGTAGGGCCAAACTCTGCAGCTGTAGATTGCACTGACAAGAAAGCACACTAATATCATCCTCAGGAAAAAAAAAAAAGGAATACCAGGCTTAACACTAAATAAATCTGACACGATTTCTTTGTACAAACACTTTCTGTTAAGTAAAATCATGCACTGTGCAGCTGTGTGAGACCTATTCTTTAAAAGTAGGAGCATTATAATAAATTCAAACTGACCTTTACCAAGGCTTTCCCCCCTGAAATCATTTGCCCATTGGCTAGAGGTGTACAAATCACTGGCATCCCTGGGTTTGGTGTTGGTAAACAGATCTGGGTTGGATTGAGAGAGCTGGGAGCTGGAGTAGTGACGGGCCAGGAGGTCAATGTGTTGCAAGCGTGGACTGCCATTAGGCTCGGGTGCATCCGCAGACATGAGAGTTGCTGTGTAGGAGAGCTCTTCTGGTTTGAAAGACTGGCTGGAGAGTTCCTCTCTGGAAGCGTCCATTAGATAGGTTCTGGCTGGGAGTGGAGGACACCAGTCATCATCTTCCTCCTCAGAGCTAAAGAATGAAACATGAGTGAGAGTAGTGTGAATTTACGTCTCAATTTAATACAAAATCCATAGGTGTATACATGAGCCCCAACTCTGTCGATCGAGGTTAATGCGCATAGCAAAATGACATTTTCACATAAATGACAGGAGACTGAATTTTAAAGATTATTTTAGTTTTCAGACCAACATACCGGTAAGTGTCACTGGCTGGTGTCACTCACCTTCTGCTCAAATCCTCCCAAACAAAGCAAACACTGCACCACAACACACTCCAGTGGGTCAACAAACACGACCGAGAGGAACACGTTTTATATTTGTTCATATACTATAATATTAGACTTAGGATGAAGGTTAGATTAAAACTGAAGTCACTATAAGGACATTCTTACAGGGGTATTCTTACAGGCTTCAACTATGAAGTGTTTCCCCCCATTTGCTTTCAATCTTCTAATTGATTGATGGATGTGGTGGTTCCTCCACCTTGTGTCACGCACAAAACATGGAAGAACAACTCTGTGGTAGAAATAACGATATTAATTACGTTATTTATTACATTATTATTAAAAAGATTAAATATAACTTTTTCACTTGTAATGCACATTTGCTTGATTCAGCAGATGGCTGCTACTCTTATCAGGACATCTGAGTCTACCTTCCAATGCTCCTTGCAAATCTGAGAAGCCATATATAATTTCAATAGCATCCTTACTCTGAGCCACAGAGGAGTAGCTGTGTTTGACCTTATCCAGCAAGCATAAGCATACGTGCATGTGAAGTATGAGTAAGGCTCGACCTTCAGACTGCATAGGGTTAGCATTCTTTCCTCTCTCAGTTCCTGCATTTAGGTCTCCTGTCTTAACATCACATGAATCCAACAAATATTTATACACAATCTGACTCAGTTTGACTATAAATGGCTACAAAGTGACAACCCTGTTGAGTGAATATAACACAAAATAAAATTATTCAAATAAAAGAAGAATAATATACAGTCTCTATGAAAATGGGAAGCAGCAAAGAATAACAGAATGAGATCAACCTCTCTGATTTCTGTTGTCACTTTAGTGCCATCAGGGCTAATTTAATGACCAACGTGTCATTGAAAATGGAAAGTACTAATCCAGCCTGTCAGATGGATGCTAATGTCATTACAAAAGACATGGTGCAGTAAGAACAGCCTTCGGATCCCACCCCCGTTATGTCCACAATCTAATGTGTCAGAATTAGTTAGAGCCAACGCTCCCTTCTGCATCCCCAAAGCGCAATCAACTCACTGCCTACAGACACAACTGTTAATTTGCAAACTCCTTGGAATACAAACTTCACCCAAGTAGTTTCAATATTGTTAGAGGGCAGCTTTGATATCCAGCTGCTTTAAATGCCACAAAAGTTTGTTAGAGACTGATGCTAATGTGTTTCCATTACCCCTAGGTTTGCACAAACCCTAAATATTGCAATAAAAATCCAGTAATCCAGTATTTTACGAGAGTTGCTGCGTGTGCGTTCAACTCTGTTTAATGGAAACACCTGCAAAGCAAAATGGTAGTTACAAGTATCCCTTTTATTTTGTGAAATTGGGTATTGGAACAAAAAAAAACCTGCTCCTGATAGAAAGGAAAAAAGTCTTAAGAAGAGTATAGAGATGAGTCTCACCTGTGATCTGCCGCCTCTTTGTCTGATTTTTTGTGCCCTTTATCTTTGTTGGGAGGAAGCGGCAATGACAAAACATCGACCCAGGTGAGAGGAGCTGACTTGGATGAGGACTCAGTAGATCTGTGTTGCACCAGTTGGTCTAAAAACAACATATCACGACACAGCTTGGTGGATTTTGACATTCTTTCACTGTATGATCTTACTTTTTTCCATCTTTATCACTATTGCCTTTGTGTTTTGTCCTGCAGCTTTTATTTACTGTTTGCCCTGATTCTAAACCACAAACTGCCTAGGACACATAATGAAAATGGTCAATGAAATGCTATCTTTTAAAAGCTCTTCTCTTTGCTTTAGTTGTTCGTGCCTGAAGGGCACGCTCGGGTTGACTTTTCCTCTCTTTTCTCTTTATTTCTAGCTACAGAAGCACCTTCAGTTTCTGCAGATTTGCTGCACATCAGACTAACACAGCTTTCTGCTTCTGCATTTCATCATAGTTCCAGTACAAATTTGTATCTTGCTTAAAGTTTAGGATGCAGTAAAAAAGACATAAATGTATGTGTAGTGTAAATTCTAACATTATTAATCGTTTGAATTTGACTTAAAAAAAACTTTTCCTGGTGGGAGGAAACATAAGTGCTATATACAAGATTTAAGCTTACATTTATAAATACTATTTACTGTTTAAAGACATGATAATTTACACATGAACACTAATTAAACAAGCTTATCTGTAAAACTGTTCCAAGCACGAGTTTTAATAAACAGAAGGTTTCTAAGGCAACAGCACTTCTTCATGTGACCTAACAACTAAAATTGCTTGTGCCATGTTTTATAAAATAGCAGCTGGTCGCTCTGAAAGAGTTTTGGATTCAAAAAGAAAAATCTATCCACATACGTTAACTTGTCTTTTTCTTTCTGAAGTCCACTTTGATGTTCTAAATGCTTTTATTTTATTTTTTGCTTTACTTAAGAGGACAAGGGCAACTTGCCACTTAACTGATTGTCATTAATGAAAATATTGTCAAAGCAATTTCAATGTTTTACAGATAAAGGAGGTAATGTTGCCATAGATACAATGGGTCTGGTTGGATAGTCTCCATTGTTCTTGGGAAGGTTTCTGAGTAAAATCATGCCATGCCACCAGTGGCCATGAAACTTGTCAAACACTTAGGATGCTCAGAAAAGAAGGTTCAGTGTCTAATCTATCATGCAAATAAAGTAAGATTCGGTGGGCCACCATTTATGGAAAGACGGGATGCTTTGATTTCAGAATATTTGTTTTATCTGCAACAGGCAAACTGATGCTCGGTTATTTATACACTGATTTGTGTAGATAAATATGTGGATTGTAAGGTCAGTCTGAGCTCAGTCTGTTATAAAACATTTCCAACCGTTTTATGCTTTAATTTTGGTAACGTATTAATGTTTTCAACAGATTGTTTATGTTTAGAAGCTCCGTAAAACAATTAAACTAAAGGAAATCACCAATGGGACACTAACATTAAATCTGCATCACGGCAAATGCTGTCAGGTTTTCTGTGAGTGTGTCCTTGTGAAGCTCTTATGAATTGTTCTTCCTATTTAACCTTATCAACTGTTCAGCAGCACCCAGACACTCCACATGAGTCCTGACTTTTAGCCTGAAATTGTCCTGAATATGGAAAAGGACACTTAATGAGCTTTAAACCATTAACGGCGATTACACAACTGTTTGATACAAACAAAATCTGAAAAATTAGAGGTTCTACAGTCCAGATACAAAATAAATGTAAATAACCTCTGCAAACATCAATATATTTTTATGAATATCATTTTTACCCCTTTAGCTTACAGAAGTGGGAGACTCACCACTGCTTTTCTTGCTATACTGTAGTTTGGCATATTCGGATGCCGACTGCCCAGACTTAATGGTCCATTTGTCCAGATCTTGTTCCAAACCAGAAAGCCCGCTGTTTGAGAGTACCGGGTTGCTACTGTATGGGTCTGGACCCTGGTTGAAGGACACACTGGAGTAGGTGTCATAGTACGCCAGCAGGTCATCCTCAGCGGTTGTGTTAATAGTGCTGTAGATGGGGCTGTCATTGGATGCTGTGCTGCGTTTCTCTGACTGACTCGGATAGTTGATGATCCCCACAGCTGGAAAATAGAGGACTATGTTATTACTCTAAGATACTCTAAGTACTCTAAGATCTGTGTGTGTTTTTACAATTACTCTTACAATTATAATATCTGTCTGATTCCATTTTTCCTGAGAAGCAGTTGACTGAGTCTTTGCTGATGTGTGTGAGGTTCGAAGTGGGCCAGGAGTCTGCCAGCCAGGGGTAGTTACCCATGCTTGATCCCAACAAGCCTGGTCTGGGAAGAGAGGTTACAGTATGTCAAAGCCATTGAGGAGAAAAAGTGGCACTTATCATCTGATTCAAACCACAATGTAAAGCTTACCCTCCATTAACAATTCCTGATCCTTCACTGTGTGCAAAACCGACTGCAGGAAGAAAAAGAGCAAAGATATAAATCTTGTTTGACAGCAGAAAAAGCTTTTGCCCTAAGACATTTTCATGATTTGGTAGAGAATAAAGGCATTTAGTTCTGAATCATTATGTTCCACAATATGATCCAATAAACAGTTTATCCCAAGCGGGGCTCACAAAAGCAGCTTTGAATTGATTTCTATGAAAATACACTGCTGACCTACATATGCTAAGAGCCACACAACAGATCTATACAATTCAGTATGCATGCAATGCATAAAATGCACATGTTATTATTTTTCATCTGTGGCTGAAGTCAATGCTGTCTCAATTGATTGCAATAAAACCAACTCTAAAATGTAATATAATAAAACAATCACTTTGAATTACTGGTGGTGAATCAAACTGCACATGCTTTGCTAAAGGCATGATTTGCATATGGGCTTATGCATTATGCCAAAGGCCATTTTCCAAAACTTCATTGTTGTCATTACATCTAACATTGTATTCAGTTTGTCTCTGATGTTTTTCTACATTTCGGCCATGCAAACTACCCAGTGGGGATAAATACATTTTAATTAACAGCGTATGGGATTAAAGTGCAGGAGTGGTTTTGCAATCACAAACTGAAATTGAAAACATTCATCACTGCTGGCGGTACTTTTTTTTCTTCTCTCTGCATCGTCTTTTCTACATAAGACTTGACAGTTCTGAGCGCGTCAGAGTCTTGAGTCATGGCGGTGTAACCTTATTTCGCTTGTCTAAAGAACAACTTGACAAAACCCCAGTTCAGACAGACAAGTCAAAGCTTCTTATCCAGCTACCTGCTGGTGTGTATGCGAAGGAAGTCGTGTAGTGTCCCAGTTGCTTCCTCCTGCGGTGTCGACAGTACAGCCACCCACTGAAGCCCATCAGCACCAACCACCCAGCAACACCCAGTCCTGCAATGAAGGCTGGCTGGCAGATAACGCTTGTGATCTGTTCTGTTAGGCTTAAGCTGTTGCTTTTCTTCACCTCCAGCAGTTGAGCTGAAAGAACAAGCAAAATATATGAACAAATCACAACTTGTTTGTCTTAATTAATCTTTAGAATTTTGTTAAAACAATCTAAAGTAGAAATCTAAATGAATTGTTGAACCTTTTAGAAATGAGCTTTTTATTAGTTTCAGAAGTTTGCTGTTGTGTTTAGGTTGTGAGTAAAACTTCTCCGCCTTTGTTTTCTGACATTAGCTTGTGCGTTAATCCCCCCTCCCCCCAGTAGCTGTACCATATCGTCAAATACAACCTCTGATTTCAGACACAATCTGCTAAACACAGAAATATAGCAATACACAGACATAGAAATGTATAAATCTTCTTTTCCTGGACTTTAGATTATAAATCTGCATTACGCATGTACTTACGTAAATCAAGTCTCACGCAGCAAAAGGTGATGATAATAAATCTGCATTTTTTTTTATCTAAATAAAGTAAATGTATTTATTTACTTACATATATACTTGTCTGTGTATACACAATGTTACTCAGGTCTTGTTTTTGTATTAATGGGTGATTTTTAAAACCTGTAAATGTTTCATAACAATTTTAAGTGTGTTGGGATTTATTGAAATTTATGTGCATTATGTTTTGGGTTTTTGGTCCTGCAAGTACTTTCTGCTATTTGCAAGGTCAACATTGTAATTACGAGTTTGTTTATTCAGGTTTTTCCTGGTAAATAAAGGTTAAATACATAAATCCAGGTATTTTTTGTTCTTGTATGTTGTTATATAAGATAAGTTGGTTTATTTTTCTGTTAGGGAGTTCATCTGCTTTGTTGTATACATCATTTTGTCAACTATGTTTATTTTTAAATTTGCTTCACTAACAAATTTTATTGACTTGTCAGAGACAGTAGATCTTGCAACTTGGAATCTAAAAGAAGTGTAATTTTGTCTTATAACTTTTTATACTTTTTTTTTTTTACAGATATTCCATGTCTCCTGGCTGTAACACACCTGACTCAAATTATTGGGTCTATGTGCAGCACTTCATAGGCGGTTAGATTAATTTAATTTGAGATAAGTGGGATGAAGTGCTAAAACACTGAAAACCTGCAGGACACCCCTGATCCAATGTAACACACTGATTAGTGTTTCTCAGTTCGAGTACATCATGTTTTACAGCTGCAAGAAAAAGAGCAGCAAGAATCATGTATATGGATGGATCACTCCACTTAGTTTTAAATGTTATTTCACTGCCATGAGGATTTTTGATGTAATTTCAAATAGCCACACTAGATACCTTAGATTACAGTTCAGCTCTTACATATTCACAAACAAAGAAGATAATGACGTTACCTTCAGTGCTGTCAATTAAAAGCAGTGTATATCTGGCTTTTCTTTCAACCCTTACATTCTAATCCTGAACTTTCACAGATATAGTGGAGATAAATTAAAAGACGTATTTAGAAAATGAAATCTACATCCACAGGATAAAATGATTCTCCGTTCAAGGTGTCTCTGACCCTGACCCGACTGATCAAGGGCTTCCATGCTTTAATATTTTATCCCTGGATCTGTAAATGGTTGTTAGAAGCTCTACGTTTCTACAGAGCACAACTGTTAAAAGCTTAGTTGAAACTGACACTTTGGGTTGAGTTGGTTTTGGAGTGTGTGTGTGAATGGAAACATTTCTCCCACATCCAGAATTCCTAACTGCCAGCTGGATTACAATAAACACAGTACTCCTTCAAGTAGAAATCCTTGTTTTTTCTTTTCTTAGTGCAGAGGGTCAGCTCGCAGGGTAGTCTAGCCTTCAGCAAACAGAGATGATTATAAATCAAGCGATCCTTCCTTCCTCTCAGGAGCCTTAATCCATTTGTTGATATATGCAAATCAGGAGAGTGAGATGGATAACTGGACAATAGAGAAGTAAGTGCCATTGTCCAAAAAGTGGTTGAATGGATTTGCAGTTATTGCAGCTACTGGACGATGAGTATTCACCCGTTTGCTACTTAGGTTAGGACTGTGAGACACAGATCTGTCATTTTGATCATATATTAAATTCCAGGTCTGTTATCTAAAAGGCTCATGAGCTCATTTGCAGACATGGAGATTATTTATTGCAGGAAATTCTGCTGGAAATGAATTTTATTATGCTATTTTTCACAACACAGCAGGTTTTACTTGGGTATGATTAAAGCAGAGAAGTGAAAAAAAACAAAGGTTAATGATGTTAATTAAGCGATAATATACTATATAAACACATCTACTGTGAATTCTTCATGAACAGATTTCACATTAGAACCGATTAGGTACCATGCCATTTTTCTCTATGTGTGGTAACTATAACAGTTTGAGTGACTCACTGAGAAGCAGGCTGACAGGCTGGCTCTCAGTGCCCACACCCAGGCTGGTGACAGCAACCACCACCACAGTGTAACGGACGTCAGGCAGCAGGTCCGTCAGCAGGATGGACAGAACTGCTCCGTCCACCGTTCGGTTTATCTGGCTCTCCGGCTCCACATCATTAGCCAGACACCAAACCTGATTAAAAAGTGAACAGAGTGTTAACACTGACATTAACGTGACACAAAGCCTCTGCCTGTTTCAGGTTCCAATAAAAAGGATTTCATTTAACTCTCTTTGGTACCAAAGTTTTATCAGGTTATGTAGAGTTACGTTTGATAACCAGTAAAAGACTCATTTAAAGACTTTACAATAAGTAAAAGCAAAGGGAGATAAATGTTAAAAAAAATTGGACATTTTTCTCGTCAATGTAAAAAAATCCACGTAATATTTATTATTTGTCTAATTAGTTTTCAGTTTATACAATATAAAAATAAACAGGAGGCAGAATTCTAGCTTTAGGTCTAGGCCAAATTTTCACACCATAATACTGGTTCCTTCATTTTTAAAGTAAATTAATAATATGTGTTTTTTGGGGGCTCATTGCAAAGTATGCTTATAAACTTTTTACAATATAAATCTACAAGATAGTTATAGTAAAATACTTCTTTTACACCGCTGCTGTTATTTACATATCCATGTATATACCCCGGCCTGCCTTGACCCGGGGGCTGGATGACTGCCGTGGCGACTGCCTCAATAGACATGGGGGTACTGGCTCCTAGCGTGGATGGTTACCAGCAATAATATCGTTTCCTCACATCAACATCAGTACCGAGCCAAATGTTTTGAATTCTCTTTTAGTCTTTATTTATTAAATTATTTATTTAAATATTTTATTTCTTATTTACTAACTGACTTATTTACTAGTTTCAGTTAAAGAGACAGAAGTCAGGGAGTCATATTCGGAGTGGGAACACAGGATGGGATTGTCCATTTGTGTGTGTGTGTGTGTGTGTGTGTGTGTGTGTATGTGCGTGGGGGGGTGGGGGGGGGGGGTTAACATTGCCCTCTCTCTTTTTTTTGTTATGTTCTCGCATCCACCATACAAAACCCTTTGAAC
>JBAMHV010000009.1:11954116-11965814 GCA_037177535.1 Pseudomugil gertrudae | reverse complement strand
CTTTTTCACTTCAACTGAAAATCACTGATAACAAACTGTGCCGACAGTGGGAAGGATTACAATTCTCCATGGACTTAGTATCAGATCAGTGCTTATCTGGTGTTTTTTTCTGTTTGGAAAATATCTGATCAAGCCTGCATCTGAACACCACTTCTGAGATGATGTTTAGTTCCATTGAAAAAATGAAAGATTTATTAGACAAAAGCAGTCTCTTTCCCTTTGACAAGTATATATCAGGAACGTGCTGCTAATGTCGATAACTCCGGCATGGACTCGCTTAAAAATATAGTTTTTGGTAAACAAATTTATTAAATAAAAAAGGTCAAAAAGTTAAATGAAAATATTATACTATAAATATCAGGTAAAGGAAGGAGTTATTACTGCAACTGTGCAGGTTTTATTTTATTTTCATTCAAGCATACAACATAATTTATGCCCACTCCTCTCCTTTGTGTGGTTTTTTATTTGGAAGAGTTTTACTACACATAATTTCGCTTTTATTCCTTCATATAATGTTTGACAGCTGCAAAAATAGTAAAGTGGCTAACATTTTGCTGCTTTGATCCAATCTGATCTGCTGCCAACATGCCATTGCTTTTGGTTGTTGTGCCAGGACTCACATCACCTTCCAACTGCAGAGGCCTTTGAATTTTCGCTGGCCATTTCTGCTTAGTTATCTGAATAAACAATGAGACACAACGCATCCAAATTTGATAAGCCAGCTTTTTGACAGGCGCTGCAGTGAAGAAACAGGTTGTTTTCTTGTCAACTACAATGGGTTGACAGTGTCACTGAGAAACGGTCATCAAACGACATTTAGCTCTTTGTAGATCAAAAGTAATATCTTTGAACCTCTATTTGTAAACGAGACCCTAAAATGTGAATTTTCTGCTTTAAATAACAATTAAATTCTAGATTTCTGCAACTACAACCATTTACATGTATCTTAGATCATACATTTATTTACTTTCATCCACCATGGATGAGATGTGTACTCATGGGATCAGATTGCTGTCCAAGTTCAGGAGTAAATATTTACTCATTTGTACATAAATCTGCTATTATTTAACTACAATCTCAGTGTGTTTATTTACAACCAAGGTATAATTTAAACATTAGGACAATTGGGTTTTCATGCACAATTTTATTGCCTTTTATTATTTTTTTATTTTTATTCATTCTTTTTAAATTCTGTTTCTTGGTTTTCTTTGTCAGTCTCATTGATTTCTGAGTCTATTTGCCCACAGCCCATAACTTTATACCTTTAATGGGCATTTTTTGGTGTGTTTACTACTGCAAAATAAGGCCATCTGATTGGCACGCATCAATCTAAGAGAAAAGAGCAGAACAACCAATCTACAACCATGTTCATACATCGGATGGATGATTTTCATGAACTCCTCACAAGAACAACTTAAGAACAAATTTGAAGATTTTTAAGACAGTATTGGTGAATGAGGCTAAAAGTGTCATGGAAATTTAACTCAATTAAGTAGCAGCAATAACTACAAACAAGACAAAGTTGCTTTATCATCAAACATTTAAAAAGATAAAAAGAACACAAAGAAGAGGAACATCGTCATGATTGTTTAACCAAATGACATAAAACGCTATTAATAAAGCATTGTGTTTAGAGCACTACCTGCCTTATAGTACTTGATCACAACTGCATGTACTTTGGTGGAAGGTCCATGTTACAGTCTGACTGTGGGACAGAAGATACAACTGCCATACTACTGAGGTACTACTGAGTCAATCAGACATTAATGTGTGGTCTGCTTTCAAAATAACTCATTTCTCTCAGTATTGAACACTTTCTGTCCACCTTGATTTGCATCCTTTTGCAACCTTTGTGAAACTTTGCGTATGATAGTCCTACTGATGTCACAGAGACATCTGGAGGGTCGTGATTTAAATATGAGAGATCCAATTGAAAATAAAAAATAATATTTAAATAAATGCTGCAAACCAGAGAAGTAGAAGAAGGGTGGGGTTGTTCAGCATGTACACAGCAATACATTTATAGAGCTCCAATTTGTAAAATGGATTGTGCACAGTGTTTCAGTTACCCCAGGGTTACAAATCTCCCTTTAAATTGGTAAAGTGGTTGCTAATGCCAGACAAGGGTCACACAGCATTATCTAACACCAAGATGTTAGTTTGGTTGAGACTGAAAGCCTTTCTGCTACATTTTGACTGACTTTCACTCCAAATCAGAGAAGGATTTAGTTGTCAAATTATAGTGACATACTTCCATGGACACAGATGTGTGTATGAGAGGAGTATTTAATCTGGTGTACATTAAGTCACTCTGTCTAAAGCTTCCTTAATGCCTGACTGCAGCAACAGGCATGTTGTCAACATATCAGAACCTAATGGAGAGACTTATTTACGGTATTAAGCACTGTTGCTTTTAAAAAACCATTAAGAATGCCGGACAGAAAATAGCCTTTTCTCCCCCTTAAATTACTGTGCAACATAAATGCCTCCTTTAGATACGAATCTGATCACCCGGGAAATTACAAAATGGGCTGATCTGACTGGAATGAGGATGATAGAGTTTGAATCATGATGGAGAAAAAATGGACAATTAATGAAATGGATAAATAAAAAAAGCGAAAGAGAACACTAAAACTATTGGGTTTAGATTTAATTTACACTGATAAAGGCATTAGGAGATGAAGTCATCTTAGAGTATTCAAAACTAAAACACAGAGAGGATGAGAAAAAGGGTGACGAGAGACTGAAGGAGTGAGATAAAGAGACAGGAGGAGGGGGGGAGGAGTCATGTCTTATTAATACTGTGACTACTCTCTGGCAGTAAGTTAAAGCACACATCTACCAAACATCTGTCAAATAGAGTAATCCATATGGTTTAACATAAGCTTCTGGCACCAACCCTGAACATGGACTCACACAGATGCTCTGATATAAAAACACGCTTCACAGTGGACAACAAGTGGGAGCAGGCGTTGCGTAAATGCTGCTGTCATGCGACTTCACCCTGAGTGAATACAGCGCAGCCTTGGACTGAGAGCCTCTGTTTCCTCATATGTGCTCATTTTCAATATGCATGATTTGTTTCTTACCATGGACCTGAAGCATGGCTGAAGCCTCTGTTTTGCCCACGCTGTTCTCAGATGTGCAGGTGTACGTGCCTTCATCCTGCTCTTTCACATGGAACAAACGAAGGTTGTTGCCATTGCGGATTTCAAACCTGTGAATAAAGACAGTGAGATAATGAAAAGCCTAAAAGCGCAGTACAGCGAACTAAGAAGAAAGAAAAAATACTCCCTGAATTCTAAATGACCCAAAATTATCAATCATATCATATCAATCAACACTTAGGCTGATTGGAGACAAACGGACGCTTTTCCACTAGTACCTACTCTACCCGACCTTACACGACTCCACATCAGGCTGTATCTACTTCATCCAAGCATGTCGAGTTGTGCCGGCAGCATCACGTCCACAGGCTGGTATTCATTGATTGGCCTGATGTGAATGATGTCATGACAGACTGTGATTTTAAAGGCCACAGAAAAATGTGTTCAGATTCTTTATGAGTCTATTTCCCATGAATGACCATAATCCAAGCATTTCGACTTGTAATGGAAAACCAGTAGAGTAGAGTAGAGTACTGCCGGGTCAGTAGAGTAGAGTCGAATAGGTACTAATGGAAAAGCAGCTTACATTGCCCATAGGAGTGAGTGTGCATGGTTGTTTGTCTGTGTGTGTTGTAAATAAAAAAAAAAACATAAAAAATTCTTCACTGATAATTTTATTTAATTTTGTGAAAACAAACTTTTACTACTTAATGGGAGATTACAAACAAAGTCAAGGCAGCTTTTGTGGAAAATTATTTACAGAAATTAATTCAGTTGCTATTGTCTTTGAAAAGGAGGCCATGAATGAAATGTGTTGATTTATTTTACTAAGCTTCCTTAGTAGAGAAGAAGAAAAACCTTGAAGCGATATGACAAAAAAGGTTTATTAAAAATGAAAGCCAAAAAAAAAGACCTAACCCGCCATACAATACAACAGCTTTAAAGTTTTTAACCATAGCTACAACTCATTTTCAAAATAGGAAAAGTCTCTTGCAGTCCTGACCTGTGGATGCATAGATACATGGTTTACTGACGGGGTGTTGTGGTGTCTGACACAAAACTAACAAAGCTTAAGATCCGTAAATAATCCAACTCTATGGATGTTTGTTCCGCACATCCAAAACATGATCAATTGCTTTGAGATCAGAAGAATTTAAATGCAAAACTTCAGAGAGGGAAGATGCTTTACACAAAGTTACTATCATCAAGGAATTGACTTCCAATTAAGAAATGCATTTCTTCAGTAATGTTTAGTTAAGTAACACCCACATGCACGGTGGGACCAACAGTTTTCCAAGAAGCATCACACTTTACCGACTAATCTTCTCCCCATAGATCATCCTGCTTTCATGTTTTTCCCAGTGACGTGATGGTAAACAAAACATGATTTAACAGACAAGGTTTCCATTGCACCTTTTCTGTTCTGATACCTTTTGTAGAAGGTTCTGGTTCTGGACTGGAATCAGCATGGACACCCTAACCAGTCTGCAGCTACGCAAACCCATACACATAAAACTGTGCTGGACCAACATGAATGTATTCAGCGCTTTAAGCTACAGTAACCTTTTGTAACCACTTGTCAGCCTTCACTTCCTACTAGCATCAATAAGTGTCAGCCACCCATGAACCTGACCCAGTTTGTTTTTTAATCCTTGTTCCACTTTTGGTAGAGTGTAGCAAGTTTACCTTAACACTTGTTATAACCTTGTTAATATCACAGCTAATTTAAAAGTCTGAGAATGTGGGGAATTTTTAACAGATTATAACACACTTTTGCAGGAAATTCTAATGTTTCTTTCACATATTCACACTGACACAAAGTTCTTCTTATCACATCATAACATGCTGTATGTGCATCTTTTTCTAATGCATTTTTTTGCAGTCACACATTAATGAGCATAGTTTGGAATAATGTAGGGGTCAGTGTCTTGCCAAAGGACATGTTTTGACATGTTTGACTTGTATAGATGTTCAGAATCATTTCATCCATCTCCCAATCTTTATTGGATGACCACACAATTGTCTAAGCTGTAACAGAGAAGAACAGTTTAGGAGCACACAGTTATGAAAATGCACTCTGGAGACAATGGCACAGAAAGTAGGGATGGCATCTCATCTGAAACCACCCTTTAAACCACTCAATACATTTCCAAAATGTTTAATTTCTTTATCTGAGATCTCATCAATTTTAGAAAAAGCTCAGTAAATAATCTGTCCGTGGCAGCACCAGATTACAGCAGGAGAGCGAGACTGCATCTGCCTCAATTAACTGATTATTGATCAGATGCTTACATTTTTAATGCGTTAACTATATCCAATTTACTTTATTAAAATTAGTAGTCCAGTAGTTCTTGGGGTCACGGTGAAGGTTGTTATTTTATTATTAGTTTTATTGCTTTTTTGGAAAGGTAGAGTAAATTAAATAATTTAACAGGGCTAGCTAAATAATCATTACATTATTATTATCATAGAATTAAAAAATGATGGATGAAGCTGGTCAGTGAGGATTGTGCAAACTAATGAATCCTCATTGGTCTCTTCCACACTGCTAGGCTGATATGAATAAAAGAACGGGTGCATTACACGTGGTCTCTAGGTCATAAAAGTTAATAACCCAAATATGACCAAGCTGTTTCCTGATTCAGCATGTCTAACTCAGATCCTTCTATCCCCTCATGTCCATCACCCTCACCTCCCACGGGGAAGCTCTCCTTCCTCTCTCCGCCATCGCACAGTTGGGGCTGGATTCCCATGAACTTCACATATGAAGTCAACAGTTTCTTCCTCCATGACCACCTGGTTCACCGGTCTCCGTACCAACACAGGGCGCTCTGCATGACAAGAGAGGGCTTCATGCTTGCCCACTGTCTTCTTGGCAGGACTTCCAGTGAAACGATCCGGTACTTACCATAAACCACCAGCTCTGCAGGATCGCTGTCCCTCTCTCCAACCATGTTCATGCCCACACAAACATACATGCCAGCATCGCTTTTCCTGGTGTGAGAGATCATCAGTTTGCCCCCTCGTATCTAAAAAAGCAAGCACAGTGACAGCTTAAGATTATTTTTCTCCATTTCTTAAATGGTGGATGATGAGGATGGAAAAATCCAGTTATATTTTATGTATCATTGAACACAATGCGTTAGTCACTAGTATGTTGTGGAGTGAACTGTACTGGCAGTGATGGGATACCTTCAGAGTTATACTTCAGATAGATAGCTCCACCACTACTACATTTATAAGTTATGCTAATTGTTCACCGATATTTCAGCTACTGCATGTCCCCTTTAATGATTCCTTTCAACAATCACAAATGCAGCTCTTAGCTTTACGCTTGAGAGAACCGAATGACAGTGACCACTAGAACCAAAAACATTTTCCAGTTCATAGCTTTACAAAATGCTTATTTAGAATTATAGTCTTTTGAAACTATTGTCAATCTCATTCGCTATTTCTTCCTCTTGTATAATAGATTTATCCTTGAACATTCAATAATGAATGTTAGAGGTTGGAAAGTATAAATGTCAAAGAAAAGTGTCATCCTGAGACTCTGGCACAAACAGAGATCAGAACGGGGGGAAAGCAACTAATTCATTTGAGCCTTATCTATAGTCTGCGGTTATGGTTTCTGGAAGCAGAGGCGGCTGCAGTCAATGAAAATGGCATCTCAAGGTATTCCTGAGCCTACGTGGTTATACTGGATACAGTGGTGTTGTTCCTTACGCAGTGCGGCCTGAGGGCTCCAAGGTCTAAGAGTGATTAAAAAATCTTAGACGTCTACTCATTATCTCTTTAAACTGATACATGTGGCTGTAATGCAACAAAGATTTGACATTATGAACATTTATCTATCTTGTTGAAACACTGACAAAAGTAAACTGCACTTTACTACCTATGCATAAACATGCATGCAAATAAAAGAATATGTATTTTCTTCTTTTTAATCAATCAATAGTAAGTTAGTTTTGTGCACTCATGAGGTTGTGCCAAATGCTAATTCAAGTTAAATCTGCTTTAAGTGTTAAAGATTGCAACTTTAACTGTGAAAGAGATATCTAGAACCAGGTTTATTAAATAGAGCAATGACTCCTAAACTTTTTCAGTTTATCTTTGTTTCACTTGATGATAAAAAATGTTCCTAAATAACAAAGATAACATGTTTTTGTGTTTGTGTGTGCGTGTGTGTGGATTTGGTTCACAGCTGTAATAAAACACCTACATGCCCAAAACTTGCTTCTCTCACCAAATGACAAATTGAATTTTAATATGGGCCCAGTAACAACTTCATTGTTCATCCAGTTTAAATGTGAATGGCTCCAGTTTGGGAAAAGCTGGTTTACCCTGACACCTATGAATTCATGTGCTGCTCAGACCACTCTCCAATCCAGCCAGCTGTTATAAACGAGTGAGTGGGTGGGTAGAGGTGAGACAGAGGTTGATAAGAACCAATAGAGTGGTGGGAGAAAAAGGTGGCAGTAAGTTAAACAGTAAATGTACAGAGCAGGTTGCTTTGTCTGCCAGTGAAAACCACAAGTGTGGCTACAGTAAGCTTCCTCGTGTGGCTGACTGGTTAATTGTTCATTCACATATTTATCTGTATGGTGAATTGAAGGAAAATTTTAGTGATAGACATAAAATCTCTCGTGACAGTCTTGTGGAAAGGGACCCCGTCACTGAAATAGAGAATGATCCAGAGTAAACTGTTAATATTATGCTTTTTCCAGCATCCAGCATCATGAAAGATGCAGCATCTGAGACACTGATTAAAATTTTTATCATAAAAGATGATCATAAAATCATAACTGGGATTATGTGATCACATATTTAACAGAAATTAGACAAAATGTCATTGTGTATTGTGTCATTTGTGTAACACTTTATGGTAAATTTGTGTTGTCTATTCGCTTAACTGCGTGGCACATCATATTTGATACAGATTGTTTCTGAGACATTTTGCATCACTTTATGGTACAAACTTTACTCAAAACCATGTTGTTCACCATATGATACTGGTCTCCCACACCCTGCTGAATATAAGAAAGCATTACACTATATTGTATTACACTGTAATAATTTTGACCCATTCCATGGTAATAAATAGTAAATATACAGAACAAATACATGTTTCCAGATTTTGTTAAAGGGTCAAATAAAGATGTCAGATTTTAAAAACTGTATGTTTCTGCCCAGTTCTTCTTAATTCAGGATTTAAGGGGTTAGGGTATGGAAAGGGATTATGTTTAACTCACAGAGATGCGGTCATCCTTAGTGCTGACTCTAACGTTGTTGCGTTTCCAGGACACGGTAGGCTCGGGGTGGCCACGGGGTGGGACACACTCCAACACTGCAGGCTCACCAGCAGCCACAACCACATCACTCGGGGCTTGCCGAAAATCATCTCTCAGAACTAAGAAGAAATAACACATGAATCTAATTAGCTGGCGAGGTCCTGTCTGTCTGATTTAAAACAAATCAGGACAGTAAGCAGCAGCACAACCACATGGCCAGAATCATCAAATAAAATGCCAACTTTGTCTTGGGAATATAACTGAGATGGTGTTTTTTTATCAACAAACCGTCATTTTGCTGAGGGTGGACTGAAAACAACCTGATTGAGACTTAAGTTCATTACTGCTGCTGCATGTGCACGACTGCTCAAACTCCCAGCATCCCGTTAGACGGTGCTTGTTTTAATGTTTTCCCAACCCTCTGTCTGTCCTGTCTGAGCAGATGAATAATGCACATCTTTCAGTCCAACACGTAGTAAACAAATAATATCCCATTTATAATTTAGCCCATGTGTGAGGTAGAGGAAAATTGCCGTAGCATTCAAGAAAGAATTGCGTCTGTGATTTAATCTGTTTTTTAAAATATGCAGAGCAGCTCAGACTCGAGTGAAATCAGTAATGAATTAGAAATCCTATTGTCATGTCAGCCCTGCAGTTTGGGTTCTTGTAATTCTGTGAATGAGGAGAGGATGAGAAGTTTGACACAACGTCCTTCTAATCTTTTGCTGATTGACGAATGAAAGCCTTAGCATGAACTGTGCACTGAGCCTTCTCATCGGATCTTCTCTATAATGGAAACTCAAACGTGAATGCTGACAGGGTCACGTTTTCAGACACACAAAACAGCTTCACCCATGATGTTGGACCACATCCTGTAGCTAAAGCCTGCAGGCGTTGTATTTCAACCAATGCATATTATTATTCCAGGCTAATCAATCAACGCACTCTCTTTTTCAGACTCATGAATATTTCAGTGATGTCTGGCTGGTACAAGGATAACAGACTGTCTGCATTTACACTCCTGTTTGATGTGTTGCAAAATATTAAATGGCATCCTTTCAGTCATTAGGTAAGTCATGTCAAATGCTTTTGGTATCAGGCTCACACTCATGCAGCTCCACGCCTTGCATGAGCCTCATGAGCGTTCAGTTCAGACTGTGGACTCATGTCATTGCACTGCTTTTAGTTAATTTAAAAGTGATTTTTTTATTTAATTTTTGTGCAGTTTCAATAATACACATGCTAAAAAATGCTTGAAATCCAAAAAAGGCAGTAAAATGGATCTAATGCCCCCCATCCCAATAATAAATGACAACCTGACGAAGCTAAACAGAGATAGCTCAGTCCAAATTACAACAGCTGATATGCAAAATAAAACATGTGGAGCTGTGATAGCAACAGGGGCAAGAAAGTAAGATAAGCAGGAAGCAGAGTTCCTATCTGAGAGGAGCAAAATGAAGCAAGGTCCCTCCTGCTGAACCTTCCTCGCTTCACAGATTATGACACATATATGAGTTCAAAGAATGAACCACCACAAAGTGCTTATTTTCCTCCCAACTCTCTGTCACACCAGTAGATGGTTTTGTTCCTTTATGGCTTCTTCAAAGATCACAGGGAGGATGCTGACGTTTTGCTCAGGACTTGCAGTTCACCTGCAGGACCTCCTCTTCATCACCTGCAGCTTCTACATTGCCTCATCTGGTATATTCTCCATCGCCTCTGTTCTATCTGTTCTCATCCTTCTCTCCAGACCTGCTCATAAACGGCTGGAATCCCATGGAAAGTTTTATTCACTTTCTCATTTTTAGGTCTGTTAGTTCCTAATTGGTGCTCTGAAAAACCAGATGTTCAAACAAAAACGTATCTATTTTTTATAGCATGTCATTCTTCAAAATCTTATTTCAATTTGAGCTATTTTATTTTTTCAATATGTGGGCTTTCTTTTATTTATTTTTGAGGAGACAGCAAAGACGTGAGTTTGTAGTCATACAAGAAAATTTTGTTTGGAAGCTCTCCATGTAAGCAGCAGCATTGACAAATATAAATAGGAGATTGCCTTAGTGCAGACAGTACAGAGCAAACATATGTCACAGCAAACATTTGGTACAGACTGTAAACATTGTAATGCAAGTCCTGGATGTAGAGTTCTGTGCAGCGTGATGCAGGGGTAGAGTTGATAACAGGCTAGTTTGTTTGTCTTCAGTCATCAGCAGCTAAGGGTGTGTATACATGATGTATGTGCGTCTGTGGTAGCTGGGTTAGATAATGTTACTTGGTCTGTTTGTGTGTGTCCTAATGGTCCTGTATCTTTTTTCTGATTGGGGAAGGAGAAACAGTCCATGACCAGTCTGGGTTTGGCCCTTAATAATGCTGCTAGCCCTCTAATATAGACAGTCAGCATTAATTGCATCCAGACTGATGGGGCTTTATACAGTAACCTCTGCAGCCTTAACTATCTGGACTAAGTCTCTGTGGTTCTCTGCAGTGCAGGTGGTGTATTACACAGTAAGCACAGCAGCACACACAACCGTGAAAGTTTAGGAAGGTCTCTATCAAGCTCCTTGAGAAAATCACTAAGAGCTGAAACTGAGTTTGCCTTATTTGAGCTGAAAAGCTTCTGCAAAGTTTCCTTCCAGGAGCTTGATCTTTCTGGTACTATGAACACCCTTACCACCTATATGCAGAAGAAAAGTGTTATTTCCTTTCCTGAAGTCCACAAAAATCACCTTTATTTTGATGCTGTTCACCAGTAATAATCACCACTTCACGAAACCACTTCTCTGTTGTGAACTCAGTTCATTATATTCAAGGAGAGTCCCCCATCCTGGGTTTATGTGGTCTGTCAGTGAGAAAATCTAGAATCCATGAGCAATAAATACCAGGCTGCTGAGCTTGTTTACCAGTCTGTGGGGGACTACCTTATTGAAAGTGGAGCTGAAGTCAGCAAATAGCATCCGGATGTATATACTGACCAAACATAATGAACAATGAGCTTAAAAAAACACCACATTTAGTGCCAAGCTAAAAATGCCTTAAAACAATAACAAGCTGGTTCTTTGTTTTGCCTTACATTTAATAGACACATAATAAAAAAAAACAGTTTGGTGTAAACTACACCAGAGCTTAAATCTTTATATTACAAGTGTACGTCTCTCAATCAGTCCTTTAACATTGGTGACCATACTGTAAGGTTCAAGGTTCTTTATTGTCATTACAATGCATGTAAATACAGTGCATGTAAGTACATGTGCTGGAACGAAAATCGTTACCCTGGTCTCAGGTGCAAGCCCAACAACAACAATA